>VZDJ01000076.1:7690230-7823038 GCA_008694505.1 Cyanoderma ruficeps | reverse complement strand
AAAATTAAAAAAAATTAAAAAATTTAAAAAGACGACCTACTGAAATCTCTGTAAAATATTCCATACGACAAGATAAAGAGCAAAAGGATATTAGGGGAAGAACTGTGTGGCTGTGCAAGGGAAGGAAGGCTGCGGCTGGCTTGGCTGCTCAGGGCAATCACTGTTTTATATAAACATCTCCCATCAAGTGCAATCATTGGGTGAACTCCCACGCTCGAGGTGCAGAGGAATATTCACGCTTGGTGGGTTGCAGAAATGCACCCACTCAGAGCTGGAGTGGAGATAAAGAAAGGGATCTGTGTGTGTGTGTGTGTGTGCAGGCAGACACAGAGAACATTTTCCTCTGGCTGTGCTGAGCCAGTGCTCAATGTGAAAGAGGCGTGCTCCCCTGCCCCACTCCTAGACATTGGTCTCAGCTCATTTAAACTTTAAAGTCTATCTGCATTGAGGATGTTTGGTAAGAAAAGGGGACATTTCAATAAAGTGTGAGAGGGCTGATAAAAAAGCAGAGCTTAGAAAAAAACAACACATGAAAAAAGAGGCAAGGGCAGAGGACAAGAGAGGGGAGGAAAATTATGCAAAAGATGTGCAGTAAAGGCTTTAGTGAAACGATATTGCTGCCAGATTTTTATTTTTTTTTTTGTGGAGCTGATTTATGACATGCAGCTGCTTTTGTCTAACAGTGAATGTCTGGTTACCTCTCCTTGAATTTTTAACTGTGTTTAAATGCCTTCAAAATGTGAAGCTTATCTACTGTATGTACAGTGTGATAGCTGTGCGTGTGCACAGCCCACAGCAGTTTGGTTTCAAAGACAGAATGATGTTTTTCCCAAAGCCAAGGACACTTGTATTTCAGTTTTCCCACTGTGAGGATAAGTAAATGGCAGAGCAAAGCAATTGTGTGCTTTAACCATTGGACTTCATTGCCCCATTCCTGCAGCACTTACTGTTTTTCCTCTGGGTTTGATCCAACTTTCCTCCTACTCAGTGAAAGGTTTCCCATGAGTTCAAGGTGAACTAGATCAGGAAAGACAGAGCCAGTTCATAAACTGGGGCCTGACCTGCTGTACTCAAATTTAAAGGGCAGTGAATTCACGGGAAAAGCTCCCTGTTGACTCCAGAGGATTGTGGAACAGATGCAGACTCAGCCAAATAACTCAATGAGCCACCTGTGACAGCAAACGCCCCATCCTCATCCATGCCTGGAGGAGGGGGACAGAAGACATAACCTCTGGTTTTTGCATGTAATTTGAATACATCCATGAGATCCTTCACAGCTCTTGCCAATATCAAGCTGGATAATGCAGGATTAAGCAAGAGCAGGAGTTGAAGAATCTTAAATTAGTATTGGAATTTCAACTCCGTCTAGAGCACACCGTGTGTCTGACACTTTCAGGACCTCAGATCTCGGATAGCAAAGAATACACAAGCCATCTTTTTGTGTTGTATTACAAGTCCCTTGAGTTCCCTCTTTAAGCAATCTCCAGTAGGCTGCTATTACCAAATGCCTGAGTCAATTCCAATAAAGTTGAGTGAAGATCTTCATTTCATCACAAATATCGGCAAGAATAAACCTGGTGGGGGTTTTTTTGTTGTTTTTTTTCCCCCCTGTGCGCTGTTTTCCATGCAGCTCACAGGCAGTGATTGTATTGACAGAACAGCTCAACATCAATATGAATATCAGGAAAGTATTACAGGATTAGTTACAGACAGCCAAAGCACCTCCAGACTGAATCGGCTTATTGGTTCAAACAGGTGGGAAAGGAAACCAAAAGAAACAAAATAAAGTGGGTTCCTCGCTCACCTCCGGGAAAACGAGGAAAATGACCCAAATGCAAAGAAGATTAAATTTGACATTCCGTTTATCACACATATACAGATCATTTTAGTCACCTCTTCAGAAATACTAGCTGTACTCTTTGATTTCCAGCATCACATAGGCTGGTGCTACAATGTCACACTGTCACATTCTCCAAATTAGGGATTTCACCTACATACAGTGCAGTCTGAGAATATGGGATGAGGTGTGCCAGGAATGTCAGGGAATCACCTCCTGCTCCCACCACCCAGCTCTGGCAGCGGCAGAGACCAGAGCAGTGGGAACATTGAAAACAAACAAAAAAACCTCTCACTGTTTTCATAAAATCCTATAAAAATTAAACACTCTGCTGTTCTTAATCTTTTTCACCCAGAGGAGAAAATAAGAGAACAAGTCAAGAGAAGTCAAGCCTTTTAGGGCATATTTCCAGCTACACCTTTTCTTCCCAGAACATGCAATAAGTCTTTAAACGACATCCTAAATCCGACTGCCTTTGTAGCAGACCAGTAAGCCCCGTGGACAAATAGCAGATCTATTTTTGATATGACCTTAATAGTTAAATCCTGCCATTAGGTACATGCACACAGCTCCCAGGGATGTAGCAAGGCTTCCCCTTCATCTTGCACTACTGGTTTTGCTAATGATTAATATTCAGTTCTGTAAGCTTAATGAAGACATTGTTTCCACTTATCTACAGGTCAGATGGCAATTGCAAAGCAACTTAGTTGTTAGAGGGCCGTGGATCCCCTGCTGATATGTCTGATTATTTATGCACAATGTGCATTTTTAATAGATGACCATATTAAATTATATTATTTCATGATTTTTAATGGTTTTCAATTCCTTTTCTTTGTAAGAAAGAAGGAACAATGACTCATGCTAATGGTGGACCTACGTATCATATCTGCATCTTTAAAATTATTGGGATTTCTTTCTAGAGGCATATCAAAGACCAATAGCCTGAAATTGTTGATTTTTATCATGAAAATAAAGATGAGAAATAAGATTGAGGCCTTTTTTTTTTCTTTCCAAAGACAGGGAGAGTTTTCTTTCTTTCTGAGCTATTCTGAGAGATCCAGCCAGAACTTTTCACAGCAAGCCCTGTGCCCAGCTGAACTCCCTCCCGCACAAAACTCCTTTGTGCCTGTTCCACCCAACTCCAGCTCTGAAAACTGATTTTCTCCAACACCACCGGGCAAACACATGCACTCCACACAGTTAACACCTCAGAGGGATGGGAAAACTTATCCTGGGCTGCCAAAGAACAGTCATGGTCCACTTCCAGAGCAAAGCATGTGGCTCCAGGCAGGCAAAGCCCGTCGGAGCGCGCTGCACTGAGCTGGAGGGAAGGAGGAAAGGCACAAAGACCCACAAAGCTGCTTTGTGGGAGTCTAAATCTGTGTCTGAGCTGTGACTCCTTGACCTGCAGCCACACAGGCAGCCCCTGGCATGTGGCATTCAGCTTCTCCTCTGGGACATGAGTGTGGGGACAGCGAGGTTTGAAACGGGATCCCGCGAGAAAGGTCTGTGAATTGCAGGAGAATCTTTTCGCTTCTTTATAAACGCCACTACTACTGTAACGTTATTCAACTAAAAATAACCAAGCCAGTTCTAGCTCCAAATGTGATCAGCCCATAAATAGTTGGATAAACTCCTTCCAGGCACATCATGTACTTGATTTCCATTTGCAACATGTACTAAAGCTCTGCTTATGCATAAGTGATGCCTACGAATGGGAGATGGTAAGTTTTCCTCCTGAAACACACAAACCACCCTCACCTTTCTGAGCAGAGACACGATGCTGCTCTTACACACCGTGTGATCTTTGCTGTCTGAGCACTGCCAGAGCCATTGCTGGTTTTGCAGAGGGGAAATTTTAACACCGGAATTGCAGATTTCAAAAAGCAACTCGCAGACAAAAGCAAGGCTGTGAGGAATTTATGGGGACCTAACATTTCCAGAACTGCTTGAAACAAGTTTCATTTTCACCACGCTCATCAGCTGTGTGTGTCTGGGGTAGCAGGGGAGAATGCAGAGCTCTTCATTCCCTTCCCCTTATTTTGCACTTCCAAGTCCTAACCCTGGGTTACAAATTCAGAGCCACTTTGATGGATCACAGTTTGGCTGCCATGATGTTAAGTTAAACAACACTCTCATTCCACACTATAATTACTGCAAACAATTTCATTGTCTAAGGGGTGCTTTGCAAGGTTATGCATTACCTAATGCTGCTTCTGTCACTGTTCATCACATGAATATTCCTGTTACCTGCTGTGTCTGTGTGTGCCTGAAAAAACTGTGGCATTTCTAATGGCATAATTTCCTGGGATGAACTGAAAATCAGCACAGCATGGCCTGCATTATTTATATGCTGTCCTACAAATGGCAAGGAAAATACTGCGGATTTCCTGGAAATAAATATATTCATTATCCTGAAGCCTTGTGCACGATAGACTTTATGTCACTGAAAGAATTTAATTACTACCTGAAAAGCATCTTCATTTTGCTAGATTTGTAACAAAAACAGAATGTCTAGACACATTATAATTCAAAGACAAAAGACTCCTTACCCACCCGAAAATACCCCATGTGGATAAATGTGGAAACATGCCCTACTGTTGCTGCTAATCAGTAGAAAATTCTTAGCATTTTTACAGCATGAGATAAACTGTAGATTGAGCCAACTGGGAATACTAATGACAGAAGCCATAAAATATTTTGTAACAGCAATTATGACTAAAGGAAAAGGACTTGCACCATAGATCAGCAGAATATTCTGCACCAGCGCTTCATTTAAGACTATGATTTCTGAACATGATTTGGGAGTTGATTTGCCAAGAAGAATGTTCAGGAATATATAATTGGCAGCTCTGCCACTGTGGTGCTTCTGCAATTCAGCTGTGGCTGCAGAATTACCCTCGATGGGAGGTCTGTGGAACCTGACAGATCACCAGGTTCCAGCTGAGCTGTCCAAACCATACTGGAATCAATAATAAATGATCTGATTTTGGTTAGAGCCTTAAAATGGTTATGTTACATTCAATCCTAAACTAAAAAGTCATCTGAGAACTAAAAATTCCTTTTCCTAAAACTCAGATTTGTTTTCACACGTTCCTTATTGTTATGCCCAGACTATGTCCCTGACCACTCTCCAAAGTCAGATTCCAAGGAAATGCCAATTTCTGCCTTTTGACATGCAGGTCTTTTCAGAGAAGGCCACTATTTTCTGCTTTACACTGTGTCACATAATTCAAAACTTCACTGTAACTTCACCAGCTTGTTTTTAAAAACCTGCTTATAAGGATCCTTCCATCCTGATGGAATTGCCATTTTAAAACCAGAGATGATAACCAGAGAAATAAATTGAAATGGGGACTGTGACAAGGAGAAAAGTTACATAGCAAAAAGAAAAAGCCAGGCTCATATTTTCTTCCCTTCTTCTTCTCCTCCTTGACACAAAAATGATTTCCTCGCCCCAAAATAAACTAACCAGTAGATTATGAACCAACAAATTTAAAAGCAGCCGTCCTCCTCCTGGTACAGAATAAATTCCCAATAGTTATACACCACAGGAAAATAGCTTCCCACCCAGATACCACTTGCATTCCTCACGCCAGCCTCGCTGCAGCTCCGCGTTAAAGACAGACAATATTTGGTCACCAGGTGGTTAAATTAAATCTTTCCTTAACACAGAGGAGTTAGCCACGTTCAGCCTACAGTGTTCCAGCCAAATAATGCTTTGCTAATGATGTCTGCAGTTAGATGACAAATCAGGCTATTTAAATTGCCTCGGCACATACATCCTTTACAGGCAGGGTATCCAGGTAACCATCCTAGCACGGCTTCAAGGTGGGAGGGAGGGAGAAAGCAAGAGCTAATTTCTTCAGCTAGGTGGAAAATTAATCCTGAAGAGATCTGACTGGCTTGTTATGGTCAATTTAAAGGAGAAACGATTTTAAAATAATTGTTTAAAAAGTATTTTTAAGATATGCGGTTAGGCAGGAAAGGACAAAATGACTGTGTTTCAAAAATACAATAATGGCTGGTTTTGTTTCTGAAAACAATTAAAAATATTTAAAGGCCCTCAATAGGAAGATTTTCTGTACTTTAATACATGTCAGCATCAACATGCTTCAAATGCCAGGAACATACCAGGGAGGAATGTCACATGCTGCAACCAAACACCTTTTTGTAAGTCTAAGGCTAAATAAAACATAAAATATTGGATTGTCTTGTCTTGTTTGGTCTTCCCTGAAACAAGCTCAGCAGTATTTCCCATACCTGATTAAGGAAAAGTAATTGCTGTATTAGATGCTGCTGGGGCCCCACTTGAACCATGTCTGTTGGTGTCCTTGAGCACGTTTGAGAAGGTTTAGCTCATCAGGGATTTGCTTTGGGGGCTACATGGGGGATATGACAACTTTTTTGTGCCCCGGCCTGGGCTGAGGCTTGTTCAGGGTCTCAGCAAAGCCTTCTCCGCCAAGGAGCCACGTGGAGAGGCAGAGGGTGGCACAGGCTCCCAGTTTGGGTGCCCTGGATATATTTGGACATCCTACATATTTTAGGTAAGGGAAGGGGATTCCTCCAGCTGATTCACGCACAGAAATGCTGGGGTGAGAAGAGAGACCAGATTTTATTCCCTCTGCAGGCCAGGAGGGCCACAGCATTTGACCCCACACACAAGAAAGGGGTGGGACAGGGAAGGGACCCTCAAGCTGCCCCATCCCTGGAGGGCTCAGTCATGAATTCTGCAGGCTTCTGCCATTTGCCAGGGCAAAGGAACCACTCACACCCTGGGGTTGCTCCTCTCGTGATGCAGACCAGATTTTAAGTATTCACTAAATCTATTAAACAGGAAAATACAAACAGCTTCTGATATCCCTTTCCCTGAAAACTATTTTGGAAAATATGACTCATTTACTTCTGTTCTAAACAGGAGAAGTAATATTTTCCAGCACTCCCTGAGGATGCATTTAACTAGAAGCTAAGCCAGATGTAGAATCGTCTGCAAACATTTTCATTCCTTTCAATAAAAAAAAAAAGAGGAAAAAAAGAAAGGAAAACTGTAAAAGAAGAGTCAAGGTATTACTGGGTTTTAAAGCACTGTTGGTCTTTTGATTACCCTTAAAATCAGATCAGATCACAAAGAAAACACAGCGTATGACCAGCTAGAGAAGGTCACATTGCAAAAGGATGCAGGTGGTCTCATTTTTTACCAGTGAATGCAATAGAAGCACAAATCTTCCAGCCACCAAACAGCCTCTCCTGGCTTGGCAATTGCCACGTATAATATCTGATGAACTCTGATGTCTCACTGCTCAAGGATAAAATCCCAGCAGGCAGGGCTGCAGGAACAGCTACACAGTCAGAGGGGGAAAATCTTGTATTATTCCAGCAACCACTTATCTTATTCCCCAGAATTAAAACTTCTTCCCAGACGAAAGTGGGGATTTTTTTTCATCCCACAAAGCAATTTTAGATTTCTAAAGAATCATTCAAAAGCAATTAAAATCCTGCTCCTGTTGATGGATTTGGATTCCTTGCTCACAGTGATGTCAGGCTTTGAAATTCAGGGCTGTTGAGTGTAATTCTTTGGGGCTTTGGAGTCACTGCTGAGTGCCAGAAAATGCATTCCTCAAGTTCACAGATATTAAATAGCTTTGGTAACACCAAAATAGTTTCAATACATGTAGCTTTTAAATCTAGAAGATATTGCAGTAAAGAATTGGTGCAATATCAGGCAATTCAATACATATTTTAGGAAGAGGGTAATATGAGAGAATCCAATAATATAATAAGAGTACAATTAACTAAGAGGGATCAGGGAGCTTTTCCAAACTGTCCTACTGCAAGAGTGACGGGCTTACATTGCTAGGGAAAATAAAGAAAAAAAAATCCTTCAAAAACAAGCAAGTGAACAACACAAACTCAGGATCTACATAAAAAATATTCATAGCCCTCATCCATTTAAAGGTCTGTGCTATTTAAACCAGATAGTGAGCCTCCAACAGCAGTGTTTGCTTTGGCATCATTCTGTATAACAAAGGAAATTGTTGTTAAAAATGTAATTCAGATGTCAGCAACAGGAGGCCGTTCCCAATTGCAGAGACACAAAATGGCAGGATTAATACTGCTGGGCCTGCAATTGCTTTGGAGGGATGAGCACTGATTTACAGCCCCGAATAAAAGGAGCCAGCCACGCCAGGAATAATGGGAGTCTGTGCACCTCCTGCAGTCCAGGTACCCCTCTGATCACTGAGAAACTCCTTCTCCTGCCAGAGGATGCAGCACACAATAGCAAAAGCATGGGGTCAACAATATTGGACACAGAACCTTGCCAGGGCAAAGCACTGATCAGTGATTATGGCTGTTGGCTTATCAGCAGCACCAACGCCTTACTGAGACTGGCATCGCCCCAAGAATCTGGTGTTTGTGGGCAAACAGGGCAATTTCTGTCCTTAGGCCACGTTCAGACTACAGAATCACTGCTTTGTTGCTCCTTGAAAGGCAAATGCAGACAGAATTAGTGCAATAAAGCTGTAATCACGCTGCTGCCTGACACGGGAGATTGTTAGTGGGCACCAGGCAGAGCTGGCACAAGATGTGGGCTGGCTCAAGATGATGAGAGCAAAATAAAGTCTTCGAGGACACCAGCAAAGCCCAGCTGAAGGACTGTCCCTTGTGCTGCTGTTGTGGGTGCAGCTCAGCCCTTCAGCACAGGCTGGGGTTGGAGAGCTGCGGGGAGGGAGGCAATGAGGATGGAGTAAACAAGGAGAGGCAGGACTGGTTTCCTGTCCTAATTCTGCGTTTATGTAGCATGACCATTCCAATAGGAGGGATAGGACATGTGGAACCTGTGTTACATCAGGGACAGATCCTTTATCCTTCACAGCATCACACCGTACACAGCAGGGAACAAGGGGAGCCTGACAGGCAACAACCAATTCTTTAATTTTTATTTTTTTTCCATTTTCCTCTTCCTCTAAACTCCGAGTAAGAGATACAAATAGCTGCTCTCCTGCAAAACTTGTTTGAACTGTGGCTGCCAGGAAATGAAGGCAGTTGATGGGGGCCTGTAAAAGGCTGTTCATTAGTCCTGCCTTCTTTATGAGCTTCTTCAGTCCCAAAGCCAGATGGGTGTGGGAATGCAGCAGAACAGGGGACTCCAATGTTCAAAGAAATGACAGGATCCAGCCCTGCGAGGAATTCCTTCCCCATCCCTGCAGATTATGGGGTTAATTAATAACAGTTAATTAATGATGTGTCAATCATCTTGCAGTGCATGCCTGTGTGAGGAAAGCTGCCCCTCAGGGTGATGAGCATTAAGGCCTTCCCTGGAGAAAGTCCTTGTGACAATTTCTGAAGCCTCAAAGAAGATGTTTTAATCCCTTTATCGCAGGATTCACTTCTCACAGGAAACCACCTAGCAGACATAGTTAAAAAAATAATTGCCAGGCTGTTGCCTTCAAGGTGAGTCTCTGGAGGACACAGGATGGTGGCAGGCGCCACCTGTCCCCAGTGGGGAGCTCGGGCTGAAAGCCCCTCAGAAACTGCCTTGTCCTCAGTGATGGAGCCCAGGGCAGAATGTGGGGTATCATCTCTGCTGTGAAACACCCCGTGCCCATGCCAGACACCTCTGTGCCTGCTCTTTACAGGGTAGCTTCAGGAGGGACAGGCATTTGGACAGGAGCAGCGAGGAGCTCTGCTCCCTCCCCTCTGCCAGCTGAGCATCCCGGGCTCTTGGCTGCCAGGACAGCCAGCCCATCTGCTCGCGTGGCGCACTGCCCGCTCACAACTTGTCAGACAATTTCACGGGTGCCAAAAGAACCTGGGCTCGAATAGGTGGCCTGGATACGCTGCAAAATCCATCTCCTCTCACTGACTGCTAACAGAGCAGGGCCTGTCTGTGCTCCCAGAGCCCGGGGCTGGCTCTGCACAGGCTCTGCCCCTCCATGAAAGCTTTGCCACGCTTCAGGCAAAGCATCAGTGCCCCTGAGTGCTACTGAAGCACAGAAAAACCAGCTTCTGGACCAAAATACCCAGTGCATGCCAAGATAACTTCAAGGCACCGTGATACCTTTGGGCACAAAAGCCTGACTCTCGGAAGAGAAGCACAAGCGGAGCAGAAACCCCCGCGGCTCCCCACGGGCAGAGACAAGTAGGTCAGGCAGAACATAAAAGGGCAAGTTTTGGGCTAAAATCCCAGTTACCCAACTCCTGTATCTGAGAGGCTGCAAAAAAAAAAAAAATCTGAGCTGGCTCTGGGAATAGGAAAACTAGGCAGGCAATGGGAAAAGCAGGTTTTGCCCTCCTGGTGGCACTGGGTGAAGCTGAAGGGACAACTGCTGTCCCCACCTTTTCCAGGGCTGGCACAAATACTTCTTGCTGCACCCCATCCTTCTACTGCCAACAACCCCCAGCACCACATGTCAGTCCTGTGGAGAAAAGCGGGGTTTTGCTGTCAGCTGTGTGCCATGGTCAGCCCAGAAGGCAGAGCTGGAACTACAGCACTGCTCTCCCTCCTCTTGGCTGGGGCTCACTCAGGGCCCCGACACAAAACCTGGGCTTGCAACATGAAAGGCTGGAAAATCTCTGGGTTCTATGCCCTGGAAATCAGATTTTCTGCCTAATAAACCCCCTAAAGAATCAGATGCAAAAGAGGTTTGTTTGAAAATTTTGGCTGGGTTATCTTAGAGTGGTGATTTGAGGAAGCACAGAATACAAGGAAACACAAACATGCTGGTGAAAAGTCCCTCCTTGTGTATCATTAGACAGACTCAAACTAAGTACAAGTCAGTCATACTGGAAAACAAAGGAAATTATACCAATTATTGACAGATTTCCCATTAAACCTACAGATTTATTTAACACCTCCATTTCTTTTGCTGCTTGCTGCCAGCTAATCAAAGCAGTTTAAAATCCATATACAGCCTGTGTGTAGCCGAGGTCTGTGTGCAATATTTCTGCTATTGCAGGTCTCGGTGGCCAGCATATGTGTCCTCTGGCCAGGTGAACACTCTGGCATGAAGAATTTGGACTACCAGTTAGCGAGGTTTACAAAAGGGCCTTGAAGTGCTAACAGGATCAGCTGGATGCTGCTGCTGAAAACAGTATCTGGCTTATGTGCTGGCTTGGGGTGTTTTATTATCCACAGCACATAATCCTGCACTTTAAGCTGCTTCTATTTACAACAGTTTTGCTGTACCCCCGCTACTCTCCAGCTCCCACACATTTGCAGATGCTACTTACTCTGGGTTTCTGCTACTTCTTCACATGCAAATGAGTCTTTCAGGCTTTCTCACTTTTATTTACCCACATGCAGAACACTACAGCAGGGTGAAAAACTATAAATTAAGAAGAAAAATACTAAGACTATTGAACTAGACACTGAAAAGGGAAAAAAAAAACCCAAAAAAACTCAGAAATGTTCAGCGTGCCCTAAATCTGTGTTATTAAAAGCTATTATGGCTATTTGAAACACACTCTTTTTGTTGGTTTACAGCAGTGAGTCACCCACAGCACCACGCCAAGGGCGTAATTTGGATTTGTGCTGTGCCCTCTCTCCTAAGCTTTGCCAAAACCTTCCTGTCTCGACCTGCAAGACACTGTTGCTTTGGCTGTGGGTCTGTTCTAAATGCCACACCACTTTTGCATTGTCAGTGAGCACAAAACTGTCCTGCCTGAACTGGTGACCTCTGGAGAGGCTGGACACGCGTCCTCAGTCCTACACTTGCTGTTCCATCAGATCCATTTCACTGCTGCTTATCTCCTTCCCCCCTGCATGGCCAGCAGCCCTAACTCAACAACCTGTAGAAATGTTGAGGGCTTAAATGAGCTGACAAACTTCAAACAAACCTTAGTGCAAGTGCCCAAATCCCCATCTGCCTCCTCCAAAGTGGTGGTGATCCCCAGAGCTATCTCTGTGTGAGATAAAGACCAGGGGCAGAGAAAGAGCAATTTAGCTCCATAAAACATCCAAAAATAACTCCTCCCAAGGGGCAAGATGAATATGGTGCAACTCATCCTCAGGACAAAGCTGTGTGTGCTGCTCCAGAGAGAAAACAGCTTCAGCCTGTGGTTTATGCCACAAGTCTTGCACAAATCATTTCCCCCTCCCTGAATTTCAGCCCCTGGAGCCTAGTTGAAGGATTATAAATTGTAGAGGAACAGAGACAAATTCCCATGGAATGTTTCAGGGTAGCAGCATCTCCATATCCCACTGAAAACACTGTGGACACATTTTTTTTTGCTTAGATTTACTAGGACATCTTACCTCAGTGCTCCACCAGTCCCCTGTGTGCCAAGCCCTGTTACTCAGCAGTAAATTACAGACTGTGCATTTGATGCCAGCTCTTCACTTTTCTGCACCGTTGATACATGGCAAACTGCGTGAAATAAGGAACTGAGGAACTAAAGTGCCTCTCTGATTAAAAGACAAAGCCACAGGACTGCACTTCTTGGTATGCAGAAAATTAAAGTGAAGAAGTGGCTTGATTAAAACCAGACACTGAAGATGGTTCTTTCCTAATATACTGTGGTTAAAAAAAAAAAAAAAAGAAGTCAGCTGCTGCAATAACTGGCTTTTAAAGAAAAAATAAACACCAGCATGTCTTTGTTCCCAAAGACTAATTAGCAAGATTCTGTAAGTACCTAGAAGGCAGCTAATCAAGCAGAGACAATTCTGTACTGTGAAATGTGACTGCAGACTCAGGTCTCCCTTCAAACAGAGGTAGGGCAGGTACAGGCAGCATCTGTACCCATTTGTGTTGGTGTAAGACAGGAACAAAAATAGATATTGAGCATCCTGTTATCATCGGCCAAAAACAGCCCAAAAAAATGTGACTGAGGAAAAATGCAAGGCTGGAAGGCTTTACAAAAAAACCCAGTGACAGAGGTTGTGCCAGGGGTTGGCATTTCTGTGAGCTGCAGAGCAAAGTCTTCTCTGTCGGGAGCTGAAGATGCCATGGGGAAGCCAGGAGACAGGGATTTTGGGGATAATTCACCTGCAGTGGTGGATGGCAGCTTCCCAGTGCTGGGAAGTGAGATGGAGCTGAACCCCATGGAGACAGAGATATCCAGCAAAACAGCCCTGCTTTGCTGGAAGGTTTGGTCCCTCCCACTGGAGATGGAGATATCCAGCAAAACAGCCCTGCTTTGTTGGAAGACAGTTTGGTCCCTCCCACACTGGGACTCACATCGCCCAGTCCCGGCTTAGAGCAGATCCTGCCCTGCTCCAGGAGGGGATAATCCAGGGCAGCTCAGCTTGGGGCAGCACAACAGAGCTGCTGCCCAGAGAGGGAAGGAGGTTTATCTTCCCTCCCTGGCTGCTGGCAGGGTGAAATCTGCTGTCAGAGATCCCTGCAGATCCTAATCTGAATGGACAACCTTTGAGCTACCTGGACTTGCAGACACTGGCTCTGGGGTCATTCCATAAACATGTTTGTGGAATTGGAGAACAAATTGCTCCTGAGCTGGATGGGATTGATCAGTATTCCAACCAGCAGCTGCTGAGCTGTGGCAAGGGGAAATGCAGAGCACGGTGGTGGACAGAGACTAGATTTCACTGCTGTCCAGGGCCATCAGTCAGCCTCAATCCTGATCCAGCTCCCCTTGAAGTCACCACAAATTTTCCAATCTGCATAAATGAGATTTGGACCAGAGGCACTGCTGAGTCCTGAAACACAATTTGCACTGAAATACTGAAGAAGTCTGATCTGATGAACAGGATTAGTTATAAAAGAGAAAAACAGTTCATGCATAATATACCAAAAGTTAAAGAGCTAAAATACTACACAGCATCCTCCACTGCCCTTATTTAGGACCACATTCAGATCTCATGCACTTTAAATATCAAAGGATATAATTCATCCAGTTAACTCCAGATTTATTCCTGATATAAGTACAATCAAATGTGCCTATCAGCCTCATTCAGGTAAACATTTCAGCAGGGATTTGGCTGGCAAGGATTTGAATGCCCTTAAAAAAGCCCCAAATCTCATAGATGAGGTCCATAGAATATCTGATTACTGATTATTCCTTCCAGCAGCAACGAGAGCACTTCTGCTTCGTGATACGAGAGCATTCCTTGCAATTTTAAAATACTCCTTCATAAACCGAATGCTGGGATTGCCAATTTCAACCTTTCCAACCAGTTTATTCAACGTTAAGTCCCAGTAACCCACCCTGCACAGAACCAGTGACTGGCACAGTCACAGTCACACTGAGGGACAAACCTCAGTGCTTGGGTTGTACTTTGACCAGCGACTGCTCAGCTGGGCTTCACACAGCACATTCCAGAGTGCCCAAATGCTAATCCTGGAAGGCTCCTAGCAGGATCAGCAGCTACTGGATGCACATCTCACTTCTCTAGCTGTTCAGAGAAAACACTGCAATTTGATTTAATTGCTATGTTGACTTATAACAGTGTGTTTATACTGGATGCCTGCCAGCTCACATGTAACAGGTTGGCAAAACGTATTTCCTCAAAACAGCATGAGATGCAGGGTAATAAGGAAAGCAATCTTTCAGCAGCCTCCATTCTGGAGTTCATTTCAAACTCCTCTGACTTGGAAGCAGTGCCACCAGTGCAGAAGGATTGCACCACACTAATTGATATGATAATCAAGCCTGGAGGCTGCACTTCCCAGGTACAACAGCCACAACTTCAGAAAGGGAATATAACTGTAGGAAATGAAAGTGATTAACAGTTGTTTGTATTACAGGGATTGTTTGGACTATTTAATATCCCTATCAAAACATGCATTATTTGTTGAACAGTCCTAAAAGCAAATCAAAGAGAAGCTTGAAGAACGTTGCTAATCCTTTGTCACTCCAAGTATGACATCTAAAAGCCAGTGAAAAGTTGTGCTTTGCCAATTGAAACAAACCCCAGTCATTTAAATTGGGAAAGACCCCTAAGATCATTGAGCCCCACCACTGCCAAGCCCAACTCCCGACTCAACACCCAGCACAGGGTGTTGGCCACTAAGCCACATCCCCAGTGTCACATCCACATCCCCCTGGGCCAGTATCAGCTTCCCTATGACCTTGGCTGCTTGATCTCAGCCCAGTTTAACAGCACCTGTGTCTTTGAGCCACGAGACAGCTTCAGGAGCCTTGCAGACACTGAAAGGTGGGTGTGCTTGTTCCAGCCCTGCAGAGAAGCAGTTTGCCCCAGGCTCTGAGTACCAGCCAGTTTTGTGGCTGGCACTGGGGTGGGTCAGGGCTCTGCAAGTGCAGGAACATGGAGATTCTCCCATGGGCAGCATTATTCCCACAGCAGCGAGTTTCAGTGAGGGGACAGTGAGAGGCAAAGCTACAAATAACATTGTAGCTGTTTGATCAGTTAATGAACGTCCATGATTCAAGGGGACTGGATTTCACAACCCCAGAAGCCTCTTCTGGCCTGGTATCCCCCTGATACTAATTGGCTCTACTTTATTTAAGACTTCAACTGCAAACTTCATCTGCTGGAAGAAACAGTCATGTGGCTCTTTCTAATCCTGTACTGTGACTTGTAAAATCAGAAGAAAAGAAAGAAGATGTTAAAAATATCGAGTAAAATCTAAAGTTGGAACAGAACTGGCTTTTATCTGTTCAGTCAAAATTGAGTTCACTAGATACAGTAGTATTTCTTTGAATGGAACAAATAAGCCTCAAAGATTTTATAATGAATACCCCTTGCACACATTTGTACAATGCAGTCTATAAAAGTGGGGATGAGAGATGTCATTCCTAAACACAGACCACAGGACACTTTTCTCACAACTCCAATAACAAGGTATAATCTTCTATCTGATCCTATTTGGCTTTTCCATAAGGAACTGTAAAAACCTCTCTCAAAATCCTGGCACCAGTGTGTGCAATAGGAATCCTAATGCTGGCTCTGCTGGAGCAGAATTTCCCTCTTCAAGAATAAAGCCTTGGGAGGAGAAAAATTGCGTGTTGGTTTTGTGGCTGAGCCAGCTATTTAACTCCACGAGCCAGCAGAAACAAAGGGAAACCAAATAAAACTACAAAGCTACAAATGCTCCTTTTGGACAAGTGAGCCAAAAGTCTTTTGACATTTATGGCTCTACCCATCCCTACCTGATAAGTCATACAGAAAGCTGCAACTGCAGATATCAGCAATCACATAAATAAATTTTATTATGCTGTATGTACAATACTAGTACAGTTAGATACACTAATCATGGGAGGAGGGGAGGTTGCTATTTTTTTTTCCTGTCCCATATGGTAATAATTTTGTATGATTGAACTGTTATGAGCTAAATAAAAGTACACATTAACTGTAAGATACATTGCAAATACATTAAATCTTCCCTGGAGTTTTAGCAAATACATGCCTTTTCTATCATGCATTTGGAATTAGTAAAGGAATCTACTCTGGGCCATAGGATTTATAAATAGATTTGGCTTCCTCTGCAATACTTTATGGGCAATTATTTCAGAAATGAAGATGCAGAGCCATGGATAAATAAAATAATTGCAGATGATCAGGCTTTATTTACTGCTATCACATTTCCCTGACTGCTACACTTCTCTCATTTGCTCCACTAGCCTGAATCAATGACCAGATGAAGAGCTGTCAGTTAATGTCAAACACAGAGCACAAAAGATGCCAAAGGCTGATTCTCGTTTCTCCATTTCCAAATTCTGCCTGGGCTTTTCCGGAGCTGGCTTGCTCCCTGGATAAATTCAGTGTGGAATTGGGAGGCTGGGAAAGGGCAGAGCCAGTCAGATGAGTTCTGCAGTGTGTTCAGCAGTTTTCCAGGGAGCACATTTTGCTGTGGCTGCCCTGCGGAAGTCGCTGCCAAAGGTCTGGAGAGCTCCTCTCCCATGAGCAGACACCCAGCTGTGTCAGGGAAGGGCTGGCATGGTCCCCACTATCTGCTGCAATCCCACTCATTAATTCAGTTTGGAAGACACTGAGTACAGCTATGTGTGGCAAAAAAACCCCAGTTTTCCAGGCAATTCCAGAGAATCAAATCCAAGCAGAGCCTGGGACTGGCCTCATGTCTACATGATACCCTCTGTGTACCTCACACCATGCAGCTTTCAGCATTTCAGATCTCAGACAGGATGGGAAACTCTGGATTATCGATATTCCTTGGGATCAGGCTTGAAATCCTACATTCAGCCCTATCTACTAGTCGTGTTACTGGGGTTCATGAAGGAGGCTGCTTGTCTGAAGAGGCTTATCAAGTCATGAGGGGAAAAAATGTGTAATTTCTGCTGCTTTGAGAAGCCACGGAGCTGATAACACAGGAACAAGTGAAAGACGTAGGATGCACCAGGTGGGGACAACCTGACTACCCACCAAGGGCTTCCTTCAATGAGCTCATCTCAGAAGGAGCCACCAGGATGACATTTTATGGTTCTCAAATTGAACTGCTTAGAAAAGAACTTGTCTTCCAGCCCTGATGAGCAGAAACATCTCTGAGCTACCTACAGCCTCCTGTCCTGGGAGGGAACATCCAGCTTTCTGAGGCCTGGATAAAAAGGGTACCGTATAGAAAAGGGGAAGCACAACAAACATCATGGAAGCTGTCAAAGGTCTTAAGAAGATACCAGAAGTATAAGTCTCATAGATTTAAACCCTGGTTGGTGGTTTTTCGGTTGGTTTTTTGTTTTGTTTTGTTTGGTTGGTTTTTGGTGTGGGTTTGTTTGGGTTTTTTTTTTGTTTGTTTTGGTTTTTTTTTTTGGTTGGGTTTTTTTTAAATTTCCTTCTAGGCTGCTTATTTCTCTATAAAGAAACGATGCTGCAAACCTCTCCAAGAACTTCATCAACCACAGTCCATAAGGTGGAGAAAGAGGCCAGTGGGACCAGATGCCAAAGGAGGCAGGAAGATTTATGCTAGCTGAGCATCTGGACCCTGTTCCCTGTTCTCAGAGTGAAGACAAATGCTTGCAAACAGCCTTACTCCAAATCACTAATGTGTTCAGCCACACTCAGCACAACTGCAGCAGTGCTGCTCCTGGAAGGTGTGCTGCCTGGAAAAGCAGCTGCTGAATGCTTCTTCCAGGGGTTTGTGCAGTGCAAAGAGCAGTGAGAAAAGAGGGTGTTGCTGCCCCTCCAATCAAGCCAAGGGAATGATTAAGACATCATCATTTTCTGTTATTGTTCTAGTGGGTGGTAGCAATTGCTTCTACACAGGAACGTGGCTACACCTCTACTGTCATCCATCATCTTGCTGAGGCTGTGCATCGTGCAGGATTTTGATTTGACCTCATTAGCATTCCCAGAATTACAATGTCATGCCAATGATAAAGGCAGAGATTATCTGCATCTGAGGACGTGCAGAAGGAGCACATCACACACTATGTGAAAAGCCAACAGTGCAACCACGACTCTGCCAAACACTCAAAGGCTCCCTGAATCCCCCTGGCTCTTGATTTTGCATGTGGGAGAAGATATGAATTAGGAATTGTGCCTACATGCATCCAACCTGCAGATAAAGGGGATGGGCTCGTGCACTGGTGATCTAAATCCTCAGGGAGAGCACAGGGAGAGGAAGGCCAAGTGCTGGAGCAGATGCTCTCTGGTACCACCTCCCATCTGATACCACCTTCCCTCTGAGCTGCCAGTATCATCTGTGCTTCCTCCAACCTCTCGCAGGCAGCCAGTGACCCACTAGAAACGTGGAGAAATTTGTGTGCAGTTTGGGAAATGACACAGAGGCCTTTGCACAAATGCCTTGTGCTCTCTGGAAGTTCATAGGATTTTCTTGTGATTCCCAGGACAGAGGCACGTAGGGAGGGCTCCTGCTCAAACTTGGCTTGAAGGAAGGTCAGACCAATTTTTTGACCCTTCTGGCAGTCAAATAAAATCAAGTCAAATCTGTACTTGTCTGAAGTCAATCTACAGAAAAATCTGTAGTGAAAGAGGGAATGTCTCAGTCTCCAGCCAGCAGCTTCCCCCCTGAGCTGTGCTCCCCGCCGCAGCTCCAGCACAGCGCCAACTCTGTATTACATTCCAAACCACCCATCCTCAGCTACTTTAGTCTTCTATGGATCATTTTAGAGGAAGTTACCTGAACTTCCCTACAGTGGGAACAAAATAAGGAAATGAGTTCATGATTCCAATGGTACCCTTGACACAGACACTGAGTAGCTCTATTAAACATTTTGCAGCCTCGAGTGTCTTCGCTAAACCCTCTACAACGAGCACAGAGTCATTTTCCTTCTCACAACACAAACACACAGGTCAGGATTCAGGAGTCTGTTTTGTATCTGAATAACTTCTGTCATCTCAATGGGATCCAGGCAGGCACAAATCAAGGCTGCACAACCCTATCCCTTCCCTTTCTCTCCAGAGTCATTACCTTGCAGTACCACTCTTGGATAAACTCGTTTTCACAGACTCAGCATAGACACAACCAAATGACTAATACAACTCCTTAATACAAACAACAATAAATCAACTGATTAAATTCTAATTTATCAGACAAATACTCTTTAGCTCTCCCCAAAGCTGTTCTGAATCATCTCTCTTGTCTGGCCATGTTCCAGAGCAGCACTGACACTAGATAAAGCTCAGACCTGTGGAATAAGTTTACATTAGACAGAAATGCTGAAAACATCCTGTATTTATGGGAGATTTCACAGAGATCAGAGTGAATAACATTCCTGAGAAGACTGTAAAGTCTCTAAAGCCCCCTCAGCATCTCTTCCAAAGACCAGTCTAGCAGGACAAGGGCTCAACACACCCTGAAGCTCCAGGCTCAGCAGCAAGGCTCAGCAGCCAGACACATTAACCTTGGGAGATCCTACAGCAAACTTTGAACAGCTTAGAAAATGGCTACTCCACCACAATTCCACTTTAAATCACAGGGATTTTTTACTTACTTCATTGGTTTGAACAATGCTTGTCCATAGTTCTGGAATGTCATGATCAGCTTCAGCTGGGTGCCTCCTGATTTCATTGCTGTGGGGGAAAAACACAAAACAGCTTTAAAATGAGACATGGGGATCGACTTACACTCAGTTTCCTTGACACCAAATCAGATCACATAATCATTTTCTCCGTATCAGTTCAGCACTGATCAGAGCATCAAGCAGGGTGATCCCAACTGGACAAGAGATTATTCAGCAGAGTACAGGGAAAGGCTTTGAGCTGCTGATCAGGACTAAACATGGATTGTATCTCCTGACACTTTTTTGCCTTTTTCTGGCCACCTTGAGCTCCATAAGCACCCCAGATGAACAGTACCTATAGGAGCAGACCACTGGAGTTTTGTTTTTTTCCATCTCTTATTGCTCTTGGAGTCCCTTTTAACGAGGGACTCACACTGGGAAAGGAGATGGGATGCTTTCAAAGGCAGCTGCAGCTGGGATGCACAGCCCAGTGCACAGCAGACAGCTCCTTAATTAAAAGTATGAGCAGATACTGTAGCAATCTCTGATCTCTGCTGCGATTTTAATAACTGTTTCTGAGCAGTGGAGATATGTAAATTCACCTCCTCCATGCACAATGGATATGCACCCAAGCCCAGGCATTAACTTCCAGGGATCCCAAGGTGGTTCCTACATGAGAGCAGAGCTGTGCAGAGCAGCCTGGCCTGGCTGGGAGGGCAGAAGAGGACACTGAAGGTGACAAGGACAGTGGCTTTGCTCATCTCCCAGCTGGGAGCTAATGGGAATTTAAGACCAGTACTCATTCAGACCATCCTGAAAAACTTGGATAACGTCACAGTAACAGCCAGATTATAGTGTTTGTAAAATTAGGATTTTTTAAAAATAAACATAAGGATTCATAAAAATGCATTTGACTTGATGATAAGGCTACTTTAAAAAGAGAAACATATATTTCAGAAAACAGCTGCTTTTCTGCTGCCTCAATCAAAAGTGTCCGAATAAATGAAATGACCAAGAGCCTGACTCCTAAATGCACCCCTGTGTAGGGAAGGCAGGCCGTGGCCAGCAGGGCTGTGTGGGTGAGTCAGGCTGTTAAAGATGCTTTCTAGGAATCATCAGATAATCAATCCCTTTCTTTGCAGTTCTGAAAAAAGCCATGTCAACTGGAGAACTGCATAAATGTCAAGTTATCTTGCTCTGTAAATTCTGGCTGAGAGTTGCCCTCGTTCCACCTATACAGCTTGTACATGTTTTTTCTCTAACCAATGCCATTAGCTGCACATCTTTTTAATTACTCATCTCCCTGCCTTATCACTGGCAGGTCATCAGCTCTCTTTCAGCACTTGTAACCTATATTTTTGCAACAAAATGCTATGCAAATCTGGTCAGTGTAATTACACTTCTCCTAGAACAAAATCCCTCCTGCCCTGCTGTTTTGCTGATCCCAGCCTTCTCTCGCCTTTCCACTTTATCCCAAAGGAACAAATAAATAATTAGAAATTAAAGGGCATTAAGCAATTTGCACTGACCAGGTAAAGCAGAAGCAGAAGGGCTTTCCTGGCTTGAACTCCCTCCCCTGTGCAGGTCAGGTCATTTTATCTGCACCTGAGGGCAGGAGGAGCACAAGGAGGAGCTGGGCTTTTTCATGCCTAGCTCAGAGTCTGAGGACAATGACTGGAAACCTTCCAGTCCAAACCCTGCCCCTGGTGCCCTGGGACCATCTGTGCACCCTGGGAGCAGCCCTGGTTACTGTGGGCAGCTGGAGCTGCCCTTGCCCCATGCCCACAGGGACACAGGGCCAGGCACAGGGCAGTCCCCACCACCTTCCCTGCCCTGCCACCACCACCACCACAGGCCTGGCATTTCAAAGAAACACAGAATCACAGAATGGGCTGGGTTGGAAGGGACCTAAAAGATCCACTAATCTAAGCCCCCTGCTATCACAGCAATGCAAAGAGGGAAAAAAAAAAAAGAAGCTTCAGCACACCCTTCTGTAAGGACAGAGTTTCAGATACTACAAGGACTGGTTTCTCAGCTAATTGAGGCCACTCGACAAATAATGATTTTGTTAGCAGCCAAGCTCAACAGCGAGGATGTCACCACCAGGCAGGGGAATGCATGAAGAAGATGAACAATTCAGAATAATTCTCCCGTGAGACACAAAAGCCTGGTTTCCTGTCAGAAGGAACTGAGCTGAAGTAAGACAAAAGCATCTCCTCTGTCTTTTCAGATCCATCTTATTGTATTGCCTTAATTGGTTGCACCAGCAGCCTCACCCCAACACAAGTTTTGCTGGCACAAGTTGTTCCTCTGCTGCCGCTGGGAGCAAACTTTGGAACTCAGAAACCAGAGGGGGACACTGGTGGGAATTTTTGTGTCCCATTGTGCTTTAGGGCAGGGCCTGGTGGAACCCACATGGATCATGGAGAACAACCCAATAGCAGAGCTCCACCTGGGCTTCCCCCCATTCTCCAGACTCACGTGCAGCTATTCCCATTCTGTCTGCCCTTCCAGTGAGCGCCAGGGATGTGCTGGCCAGGCTGGGGGTGATGCAAGGCCACCCTTCAAACCCAGGCTGGTTGGAGCCCAGCACTGTCATCCCTGCAGAGATGGAAACACCTAAGCTCGGACTGTTCTTTTGAGCTCGACAAAACCTTGCTGTACCTGCAAACCAAGCAGCCTTGGAGCAGACCAGGGTGCCCGAATTCTGGGGGTGGCAATGCCAGAGAAGAGCAGATCTCAGTGGAGATGATCCACTCTAGGTCAGATCACTTCCCCTGTCCTAAGTTAGCATCACATCTGCACACTGGCTCCCCTTTCCTCATCTGAGCTCTGCTCCTCCGGGAACTCCCTTTCCTGCCCAGCCTCAGTTAAACATGTCCCTCTGGCCACTGTGGCCTGTCACCTTCCAGGGCTTTGTCCCAAACAAACATTGTCTGCTCCTCTGGAGCAGAGTGCTCGTGCCTTCCTCTGCTGCCCACAGGCCACTCCTGAGGAATGTACAACACCCAGAGGCAGCACAGCCAATTTTCCAAGGAGTGGAGGATGCTGCAATGTCACATCTGTGATCAGCAGGTTCAGGGATTTTTACAAAAGCCTTAAAACACAAGGCTGTGCTGACTCCAAAGGAACCACTAGTCATACTCCAAATTCACTTTCTTTTTCTCTTTTTTTTAAAAGTATTTTAATATACTGTAACACCACAGGTCACAAACAGCTCTGTAAAGGCTTTATAAACCTGCTAGCTCACAGCAGGTACTTCAAATCAAGTCTCACACAGCTCCTGGATGTACTGGCACACTGCTAAAAACAAATCCCAATGCCATCATTACTTTTCATCTTCAAGCAATTCAAAGCCTCCTATTTCCCTCCAAAGTAGAAGGAAATGGAAAGCAGCATTAACCTTTCCTGTTAACCCAGTGTAAGTGCTCTGGGGTGTGATCAGAAATCTTCCTAACTTCAGGAGGCTTTGCAAAAAATTCCCCGAGATATCTTTTTGCTTGAATGTTTGGGATTAAAGTCTTGCCCAAAGATTAGTGAAATTGGTGGGATTCCTTCTGTTTTCTCTGACAGACTTTGGATCAAGCCTGCAAAAATCCCCACTCCATTTACATCCCTGAGCCTGCTGTCATGGCCACCTGCCATGTCTGCTACTTGTCACCTCACCAACACAAATCCTGAACTCCCTCCCAGAACCCATCCAGTACAAAAGATGTCCCAGCTATCACCTCTCAGTCATCTTTTCAAGCTACAGGGTTCCTGGCTACTGTCTGCTGCTGACAATGCTGCCCAGAGGGGTTTGACCCAAAGGGATTTGGAATTCCAACGGGTCTGGCTTTCCAGCCCCTCTCTTTTGCTCCATGGCAGCCCTGATCCCACCAGCCTGCCTAAACCATATGGTTTTTTGATAGAGACAGAGTCCCAACAGGATCTCTGAACTTCTTCTGATTCTTTTGGTCAGCATCCAACAAACATTTTAAAATGTATTTAATTATGCAGCGCTAATGCCTGAGAAGTGAGACGCACTCACAGCCTGGGATGCAGTTAACATCTGAAACAGAGGATGCTCAGATCCATTTTGGATTCCTATTTATAGATCAAGCTTAAATCTAACATAAACATGTTGATTGGCTTTAACAAGGAATGCTCTGCCCCAGGCTGGAGACATGGCTCTGTACAAGCTGTAAAGAACATATTTAAAAATAAATTAAAGCCCTCATTATCTCTTAGTTTGTCCTTGTTCAGCCAATTCTGCTAACTTGTTTCTAAAGGACGTTTTGATTTAGTCAGGAAAGTAAAAGGCTTCTGCAGGGGAAGTGATCTGCAAAATTATTCTAAGTCTTTGCTGTACATTTTAAGTCCCCTCCTTTCATCTGGAATTGTACATTAAATCAATCTGTTGACTCTTGGCAGATTCATTGTTTCCTTACACAGTAAATCAAAGATGTTAATTTCATTGTTTTTCACAAGTTCTCTAAAGCACTTCTTCCTTTCCTTCGGATGAAGTTTTCCTGATTTTCTTTAAAGCCAAAATTTATGTTCAAAATTTAGTATCTCGTCTTTCCATTTTCTCTTTTCTTTCCCTGCCTTGAAGCAGAGTCCACCTCAATTAATTGCAGCTTTTATTCCCAGTGTGAGCAATCTCACGTGTTTGCTTTCTAATTACTGCCTGTACAAACTGAAGGCATCACAGATTCACAAATTACCTCAGTCAGGCAACGTTTCCAAACCTTCACAACCAGAGAACTTAAAAGAATTAAAAAATAAGTCCCGGCTACTCAGAGGAATTACAAAGTCTATTCTCCTTACAGGAAATCTCCTCTGGACAGCAAGACCAAGCCCACAGTGCCCCTCCAATGCACCATGCCCGAGCTGGTGTTAAACTGCTGATAGTGCTGCCACAATTATGCACAGACATCTTGGAACTATGCAGGAAAACAGCAAACCGTGGTTATTTATGCATGCAATAAGCAGCTATGAAAGGGAAGGGAAATGTGCAATTGCCTGTGCATGTGCTTCTGAAAACCAGGCTTCAGTGCTCAGTGGAAGAAACAATTCTCTCCAGGCCGCTATTTACGGCAAGAGGAAATTTTCAGTGAATTAAGTCAAATTAAGAGCTATCCCTTTATGCTGAACAAAAATGAATAGGAAATACGTGTATCTATAGATGCAGGGCACAGAAACATCCTCGGCCCGAGCCTGGGTAACCCTGTCCTTTTCCAGGCCAGCTCTAGGTGTCACTGTGGGATGGGATGCTCCTTCCCATCCATGGATTTGTTCCATTTAAACTTTAACATCAAGAAAATGTCACCTTGGTGCTCCCTGCTCTTGGGAATTGCTTCTGTCACCGTTTTCATTTTAAAATACCACTGCACATTGCAGAGTCGTGTGAGTGGTGCTGGCAGATGTGGGGGATCAGCCCGGTCCCCACTTTCACCCATAAATAATGCAGGGTGAGCAGAGAAATCACAGCGTGGCCAAGAATGCTGCTCTGCTGCAGTTTGGATCTAATTACTGGAGGTATCAGGCAAATCATCTAATTCTATTAGAGCCAAAGTAAATCTGAGTGCTGGGAAGAAACTGGATAAAGCCATATCCCATTTCATCTAATGCATGTAACCCCGTGTGTTTAATTGTCCTGCTTGCTAAAAGAAGCCTGAGGACCAGGCATTATCAAGGTCTCCATTTATTTTATACTCCTAACCTGAAATCTTTCCAGCTGCCTTAAAAAGAAAAAAAAACAACCCAAAAAACAACCCAGCAAAAACTGACCATAAGGAAAAAAAACCAAGGCTAATTAGAAGATAAGCAGGAATATGCAAAGAATGTAACAGCCCTATAAATGTCCTTTGGTCAAATATATTACTCTTTATTAATCAGCTTACATGCTTTTGAATCCCTCTGCTGCTCTGCAGTAAAGCTGAAAACTGGCAGGAATTACTTTAAAACACGTATTTTTAAACATCCAAAGAATTTGCAACATAAAATAAGAGAAGCTGCATTGTGCAAAATATAATTTTAAAAAGTATATTAGCGATACGCTCTTTCTTTCTTTGCAAGCTGAGAAAGCTCCTGGATCCCCACAGGGCCAGGCAGTGAATGCTAACACCAAAATTCAGATCCTGGCATCTCTATATTGGCCAAAGGTCCCCTCCATTTCCATTTCCACATACTTGATTTCAGACTGGGATTTATGTGTAGGAATCATTCCCTGTCAGTTCCCATAGCGGCCAACAACAATACCAAATACACCTCCTGGTTTAATTTATGGAAATTATCCTGATTCATTGCTAGAAACCATGGCTCTGTGTTTTTGTTAAGAGGCATAAGAGGCCCTACCATGCTCTTAAGAGCCTTGTTCAAACATTAACAGAGACAATCCCAAAGGGAATGGCTAATAGCAACCATAAATCCTCCTCTGTGGTCCCAGGGCCTTTTCCCCCCATTGATCTGAAAGCTCCATCAAGACCAGAATTAATGGAAACCCCGTGACACATCTGTATGACACATTAGGGAAAATCACAGCCCCAGGGAAGTCAGTGGCAAAAACCTGCACTGATGTCACCAGGGTCAGGATTAGGATTTCACTCCCATTTTTTATGATAATTTTTTGCTGCTAGGCCAACTGAAGCAGAGAGAGGTAAAGCCACGTGCCCAGAAGCACAAGTGAACACCAAGCCCAGAAGACCAAGTGAAGAGTGAGCACCAAACTACTGTTTCCTGCTCCTGCCCCCCTTTTTCTCCCACCAGCTTTTATGTCCCTAACCCACCTCAGCCACATCCCTGCTCAGCAGAAGGGACAGACCTCATGGCTCAAGCACTGCTGAGTGTGCTGCAGACACTGCTCCCCTCCTGCACAGACAATGTAGCTGAGCTCAGGAGAGTTGGGGAGGTGAGAAAAGATCAAAACTCAGCAGCCATGTGGTGCAAACTGCTACAGCCACTGCACTTGGTGCAAACATCAAGAGATGGGGCAGAACGTGGCTGTGTTGGCATCACCTCTGCCCCTCTGGGGACAGCCTGGCCACCGCCTGGGCACTGCTGCTCTCTGCAAGGACAGGGATGGGCACAGGCTGCATCTGTCCCTCCTCAGTGCATGTGCCCAAGGAGCAATACTCACATACTGTGCTGGCTCAATCTCCATTTGCACTAATGCCACCAATATCCCAAAAATTGGTGTGTATTCAGGGGTGAGGTAGGAAAGGCAAGGGATCTATCAGGGAGAAAATCACTCAGGCTGTGTCCATGCAGTGCCCTCGTCACCCTCCAGTGCAGACCAGAGGAGCATGGGCAGTCTGCTGCTACCTGCAGTGTCACCTCTGAGCTGGGGAAGGGAAAACACATGGCTTAATGGGCAAACATGACCCCCTGAATGAATCACTCTGATCTAGACTTTTGGGGACAGCAAACCCATCACAGGTTAATGAACAAGCCCATGTTTGTCCTCCTTCCTCAGCTGCAAGTCCACTGGACCCTTGAATCCAACACGTGGGATGGCACCTGGGTACCACAGACTGCTTTATTCCAAGTGCTGCTCCAGCAGAGCAGTGCACTGAGCACAGCCAACACACAGCAAGATTCATTGGGCTGAAGGTCTCCTGTGGCACCCTGCATTTTACACCTACTCCATCCCAACCAGCTAAATCAGCCCACTCCTGATGACCAAGGACCTCCTTTATTCCCTCTCAGCAGCCGCCGTGATTCACACAATGGAAAATGTAAACCTTAGGGCTGCTTGAGCTATTCTTGCCCAGCCATTTCCTGCTGAAGCCAGGGGAATTTTTGCCTTGCAGGGTTAAAGACCTGCTGACCTCATCCCACGGTGCCAACACACCATCAGCACTTTCACAGGGCTCCTGCTATTTCATCCCTCTGAAAGGGACTTTGCAACTTTGTGGTCAGCACAAGTAACTCCATTTTCTGCCTGGTGGATGGAAACCACTGCCTGTGCTGCAACTCCCTGCCTCTGGAAACCACGGGGTGCGCACTTGTTTAGTATCCCAGGGCTTTCACCTAAGGTTGTGACACTCCTTTCCCCGTGCAGCTACGCAGCTAAATTCAAGAAGACACTCGTTGCCATTAAACAACCCTGGAGAAAAGCCCCGAACCGTGTCACCTTGTTTAACCAGAGCCAAAGGCTGACATGGGCACATCCCTGTCGTGGATTTACAGGCAGAGTAAACAGAGCCGAGCCGTGCTCGGCGGGAGGCTGGCTTGCCTGGAGCTCCCTGCCGTGCCTGGGGAAGCTGCAGCTCCCGCAGCCGCAGAGCCCGCGGAGCCGGATGCTCCCGCAGCCGCCGCAGCAGGGCTGCAGGGCAGCCTCCCCTCCCTTGGCAAGGCAGGCTCTGCCAGGCACAGCCTCTGAAATAATAATCAGCCACAGATACAAATCTAGCTCGTGCAAGGTGCTGTCTGCTTTCTGCCATCCCTTTTTTTTTTTTGTCTCAGCGTATTTATTTTGAATAACCGAGCAGGGCACTTGCAGCCTGATTGCGACTAAAGGATCTCTGACACGAATAGGGTTTGCCTTGCTGGCAGACTTGGCAATTATTCAGGTAATACAGAGCTGGAGATACATCTTTATGTTTAGCAGGGAAAATGAGCAGGGAAGTCGGAAAGCAAAGTTGCAGGGATGCTAGAGAGAAGCCATGCAAAATATTAATACTCAAACAGCAGCGAGATCCTGGATAAAGAGCAAATAATGATAAAAAAATAACACATATCCAAACATACCAACACTGGTTATCTTTTGGGAGACAAGGTCTTGTAGTAAAGCCTCAATTGCAGGGTTATGTCTGGAATACAGCTCGTACCGATTAATGCCAATGTGGAATTTTAACCAGTTTGGGTAGGAGTCTATGGAGGTTTCTCCAGTTGGCAAAAATTCTTCATGAGGATCTTCATTTTGCCTATCACCAAAAAAAAAAAAAAAAAAGAACAATACAACAAAAACCCAAAGTTGAGGAGAAATAAATAATGTTACAGTTTGTAACACGCATCAAGAAACAGGGCTTCAAAATGTGATAACTCAGAAAGGCAAAGCCTACAGAACAGAGAGAGGTCCCAGGTTTCTCCCTGAACAAGGAGCCTTCTCCCACTTGGGGCTGATGGGGAGATGGATTCTCACTTCCCCTCATCCTGCCTGATTTAACACGCAAGAAACTCAGGAGCAAAACTCAAGAGTGGCATCACTGAGCACTGGCAGAGGCCCTTCTACAGCAGAACCACAGAGCTCAAGTTTTACCTCATGTTTCGGTTGCATTATGCTGCACACAGCTTTTACAGGTCTGACTTGACAACAGCATCATCCTGAACCTTTGTCTAACAGGGATGTGGGGCAGGAAACCAAGAGCGCAGCAGAATCTGACCTGCGCTGCCCAATGCTCCCACTCCCTCCTTCTTAAAGAGGGGGAATGACAGAAACTGCATCACTCTGGACTGGTTGCTAAAGAAGAACTGGCTGGTCTTGCCCCTTCCCGAGCAGTAGGAACTTACTACAGCAAAGAATTAATTAAATTACCACTACCTTGTGAATTTCAAAGTTCTGTGAACTTTGGCTGCAGCCACTAAGGAAAATTATGTACAACAGGCAGCTGCATTGTGGATATCAGTGTTGATTTCACTCTTCACCTACTGAACAGACTAACCCAGATTTTTGATGCAGAGTTCTCTGTGTTTACAGTCATCTCCAGATGTTCAGGCACTTGTGACTTTTTTTTTTTTTTTCTTTCAGAGAACCCAAAACTTTCCAGGTTATTTCCCTTCACAGTCAGTTAGGATTATTAGATGGAAAGGGCCTGGACAATTCACATGCTCATGGGGCGGAAATCAGAATTATTTATCCTCTCTTTCTAAGGGTTTAGATCATGCTGGCTGCTCTGCAGCTTGACAGAGCTTTTGCACGGTACAATGCAGCTGTTTAAACATTACAATGTCACTGTGTTTGGAAGAGGGTGCTGTTGTATTAGACAACCCTTTTGATTTTTCAGTCATTGAATTTCTCAGCATTTCTTAGGAGCCAACAGGGCATACGATTCACAGAGGCAACTGACTGCTTTGAAGGCTGGAGAGCAGCGGAGGTGCAGGGCACTGGGAATTAATTGAGGATGAAAAACGTAGCGCAGATCAGATCCTGAGAGCGGAAATACCTGCCAGGATGAATGCCTTTGCGGTACTAGACCTTGCTTTTGAGAAAAGTTAATGTATTACTGCCTGACCCCACTGCTCAGCCCCTTCACCTCTGGGTGGGAGAGTGGGAAGGTGCTGGAGATGAAGGCTCGCTGTGAGCTCACCCTCTTCCTCACACCGTTCTTTTGGCAGCATCTTCCTCGGCTGCGGCTGGAGATGGGGCACACCGACCCCTTGCCCTCACAGCGCTCCAGCCTTCCCGTGCTCCCGTGTTTATTCTGTGTTTCAGAGCATTCATTTCCATAAGGAACACGACTGGCGTGCCTGCGAACGGTTCCCCTTTTTTCCCCAGCGACCTCGAAACGCTCCGCTCAACCCTCCGCCCACGACACTCTAAAACCCGCGTTCCCCACCGAAGGGCAGCGACCCGGGGGACACGCCACGTCCCCACCCCGCGTCCCGTTCNCCCCCCCCCCCCCCGCCACTCCCGGGCACTCACCACTCGGTCTGCTCGGCCGCCCGCGGGTTGAACCTGATGTCGCTGTTGACATTGAAGAGGAGGTCTCCGTCGGCCAGCGGGGGCAGGGCGGCGCGGTACAGCGGGTGCTGGAAGAGCGCGGCCAGCGGGGCGGCGTTGCCGGCGGGGGGCGGCGGGCGCGGAGCCCCGGGGCCGATCAAGCGCCGCGCCCTCCCCGCCGCCGCCGCGCCCCCGCCACCCGCCGCTCCGCCACCGCCGCCTCCCGCCGCTCTCTCCGCCGCCTCCCGCGACTGCGACGAGAGGTTGGAGGCCGGCTCGGCGCTGAAGTCCTGCAGGATCCGCAGCGTGTGCTTGCTGGGCCAGCGCGGCGCGGCGGCGCGGGGAGGCGCGGCGGCGGGCGGCGGGCAGGAGCAGCCCGGGCGGCCCTCGGGGCCGCGGCGCTCCAGGCGGGGCAGCAGGTCGATCATGATGTGCATGGTGCAGGCGACGAGGAACACCATCAGGATCAGCACCCGGAACTTGCGGACCAGGAGCATTTTCATGGCCGGGGCGGCTGATGAATTACCGGGGGAGGGGGAGGGAGGGGAGGCGGCGGACAGAGCCCGGGCGGGCGCGGGGCTGCCGGGCCCCCCCCGGGGCTCCGGCGTGCTCCTCTCGGGTCGGGAAGCGAGCGATCAAGTCAATAAAGTTACCTCCATAGGCGCCGAGAAATAAACAGCCTAAACCCGATAGGTCCTCATGTCTCAGTATCATCAAGAACTTGGGAGGGGGAGGGAAAAAAAAATAAAAGGGAAAAAAAATTGGAAAAAAAAAAAAAAGAGCTCCGGACNAAAAAAAAAAAGGAGCTCCGGACCGAGCCTTTAAAATCAACAGGAAAACAATGCCAGCGGCATGGTAATATAGAAAGCCATCTGTTCACGATTTCTCCCTCTTTTTATTACAGGGATCACAACAAACAGGGAACTGGCTCTCGGAGAGAAACCGGCATCAGACACAGGCGCTGATTAAATAAAATTAAAAAAATAAAAATAAGGAGAGGAGGAGGGGGAAAAGAAAAATATTAAGAAAACCTGTGCAGAAAGGCGACAGAAGAAAAAAAATCATCCATAATATTTGGCTGTGCTGCAAACGCTGACTCCCTTCCCTTGGATTTGAGCAGTGATGCAGCAGAAGCGCTCCCCGCTTGCTCTTGCTCCCTCTCTTCTCTCAGACTCTTTAAGAACATTGGCTGGAAAATCATTTTCTTAGAGCGGTTCCAGTTTCTTCATCCATCGCGTCCAGTGCTTGGGAGAGATTAGTATGTTCAACTGAGATCGAGTCTGGGTGGCTGCTGTATCCGAGCTGGGCTTGTGCTTTGGCTTGGGTTGGTTTTTTTTGGCTGCAAAACTGTCTGATGGCACAACTGCAACATAAAGGTTAAATATGGCACAGAAAAAAAAAAAAAGAACCGGGAGAAGGAAGGATTAGAGGAAAGAAACTAATATGAATCAGTAGAGGTTCTTTTTAGCGAAGAGGTCTTTGATCTCTGCTGGGTCTTACAGATCTTTTAAAGAGAGAAAGAGAAAGGAAGAGAGAAGGGGGGAGAGAAGGGAAAAGCGGGGAGAGATCTTTGGCAGGTGCAGAGTGAAAACCTCTTTCAGCTACACTGAATTCTGGAGACTGGTTGGACTAGTAGCTCTGCAGCTCCAGCTTTCAGTGGGTGTGTTAAATATTATGAGCGAGCCATGATTCCAGCCTTCCTCACGTCATAGTTAGGAGATTGGCTAAATAAACGCTACAGTGATAGTAACAGGAAAACCTCAACCAAAAGAGGTTTTTTTTTTCCCTCCTCTCCTCCCTCCTTCCCACCCCCCCTTTTCATTCTACTGCAGCTCCAACTGGGGCAAGGAGAGGGCGTCTGTTCCACAAAGGTTTGGAAAAAAAATTATAAAGAGGAAAAAAAAAGGAAAAGAAAGAAGCGGTAGAGGAGAGAGGAATCTGCACTGGCAGCATTGCGAAGCAGCAGCGCGGTGTGTGCCCGGGGTGGGATGGGCGATTCTGCTCCGTCACTGCCCGGGCTGGCAAGCGGCGCGGCGCCCGCTGCCCTCGCCCCCGGCCCCGCAAGGTCAGCCCGGGAGCCGCGGGCTCCGCTTCCCCCGGGAGCAGCCCTTCTGTGTCATCCGGGATCCCGCGGGCTGTGACACCGGCAGCGGGCTGTGACACCCTCAGCGGGCTGTGACATCCTCAGGGGTCTGTGACACCCTCAGCGGGCTGTGACACCTTTAGTGGGCTGTGACACCCTCAGCGGGCTGTGACACCGGCAGCGGGCTGTGACATCCTCAGGGGGCTGTGACACTCGCAGTGGGCTGTGACACCCACAGCAGGCTGTGATACCCTCATGAGGCTGTGACACCCTCAGCGGGTTGCCCTCCCTCCTGCTGCCTTCCCCGCTCCGTGTCCGGGTGGCCCAGTGGGCTGGTGGCAGTGGTGGCCCTGGGGCCAGCACAGCCCCGACAGTGCTGTTGGCAGCTGGCTGAGGGCGAGGGCACTCTGCAAGAAGGAACGAGCTGTACCTGCTTCTTCAGGTGGTCAGGCAGGGATGCTCAGAGCTGCTGATTTGTGTCTTTGGGCAGAGTTCTCCTGGATTCCCTCGTCCATAGCAGGGCTCCGATGGTTGTTGAGTTGGAGTAGGAGGAGTGAGAAATATAAAGTGCTTACTCTGACCCACCACCACCTTTCCACAGAATCATTGCAATGCTGGATGTGGTGGTCCATTTTTCCCCCTGCATTAAGCCACACTGAAGCATTTATTTTCCTCAAAAAGTCTTCCCCCACCCACCAGGCTCCATCCAGCACTGTTCCCTTACTGGCACTTCTGCAGAGCCCTGTGTCCTGCACGCCTCTGGAGCACATCCGTGCAGTGTTACACTGTCACCATGTTTTGCACTAGGGAAATCACTGATTTTCCAGAAGGAAAAAAAAGACTGATGAACAAAAAAGCCAAAACAACAATAACAAAAAACAAACAAACAAAAAAACCAAACAAAACCCCCCCAAAAAACACCATAAAACAACCTAACAAAACCATGATCCTATAGACTGCTCTGTACCTTTGTGGAGAGATCAAACTTGCTGTCCTAGAGCAGCCTTGTAGTCCCAGGGTCCAGAGGTACACCTGGATCCTTCAAGTACAGTGTAACTTAGTCACAGAAAAGCATTTAGCCACAGAGTCAGAAGCAAGGCTTTCTGTCTATTCCCACTTTTTTTTTGCCAAGAGCAGCTTGGACAAAGGCTGTCTGGACAGCTGACCACATGGCTGATGGAGGAGTGCAGCAGAAGCCGGTGAGGGGTGAGTGCAGGGTACTGGTTCCCTGCATATCCCGTATGTTGCACTGTCCTGTGGTTTTTTAAGGAGTTCTGGGGGAGCTGTTTGTAGCACAAGTGAGGACAGATAATATGGACACGTTATCTCCTTTAGCAAGGCCCAGTAGAATTTGTAGGTTGCAACTTTTAGCTACATGGAGGTTTTTTTTCTTAGTGTTTACCCCACTAAAACTGAGGTCTATGGCCTTAGATGGCGGTGAAACTGAGCAGGTCTGTGGAGGAAGTTGCAAATTACTGAACTCAGTTCTTTAACTTAAAGTTGTTTGAATTTACTTTATAGAAAAGAACATTGTGTCAAAGGTTGCAACTCCATGTGTAAGTTACATAATGAAAGGGAGACTGGCTTTGAAATATAATGCAAGCAACTAGATGCAGTTAATTATATGACTTTCTAGAGGTGAAAATGACAATATTGTAAACAAGTAATTCCCTGAAACTACATGTTTTTGTTTTCATCAGTGTGACCTTTAGTTCATATTGGCTATTTCGTTAAATATGGTTTCATCTAAATTGTGTCTGCCTGTAAACTGCATCTCCCTGTCTTCCAGGAGCTGTTTATTCCTTGAGCCTTTTAAACATCTGAGCTTTATCTAAGGATGTGAGATTGGTAGATGTACCAATCTCCTCTTCTGTAACTGACCTTTGTGGACAAATTTTGCCTGGACCAAAGTGCCCCAGAGACGTGAATAAAAGAAAGCTGTCTCTGCATTTGTTTTTCAGCTTCAGCATCCACAAGTGCCTTTAGCCACCCATTGGTCATCTGTGATCTAAGATGCACTGGCCAGTTAGTGAACACTGGCAGAGACTGAGCTTGTTGCTTTGCTTTGGACTATGGGAAATGCATAATTCCTTGTTACCTGAGCCTTTCTTCCTCTGTCCTGAGGGCTGGTAATGATCAGCACCAGCAGTGTGTTGGAGCCCCTCTGTGCCTCTGGGCTGTGGTGATGGGTGAAGCCAAGGGAATGCAGCCAGAGCTCAGCTGGCTCTTCTCAAAGCCCTGTGGGCTCCCCATGTAGCCCGTCACACAAGGAGGATCCCAGCCTACCTGCTTTCTCATGGACCTTTCCCATGAGCGGTGCAAGAGCCCTGCTCTTGTCCTGGAGTCCCTGTGCCTTGGGTGTGAGTGAAGGGGCCCTTCTCACCTCTCTAATCACCTCTTTGGGAACACAAAATTAATGCCAATCTCACCTTTGCATTCCTCTGGTGACCCCGTGGGGCTGGCAGGGAGCCTGGTGTCCTGGCCAGGGAGATGGGAACTGGAGGATCTGCTGGGATAGGAGGGCTGAGGTGGCTTCTGGTCAGGAAACCAGGGATTGTGGGTGTGTGAAACCACTGGGAGAGGTCAGGGGCTGGGCTGCAGGTCAGGATAGCCTGGAAATTGGGTGGCAGGCAGACCCAGGGACTGGGTCTAAGGTGTTCCAAGGCTAGGGCAGCTTTCCAGGACAACCTCACTGCTGGCCCTGGGCAAGAGTGAGCTTGGTGCAAGCGAGTCTGTGCTTGTGCTGGCATCTGGGGGTTGTGTGATCCACCCCTGCTAGGGAAGGGTTCCCTTTTTCTGCTGCAAGGGGAGAAATGGGGATTTGTGTCCAGCCAGCTGGATTTTAGCCCTACATCCCTGTCCATGTACTGTGAGGCCCTGGCCCCTTCCCTTTCAGTGCAAGTTCAATGTTTCCTTGCAAGTTACCTCCTCTGGTTTCAAACGTTTGCCCTCAAGACTTGCTAAAAACCCCCAACATTTCTGATAACTGCTGATTATTGTTCAAGCAGGCTTTTAAGTACCAAACTTGTGTGCATAGAGCTCCAGGATCTTTGTAATCATACCTGATTTGGGCATTTGTTAGTTAGAAGTAGAAGATAGTTGCTTATTATTTAACTTTCCAAGTTAACTTGGTCTTAGTCAGGAATATTTAAATATTTCTCCTTAACTAAACTCTACACCTTCATATGGAATTCCAGCATGTGGCAAAGAGCTTTTTGTTTCTGCTGTGCTGTGTGTTGGACCAGCATTACCCTTGTAATTGTTGGCATTATGTAAACAAGAAAATAATCAGTTCTTAATGGAATATTGTGACATCAATAAGTCATTGCATACAGCTCATTTCAATAGTACAAATGAAATCAAGTCACTTACATCAACTCTTTATTTTATTTTTGGTCACTGAATTAAAATCTTTCTTTTATTGAAGTGCTTGAATGTTATTGGGAATTTCACATTGAATTGCTACCATCACAGGCCAGGATTGCTTTGGATCTAACGGGCTTTTTAATTTGGTATTACAAATTGGCACTCAGCACTTCTTTGCATGCTCTACCTTTGCTTTTATTTAATAATACAATCAAGAATTCAGGAGGGGTTACTGTCGTATGTCCTGGCATTTCTTCATTGTTTTGTGCATGAATTAGTAGCTTATCTGCTGCTGAAATCTGCGTAGATGTTTATTTTCCCCATTTTTGTCTGCCTGCCTCACCGAGCAGCCACAATGGTCAGTGTACGTGATAGTGTATTCAGGTAAATAAGTGAAGCATGGTTTTGGGTGAGTAAACACACCCAGCTATTATTTTCTGTTATAACGGTTTACAGCCTCCTGATGTAAAGCCTGAATGCGGCAGGGCAAGCTGTAAGTCAGGCCTGATTGCACATTTTGAATCAGTGTAATATTTTTTTATTGTTACTTCTAATGGAAAAATGGATTTTTGCTTTCTGAGAGCCTCTGTCTGTGATGCTGGAAGTCCTGAGGGCATCACATGCCTTGCCTGGCCCCCGTGGCCACGCTGCCCAGGGTCCTCTTCCTGCTCTCCCTCTCCTTCCTCCCTCTGAAGATTCATGTGCTGACCTAATTTATTGGTGCTTTGCCTTAGAAACACAGATCACACTGGCACTCTAGTGGGTACTGCATATTAACCTCCCACACTGCCAAAACCACTTTTATTGCTGAGGAATACGCTTGGTACTGAACAGGAGGCAATTCCATAAGCTGGATTTCACTGTCAGCTTCTTCTGTGTGTGAAGAATCAGTAGCTCACGTTTCAAGTGGTGTGCTGATATTTTTTCAATAATGCATGCTAACGTTCTTTTGGCTGCCTTCTGGTATTTGGTATTTTTTGAATGAATCTTGAGCAAATTTCCACTCCCAAATCATAGAGGCGGTGTGGCCACCCGCTCCTTCCCATGGTGGCTTTGCTAAGGTTGCCTGAAGGGACACTGGAGCAAGCTGGAGCTGAGTAGTGCTGAAAGCAGGGGCTGGTCCTGTCAGATCAGCAGGGCTGGGCAAAGGGAGGCTCTGTGTGGAGACACATCACCAGCCTCAGCTGATTTCAGAAAGCCAAAGCTTCCAGCTCCAGCCTTTTGCTTTTGAGTGTTTGCCATTCTCTAATTTGGGATACGATATTCTGGATGATCTAAATCCCCAGAGATTTCTTGATCAACCTGTTGAAAGCACTGAGCTGGTAATTCTAGTAAGGCAGTGGAACAGGAGGGTTTTTCCCCTGCCTGTTGTTACTCCTCAGCTGTTGTTGCTGCAGACCAAGGGTTGGCTCCTCAGCTGGTATCAGCTGGCCCTGGCTTCAATGAAATGCCATCTAATTATATCAGCCGAGGATCTGGGCCACAATGCCTAATTCTTCCACTGGTTGGAACAAAGAGCTGCCTGGCCATACAAGAACAAAATTCTTGTTGTTGCTGGAGTGGTGGGGTTGGGCCTGTGGAGGGATCACATTTGCTGGAGGCAGTCAAGTGGAGTAGTGGTCTTGCATATAGCTACAGTACAGAGGGGCTGAGAAATTACCTTCCTAAGTGGTAGGACGTTAAAAAGAAAATTAGTTGTTAGGAGGTTGTGTTCTTATCTAAAAATTATCCCTGAGACCAAGTCAAAACAAATTATCTTGATGTGCATGACATAAGAGCATGCACGGCTTGAGTTATCGTAATTTCATCTTCTTATAGCAACTAATTCCTCTAAAAATAATTGTGATCCAATAGCCTGTGTTCCTTGTGGACTTTCTGAGTTAGTGCATGAATCTTTGTCAAGCACAGAAAACGTGGCTTGCTAAATTACACACAAAATAATTTTGCAGTTTCAGTGAAATTGAGGAAGCTACCTGATTTATGCCAGGAAAAAAATGCACCCTGATGCTAAAACAAGGTGTAGCTCCACGTGCACACAGAAAGCTTCCACCTACTGCAGTGTGCACAGACCCATCTGAGTGCATACAAAACTATGAACAGCCTAATTGTATACTAAAGAATCTCTTCTGGGAATTCTTTTTTATATTTTAGTCTAATTTTGATTTGTATGGATGTTTTGACACCTCAACTTGAGCTTTTTTCCTCTTGGATGGCTAATTTTTCCATCAGTCATTAAAAAAGAACCACCTGAGAAACTAAGAGCGAACCACAAGACATTTTAAGCATGTGACAGCCTGAAATAGAAATTAAAATACTAATAGAAACCCTCATGGGAGAGTCTTACAACTCAGCAGTGTATCCTAACAGGCTGTGAATTACTCTGCCCCTGGGAGACACCAGGATTCTCCCCAACTTGGATGCTCCTTTGCCAATGTGATTCTGAAAAGTTGCTTCAGTTCTGTCTCCTTGTCTGATGGGAAGGATCCCCTGGAGAATTTTGAGATCTATTAATAAAAGCCACTACAGGAGGGAAATGGTGCTGGTTTAGGTGTTTTTGCTTTGGAGAATAAGTCATAGTCCTGACTTTAACCCCATGAGAAATTCAGAATCCTGAAAATATTCTCCATGGGAAGGTCTGAAACACTGGGACTTGGGATGAGTCCTTGAGTCATGAAACCCCTTAACTTGGACTCTGCCAAGTTTTAAATCCACTGTTTCTTGGCTTGGTGGGAGCTTCCTTTCTGATGAATTGCCCCTTGCCCTGTGGTTTGGGGCTCTCCTTGCCCCTTCTGCCAGGGCCCTCCACTGCTGCTGTCACCGTGTTCTGTGCAGTTCCTTCGACACAGCCCTGAGCTCAGAATTAACCCCTTCCAGCCTGAATCAAGGCGAGCCAGGGCTGGCTTGGCCTCGATGAAATATGGGGAGCCTGGTGTTATTTTGCCAAGGAAAGTGGGGATGTCCTGGGGTCTCTCCCCCTCCCTTCCCTTCGGCAGGATGAGCTTTCCTGGAACTGTTTTGTTGTCAGTAACTTCTGCTCCTCCAGTTCTAATTTGGTTTTGTTTCCCTAAGGGCTTTTCTTAATACTGTCTCACTTTCTGAGTTGTTTTTTCTGATATGTTGCAACAGTAAATTTTAGTGATTAGAGATGTGGCTATTTTGCATTTGCCGTTGAAGGCTGGAGGTGTGCGGCCCTTGTGGTAAAGCAGCTGTGCTGTTGTGGGGGAGGGATGCTCTATGAGTTTGGGAATGTGTCAGGGTGCTGGGGGGGCAAGTTTGTTTTCTGTGTCCATTTTTTCTTGTCAGGCCTTGGGCTTCTTTCTCCAAGGCGTGGCTTCAAAAACACTTGAAACAATTTAGGTGCTTGAGCTGGAGGCATAATTGCCATAGACTCCCTTGTAAATCAGACCTAATTGCCTTTGGGTTTGTCACTTAGTTGAGAGACCAACATGGTTTTCCACGCATAGGTTGGAGTAATAAGTTTTGATTTATCTGCTCTGTCTCTTCAGAGATGGGTGCTTTGGGGCAGGGTTCTGTCTTCTGAGTTTGTACAGAGCCTACAGCAGGAGAGCTGTGTCCTCAGGTGAAATGCAGGTTGGAAGGAGGGTGGGGATAATATCCACACACAGCACCTGTAATCCAGTGGTGAAAGGAGTTGCTCACTTACCTGCACTGCTGGAAGATAAAACTCCGGGCAGTTGCCAAGAAATGTGTCAAGGTTATGACTCTCAGGTGGGCTGGAAACACGAATGTCAGACATGCAAAGTGAAAGTGGTTTCCAATGCAGGCTTTGTCCTTGCCGAGTTCTTTGAAGATTGAGATAACTTAAAAAGAAGGGGGGAAAAAAAGGTTTCCATGGAAATTTTTGAAGCCAGAGGAGTGAATATTGGTGTTGGCTTTGTTCTGTGTTCTTCACAGCTGATAGAAGTCACAGTGTAAATGGACTTAACTGCTGAGTGACCTTTGACAAAGCCAGATAGGAAGTCTTTGTTGTTGTTGTCAGTGATGGTAATTTCCTTTTTTTTCAAGGCAAGAAGTCTTTTTCAGTGTGGTGATTCACTAGTTTTACTGAAACTTTGAGACAGAGACGTGGTGACAGGATAGTGATTGCAGTGGGTAACAAGGCTCAGTCAATTATTCACCAGCCCATCTCAGCACCTTTGTTTTCCTTGCTGACAAAATATCACAACCTTTATACAAAGAGCTGAGCCGGCAGGAATCCAGCATTACTCATTCTGGATGTCACTGTGAGAAATGAACATTTGCCTGTTATAAAGTGAATTGAATTCTCTCCTCGCAAAGTTTCTTCCCATTATCTTTTGGATTAGCGCTCTGTACATGGCTGTCTGCTCTGATTTCTGTCCTTTCTTGTAGGAAAACATGCAGAAGAGGTAAAAGCCAATGCAATGGCTGTTTTCTGAAATATTTTATAAGAAACCCTAGCACAGCCAGCTAGAGCAGGGCTGGGATGGCCCAGATCTCATCTGGAACCCTTCAGACACAACTGCCATGCACAAAATGCTGATGTGCTGACTCATATTTCTGAATCCTCCTTCAGGAGGTGTATCTGCTGCTGCTACTGGAGCTGATCATCTCAAGAGCACGTGGGCTTTGTAGTGACAGTGGCTGCAAAGCTTTGCTGTGCTCAAGTTTTGCGGTGCAAAGGTGTGCAGCTCCCTTTCTCTTTTCCAGCTCTTTTCAAATGTAGGTTGGGCCCTTCTGGCAGGTTATCCAGGGCTCAGAGATGGGACTTTTCTGTGCATTTCAGCACTGGTGTAGCTCTGAGAAAGGGTTAATGCTTGAGGTCCCTGAAGGGGTAGTGCCATGGCTCAAAGCTTTTTGCCTTGCTGTGACAGGGAGGTGCTTTTTCAGTTGGATCTGATTCCCTCAGCTTAAGGTGAGCCAACAAAACCTGCCTGGCCTCCTCATTTGCTCACTGAAATCAAGAGAAGTTTGATATTCAAGGAGTGAACAGATTGAAGTGAGAGGCTGGTGAAGCCCTTGCACATAATCCCATCACCAGGAGCAGAGGTCCGGCTCAGCTCGCTGTGAATAACACCATAAATATGAGCAGAGTTCCTTCCCAACTCACTAATGATCACCACTTGGATGGACTGAGTTCTGCAAGAGTCAAATGAATGATATTGGAGAACTTCATTTAAGGCCACAGATGGGTTTTGCTTGTTACCCACTTTTAGAATTTCAGTCTATAAGTGGAGTTGAGGTGGGCAAGTCAAGTTCTGGGGGTAATAAAGTGACAATTAAATTTAGTAGTTACAGTGTGCAGTGATGCAATAAGGTTCCTGGCATCTGATTGCTCCTGTCCCACAGATAAATAAGCCAAAAAGAAAAATAAAAGTTGCATGAAGAGCAAAGTAGCAGCAAATTCAAAAATGCATCAAAGACAGCACATCGAAGCTGTCAGAGTTTACCAAAAAAGCTTTTGAGAAAAACCCCAAAGTTAAAAGGATAAAGATCAAAGGAAGAACAAAAGGAAATAGTGACAAATAAATTAAAGGACAAAATTACGAAGCAAAAGAGCAAAATGTCTCATACAGAAGGACTGAAAAAGAAGGACACAGAAAAAATAATCAAACAAGGGAATAACAAATGGTGAGATGCAGCTTTGGGTATCGTTTGCGTAGGTGTTGGTAGTGCAATACGAACACTTCCTTTATAATTTTGATTTTCTTTTCTTTTATTGTTTCTCAACCCAGAAAAGATAATTATAAGTTCCTTCTAATAATAATTACAGGTAGGCTGTGCCTTCTGCCTCTGGGATCTGGCAGAATCCGTGCTGTGGGTAGTCAGGACCTGCTCAGATGCTGGGCTGTGTCCCCCTGGCAGGAGTGGGTGGGGGTTGCAGATGGCAAAGGGCAGAGCACTGGGAAGTGCTGCAGTTTGGGTGGGGCTTGGGGGTGTTCCTGGCAGTGGGGTGAAGGCTTGTGGAGGCTGGGGAGGAGTCTTTGATGGGGGTCTGACAATGTGTGACTGGTCCCATCTGCTGCCTACTGAGCCGTGCACGGGAATGCGGAGTGTTTCTGCAGTCCACAGAGTACTTTGTGCACTAAGGAAAATCCCATTTCCCAGAGTCTTGTGATGTGGCTGTTGGTTGGAAACTCGATGTGGAGATCAGCAGAGATAAATTAGGGTCAGAAGGTCCCCACGTGAGCCCCTGCACTGGTGCTCAGGGCACAGCAGCCCCGGGCAAGGGCTGAGCCTACTCTGGGGGTGTAGCAGATGCCCAAGTACACTCCAGGGTGATCTTATTACAGAGGCAGCACAAAAGTTTCAGAGCTTAATCACTCCATTTTCCACCTGTTTGGTATTACAAACCTTTGGCAAAATGGGAGTGAAGTGGCTATTGTGTCTCATGGGTCCGGCTAGACCCAAACCATTCCCCTTGTAAAGGAACCTTCCCCTCCACACTTGATCTGGCATTTTGGTTTATCCTCAGAAGGGAGTCATTGACATTGCTGCAAAACAGTTCAGAGTTCAGTTTTATTTGCACTAAAATACAAATAGTCTGTGGTGAATTGACCCTAGATGGACACCAGGTACCCACCAGACCTGCTCTATCCTCAGCTGGACCAGGGAGGCAAAATATAACAAAAGGCTTGAGGGTCAAGATAAGGGCAGGGAGACATTATTCAACAATTACCGTTACAGGCAAAGTAGTCTCAGCTTGGGTAAACAAGTTTAATCTCTTGCCAGTCACGTCAGAGGAGGATAGTGAAAAATTAAATCAAATCTTAAAAATGCCTTCTTTTGGTTCCTTTCTTCCCAGCCTCAATTTCACTTGTGTTTTCTCTACCTGCTGCCCCCAAAGTGGCACAGGGGGGCAGGGATTGGGTTCCTCCCCACAGACTGCAGAGAAGTGTCTGCTCTGACATTTGGAGCATCTCTTGCCCCTCCCTCACCCACCTGGGTGTCTGCAGGGTTGTTGCTTTTGTGTAGCCTCTTCTCTCCTGGCTGCAGTTGTGAAGTTTTGTGGGGTTATTCCCCTTCTAATACAGCTGTCCCAGAGATGCACAGCTGCTGATGGGCTCAGTGGCAGGTCCCTCTTGGAGCTGGCTGGCACTGGCTCCACTGGGCACAGGGGAAGCTTCTGGCAGCTTCTCACTGAAGCCACCCCTGCAGCCCCCCCAAACCCAAACCTTGCCATGCAAAATGAATTTACAACCCTACCCCAGAGGGAAATTTGTATGCCCTGGAGCCTCTTTTCCACCATTAAATTTATGGAGGCCACGCTCTGGTGCAGCAGCTCATCTGCTCCTGCCGTGGCAGCAGGGGATGGGGGAAGACAGCAAATGTGCTCCTGCTTGTACCCCACAGGATGTGCCATCTGAAGTGATTTTGTTCTTCACTTGCTGGCACCTGACAGCCAAGAAGGGCTGAGGAACAAACTGGAGTAAAGGAGAATGAGGAGAGAAAAAAGGACTGAGCCTTAGAGAGGTGAGAGACACAGCAGTGGCAGCCACTTCTGAAGTCTTTTAATAGAAAATCATTTCCCCTTTCCTTTGCTCTCCAGACCCCAGTGTTCAGAGGGCAGGGGCTGACTGCTGCCAGCTGGATCCTCCAGAGGTGCCATTCTTTCAGCTTGGGCAGGCTAATGCCAATAGTGGGAAAACTTACCCTGGATGCTGAATATTCCCATTTGCATGCTTGAAACCCAAGCTGAACTTTTATTTAGTCTGAGTCATGATTCAAAAAATAAAATATGCACAGATCACAGTTGTGAAGAAAAGCAGCAGAAATGGCTTTTTGGCACAAACATATGCAAGCCATATTTCTCTAGAAGTGATTTCCCATGGAAATTTAACCTCTGAAGGACACTGAAGTTAAATTAAACTGTAGGTTTTGTAACATAAGATGCTATTGTCAGTCTGGCAAGTCTGGCAGCCATGGAGGAGTAACACAATATGAAAGAAATGGTACACCCGTATTTAGAGCTAAAAGCAAGGAGTTTTTCCCAGAGTCTGCATTAATGTTGCCATCCCTTTGTGACTATGGCCATGTCATTTAATCTCATTGCATCATCTGAAAATGGCTGTGAAATTAGTACCATATGTAGCCAGCACATAAGGACCAGGGATGAATAAATCACAGTGAGGGAAGATCACATTGTCCTTAAAGAGGAGAACTTTGGGAATGTGCACGTCTGGAGTGACTTTATTTTGTCATTTGCCTGATGGGTGAGCGAGCACTTGGTGAGTGCTTGAGGTGAGGGAAGGCAGTGGCACCTCTGGGGATCTGCCACAGAAGGTGGATGAGCCCTGTAGCTCCCCCAGTTGCTGGCAGCTCCCTCATGGGGATGGTCTGGGACCTGTGAGTGCTGGGGGCTGGCTGTGCCTGGGCTGGCCTGGCCGGCCAGATGTGCCTCTGCTAATAATAACAGGAACTGCCCCACGAGCAAAGCTCCATCTGGGTCACTTGTGTAAGCTCGGGGTGTCGGCTCCTCTCCTCCAGGACAGGTTATGTAATCGCATCAGAAATCAAACATGCAGTTTGGATTTCACCTTTTTTTCTGAACATCTGGCTGTTCACGTTTTGGGCCTGCTGATTTCATAGGGATCCTGGTTAGGGAAAGGTTTTCTGTGCGTGCAAGCACGGAAAACAAATGCTGAAAGGTTGCCCAGACACTGACCTTGGAATTAATTTTCAAATTCGAGTGAATATCTTTATATTTTCTCCCCTCAAAGTTTTCATAAGAGCAGTGCTGTGCTGTGTGACCTCTCTAGCCCTAACTCTGTGCTTGTTTAAAAGTGTCCCTCTTTTCTCTAATGCTGCATTGCTGCCTTTGAAATCCGCGGAGAGAAGGGCAGTGGAGCCCTGCACTGAGATGTGACCTAAAGCTGGTGGCATCTACAAAGAGAGTCCAGTTGACTTCTGCTTTCGAGTGAGCTGGTAAAAGGCTGCTGGCAGGGCACTCTGTGATGCCCTCACAGTGTTTTAATTTCCTCCCTTTGCTGGTCTCAGATAGTGTGAACCTACTGACCTCTGGTGCGTGCTGATCATCCTCTGTTTTTCACCAGGGAAGCAAAGCTCGGGACAAGTTTTGCTGGAGGATTGTCAGGGAAGTGATTGCAGCTTTTAATTTGCTTGACTTACTGGCTGAGGTCCATGTTGGCAGATCCTTCAGTAGCTCGTTATTGTTGGAGGCTTTTCTCCATGGGTGTTCTCTGCAGCTGTGCTGAAGGTATCTGCTGCACCCCGAGCTGTGTCCCCAGCCTCAGGAGCCTCTTCTCCACTCAGCAAAGTCAGTGGGATTTGTTTTTGGTCCCAGAAGCAGCATGTGAACATAAAGAAAGGTTTCACTGCCTTGTTCTTGATGTTTTTGAGTCCAGAGACTTCGAGGAAATAAGATAAGTGTGATAGTCTGTTCCTTCAAAGTCCCCACAGCATTTTTAACTGTACTTCTGATCGCTGTAGTAGATAATAGATACAATACATGCACCCATGCACATAAAACAGTGTTATTTTGTGCTTAGCCCATGTGTTTCATGTAGAAATCTGGATGATGGCCAGATCAGTAAATGACTCTCATTTCTAATGGAAATCAGAAACACAACAGATGTACTGTACACTGAAAAGAGTTAAAAATAGCTGTTTGCAATCTCTCTGCTCGCCCTTAAACAAAATACTTGGTATAGAGCAGTGGTGGTTTAGCATATGGAGGCTTTAACATCCGATATTTCTGAGAGTTTGCCAGCTTTGTGCAGGGAGGTCTTGAAGTTAATGGCAAGTTTCATAGACAGGATTTCTGCTAACATCTTAACTCTCTCCATGGTCAAACCCTCTGGCTGCTGTGAAACTCTTTATGACCACTTGCACGTTGCAGTAAATTTGTGAAAAGATACGGAAAGCCCAATAGGAGTTGGTTCCCATCCCTGCCCTAGCGGGGAGCTGGGTATTTTTATTTGGCTTTTATCTGGATAAATTGAGATGTTAATTCTGGGTCACGCAGCAAAATATTTTTAATGGTGGTGCCTCTTTCTTACGACTGGTGCCACTTCTTTCTCATTACAAATCAGAATAACCAGTGCAGCATTACGTGGGGGATTGGCTGCACCTGGCAAAACTGGATTGATTCCAACGTGCTGCATAACTCCAGAGTGACTGCAGTCCTTGGGAGAAAAGAATTTGCCTTCAAGAGTTAACTTAAGTGCTGTCCCAATGTGTGCATCTTCCAGTGTGCTTGGCCTCGTTGCAGTTGTCAAATAACTGGGGAACCTTTATGTAAATCATTTTGATAATACACATTTGTGAGCTGGTATAAAGAAAACATCTTCTTATGGATGTTATATAGTGGAAGAGCTTCATCTCCACATCACACTTGTGCTTTAATGAACAACAGCTTTTAGTAGTCTCCATGTCAGATGCTCTGTGTAGACTCAGAAATAAGTCTTAGAGAGCAATTACTCAAACTACCTGAAAGGCTGATTTTTTTTTTTTAAAGAGGAATTTTATCTATTTCTGCTGACTTCTGTACAGCACATTTTTGATTCAATATGTTTTTCTTGTTTAAAAAAGACCTTGTTTTCCCAGAGTGCTAAAAAAAGCCCTTTGAAACACCATGAGACTATAGTGATGAGCTATGCTAGAGAAACCAATATTATATATTTCATCATTTGTCTGGTGTCCTTGCCAAAATTCTAATTTAGCAGCGCACAGTAGTGCACCAAAGTGAGTCATGAATTCTTCAGTATAATTACCACACAGTGCAAAACCAAGGCTACAGGAGTCTGAACCTTTTCCTGTCTGTCATTTTTCCCTTCTATTCGCTTTTCAAATACCATATGCTGTGCAGGAAAGCTGTGCATTGCATCACAGCTTCAGCCCTGCTCTGAGCAGATATGATTAAAGGCTAAAATTCAAGTTAATGATGAAAAGCCCTTTTCTGTGGGGCAGTCACAAAAAAAAAAAAAAAGAAGAAAAAGGTGTTTGATTTCTTTTAAAAAGTGGGTTTTTTAGGGAAAACACCCTGGTAGAGACAGCCACTGTGGAGTTGTAGGGCTGGATATGAGATCTGAGTAAATGCTAAGAGACAGTCTTGTTGACATTTTAAAATTAGTTTTTCCTTGAATTGACTTTTATGGCTTCATATTTGTCGTTTTAGAAAGTGAGCCTTACATGTGAGGTAGCGGCAGAGGGCAATTGGAAACCTCATGTGTTCATTCAGGGTTCACCCCCAGGAATGACCCAATCCAGAATTGTGCTGATGACTTTGTGTTATCAGTGGGATGTGAAGGTGTACCTGCAGTCCAGAGTTTCAAAATTGCTGCTGTATCCAAATTCATGTTCACTTCACTGTCTGCATTGAGGCTCACTAATTTTTACCTGGTTTATAAGTGTGTACAAAGGCTCAATTTCTTAAAGGGCATCACGGAAGTCAAAGATTTATGGAGTTGCTGACAGATAAAGTCTTTCTTCAGAAAGACCCATTTCAAGTTGGGTTTGAAATTTTGCATCGTTCACGTTGCTGCATGTGACTTACACACTCCTGCCTCCTTTTAAATGTAAGAGCTTAAAAACTCAACACAATTTCTGCCATGCTTATGTTTCTGCAGACTGCAAGATGATGAATCCTGTTTGCAAGCTAAAAGAAGTTGATATGTTAAATATTATCTGTGTGTGGATTATTCCTGCCTCCCTGCCTGTGTTATGGGGTGGTTGGTTTCAGCACGGGTTTTACCAGAGCACAAAGAGATGAGACAAACAGACCTGGGGGACTTTGCCTCCTTCAGCTGCTGGGAGGTTGGTCACTGTTCAGTAACGTTTTGTTTCTAGGTGTTGCAAAAAGCTGTTTCCTGAGCAATTAAGTGCAGAATTTTGCTTCCTGCAGAAGGCACAGGAAAATGTGGTTGCATTTCTGAAGGCACAGTTACATTTCAGAGAGCTACTACAGCAATACTGCCATTGCAAGGTTCAACTACATGACCCTCCCCACCTCCCTCTTAATATTTCTTTAGTATTTCTTACTATTTCCCCATTTGCTGGAGAAATTTGCCTTTCAGACCTAGGTCTGCTCATAAACTGTAGATTAAAGATGATGAATTTCTAGCGGTGACTGTGGAAAAATATGATGACAAAAGATGTTACAAACTCCCCTTGCAATTCTGGAAACTTCTTCCCATCCTTTCTAGTTGCTATTTTGTTTGCTGTATCTTCTGTTTGTGGCTTGTGGCTCAGCCCTGCACTTGTTCCATGCTTAGATAAAAGCAGTTGAGGCAAAGGCCTTGCTCATGTGAGGGGGGCTGGAGAGATGCAGAGCACTCTCAGTTCACTGTCACTGTGCTCTGCCCACACTCCTCTCACAGCTCTCAATCACCCCTTTGCAGTAATTGCATTAACTCAGTGCAATAGTCTGACAAATTCCCAGACGTGCCATTTTCCCCCCCTTTCATAACTGTGTTTAAAGGAACACACTGTGGTGAGAAGTTAATTTTACATCCACGCTAAATTAGTTGTGTTGGTTCCCTTCTTTTCCCCCTCAAATGTTCTGTTTCAGAACTGCAAAGTAAGAGCTTAAATAGAGGTGAGACTATTGTGTCACTGTGGGCACAGCATTCCTTTGCTTGGCAGTTGAATAATAAGTTATATATGTAAGGAGGGGGATGGTTCAGGTTATGGAGGTTTTAGCCTCATCCTTTGCCTGATCTGCTCTCTTCAGCTGCTGCAGCATCAAAACATTTCTCCCAATTAATTCTTTTTGTACTTCCACAGATGCATGAAAAATTGCAAAAAGTGAGTAAAATCGCTTTCTAATAGAGTGCACAGCCAAATCTTGAATGTATATCAGGAGGAGAAAATAGCTGGTGATAGAACACACTTGGTATGAAAGGCTACATAATTATGTGGTGTGATCATGGGGCAGGTGAACAAATTGGGTGTTTTGATGGGAGCGTGCTGGATGGAAAACTTAGACAAGAGTTGCTGGGAAAGAGCTTATGCCAGAGATGAGGCATGGTGGATCAAATCCAGCAGGACACTTGAGGCACTGGGACAGCATGAACAAGCCCTGTGCTACTCACTGTGATTAGAATAGCAGCCTGAGAGAGATGGGCTCAGGCTGAAGGCTGCATTACTTTGATTTTTGTCAATTAAAGCCTGATGCAATTAGATGAAGCCCTTGCTCTGTGTACTTGACACTGCAAGATGCTGAGGAGGCTGGCCCTGATCCAGCGAAGCACTTAAATGATTCCATTAGTTTAAATGGCTCTACCTGTGCGCTTAAAATTAAGCATGCACTTAAGTGCTTTGCTGGGTTGATGCCAGTGTGTGCAATGGGTGGCAAGATCTGATTTTTAGTGACCATCACCACAGTCTTTCCTTGGTTTTTTGCATGCAGGGGAACTGCAATACCTCATTAGGTCGGCTGTCTAGCTTGTGATTTTGATAAAAATAAGTGGCAACACTAAATAAATCACCCCCCAAAAAAGTGCTTCTCTCACAGAATTTTTACAATGCACTCTATCAGAAACTGTCCAGCCAGAGTACTGCTCAACTGAGCCATTCCAGGGAGCAGCACTGGAGTGTTTGAGGTGGTTAAATCCAGAGACCTGATGCCTTGTAACCAGTGAATGATTTTTGGGGAGCAGTTGAAAACCTTTATTTGAAGTGGCTGATGTTCTTGACAGAGCGAAGGCCACGTAGCCAGATGTCTAATGACATTCTTGGATTAAATGAAGCTATAGTCTCTGTATAATTGTGATAAAAGTATATCATAAAATACTATAATTATAATCACAAGGTTTATATGCTGTTCTTAAAAAAAATCCCTAGGCACTTTTAATTCAGAATTAAGCACATCCACCATGTCTGCAAACTTAGAGGTTGTACAGGTGCAAGATTGTATGAAGAAATTTGAGCTGATTCACCCAGAATTAAAAAAAAACTGGCTTGGAAGAGACCTGAGGAGTTCACTTAGTTCATCTGCCTCTTTAAACCACCAACACCCATCTATTCCCCAGTGTCCCTGAGCTATCTGCTCCAGGACATAACAGTCTTTACCATTGGAAAGTATTTCCTGATGTCTGAATTGAATTTCCCTAGCTGAAATTTTATCTCATTATTTCTTGTCTAACCTACCCCGCACATGAAGAATAGATTATTCCCTTCCCATATGCAGCATCCCTTCACAGCAGTCTCAGGGCAGTGCTGAACTACCGTTCCTCCTGTGATTCTTCCTGATTGCTTTAATTTTTTTTTTCCATTTTCACACTTCTCTCATTTCCATCCCTCTAGGATCTCGCTCTGGACAACCACCTGTGAGGGACTAAGAGAGGAGCTGAGACTGTGCTCCTGGGATTTTAGGCAACAGGAAAGTCTGGTGAGTAGAAAATATTCTGTGTATCTCTGCCTTGCTGGATCTCACCTGCCTATCCAAGTGCAGAGTTCCACTACATGAGCTGGTGCATGTGACTTTATTTAGATGGGGTCTTTTATTAGAGAAACATCTAATTATCAGACTTCTCATTTCTTTCACTTCACAGCAAGTGAAGGAGAACACAAAGCTGTGGTCAGAGGCAGCTGTCACGGACAGGTCTGTGTTTTCCCTGGGTGGTGGATTTGCATTCCTGCTCTTTGACTCTCTTCTGACAGAGGAGGCTCAGTTCTGACTTTTGGTTCTGTTGGGCACCAGACAAAAGGCCAAGGCTGGTGCAGGTTATGAGCCACACTGCAATTTCTGCAAGATTTGGCTGGCCAGCTTTTAGAAAGAGACCAAGACCTTGCAGGGAGGTGTGAAACAGGAAAAAAAGAAGTCAAGCAACTCCTGAAAGCCTTCTGCACTTCTTTAGCTCAAATCCAAGAAAGACTATTTCAGGCTTGGGAAGTTTCAGTTACATTCCAGCGATTGATTTTTATTTCTCTGCTAAAGATCAGGTTTTCTTAACAGCTTGGCACACTTGATAACCTTATCTCAGCATTTGGGCACACTTTTAGGTGCAGAATTTTTTCCTCACGCAGCTCTATCAGTATTAAATGTTTTTTTGGGTTTTTTTCTCCCCAGGAACATCCCTGATCAGGAATTCAGAGGGCAGCTGGAGCATTGACCATGCCAACAGAGCAGCCCTTCCTTCCATGTCCTGGTGTGCTGACGCTGTTGTGCACCACAACGACACAGACTTCGACTTCAGAAGGCTGAAAATGACTCCTTTATTTTTGGGATGTGTTTCTCTTTTATACTATTCTACACAGACCAATTCCATTGGTGACAAGAAGACAAACCTCTTCAATCACATTGGTCAGAGCAGAGGGACATCAAGAAGAAGCCCCTCCTAGGGAAAGAATGTGAACAAAGTTACAGTTACAAAACCACTTTTCTTGTTTACAGAAAATTCTCTAAAAAAAAAGAATTTCAAAAGATCAAAACATCTTAGGCACAAAACTAAAGCTACAGCGTGCTGCTCTTTTTAGGATTCCCAAAGCACCTCAGGACACTTGTGCAGCGCCCAGCCCTGCCTTCCCTGGGCTCTGATAATGCTCCCCTGGTGACAGATGATACTCACGTGGGTGCAAAGCCAGTTATATTTACACTCTCCCAGCAGGCTCAGTGCAGTTGTCACAACTTGTCAGTGGTCGGGGCTGAACGGTTTGTGGTCGGCGTAAAGATATTTTTCTGCTACAGAATCTGGCGTGTTTAAAAAGGAGCCGGGTGACTGTGATTATTAAGATGTAATCAAATGCATTAAGGCAGCTATTTCCTCCGCCATCAATAATGAGAAAGCTGGCAATATAATCTCCCCTTCGTTCTCTTGTTTCACTTTTGTGGTGAGAAATGAAATGAAAGCAATCAGGAGCTCCAGGAGCCTTTTGGCGCTGTATTTTTGTTGTCATAAAAATCGTAAAGTAAGTACTTCTGTCATGTATTTTTAGTTAAAAATCTTGCTGAAGAAAATCTGCCCTTTATCATAGCTCCTAAGTGTTTCCATAAATAAGAATTGGGTTCTTAATTCATCAAGATACTTTGGACAACTCTCTTAAACTGCACTTGCAGTGTGTCTCCTTCCCAGGTAATCTTCAGTTTTTGTTTCCTATATAGTATATTTATTTGTTTACTAAAGCTTATATAATTTATTTTAAATCCTCCCAAAGAGTTAAGGGATTAGAAAATGATGGGTTATAACAATAATTTTAAATCAGGTTTAATACCTTAAATACTTTTCCACTACAGCAGGTTAAATAGTCACCAGCCTTTACCTTATAAAGCCTCATTTAAACCCAATGCTCAAGGAGAAATGCTGTAGAAATTACCATTTAACATTTGTGTTTGACATGGGTTTACGATGTTTTCTCAGCTGAGGAAAATGAGAAAAACTGAGTTGAAACAGTTGAATTCCATTATCTTTGATTCTGCTCTTTTATAAAACTGATCACCTCGAAGTTTGTCTAATGATTCCCTCGAGTTTGTTAACCTTTGCCATTATGCCATTTAATTTTTCATCTCTCTCTTTAGTCATTTTTTTTTAGTAAAATCAAGACAATTTCTTCATATTCTGGAGCAAGCACCGTGTCCCCACTAGAACCTGGAGCTCCAATTAGACGTCCAAGGCTGAGGTTTTCTGTTGTGCTCTGCCAGTGCTGGGCAAAGACTCCTCTCAAAGCTAATTCAGTCAAGCAGCAGAATTTATTTATTTATTTATTCTTGCTTTCCAAAGTGATAAAGTGAGTGAAAAGGAAGGTGAAATGACTCATGCAAGATAAAGGAGGTAATCCCAAAGTCCTCAGAGTGAATGGCAAGACTCCATTCATTTTAGTGGATTTGGAGCAGGTCTTCTGAATCAGAGCAAGTGACACTCAGTGGATACGTCTTCAAAGGCTGGATGAGGAAAGTCCTTGAGACACAAACAGGCCTCTCTCTCCTGATTTCACTTATGCTGTGTCCTACTCTATGTACAAAATCAGATCAATTAATATAATCATACTTGTTTAATTCAATAATTTTTCTTATCAGCACACAGACGTAAGCGTAAAGATTTTTAAAAAGTATGTTATATGAATTTATCTAATTACTCAAAATCTATTTATAAGAGTATACCACAACCTAAAGAGGGTATATCAAAAATTAACATTAATAATAATATTTAAATAAATAATCTATTTAATAAATAGAATTTAACTTCATAAGTAAAAGAACTTTTAAAATTTGGTCTATACATATTAATAATAATAATAATTTTTCTAATAATAATACCTTATTTACTCCAATACATTCAACAAATAATTAATAATTTCAACAAATTCATTCAACAAATAAATATTAAATCCCTTGCAGGGATTTCTCATGGTACTTTCACTAACTCAAAGGCTTAAAATCCTCAGAAACCTGCTCTGTTCTCCAGTGCTTCTATTGGCTCTCAGTTCCTTCTCTTTGCTTTCTCATCCTGGGGAATGAGAGCATGGTTTTAGTCCTCCAGCAACAGACAAAATCCCTTTATTCAAGGGCAAGAAGCGTTTCTGCTTTGGTGCTGTGTGCTGAGGGTCCCCAAAGCCGCTGGTGTCCCTTTTATGAGCTGCCCAGCTCCTGTCGGCCCGGGGAGGAGCGCTGGCTCCACTCTAATCCCTCCTGGGGCAGTGCCATGCTCAAAGAGAGGCACATGGAAATAGGGAAATAGGGGAATGGTCCTGATCCCAGCAGCTCCCTCACTGCTGCCTCCCCACCAGTGCCAAGGCCACGGTGGCAGGGAGACCTTGCTCATGGCCCTTGTGCCTCTGTGGTCTCTGTCTCTGGGGAGTGTCAGCATGGCCCCCCCAAGAGCATCATCTGTGTCCCCAGTGATAAATGTGCTGTGTCCTGGCCTCCCGGCAGCTGCGGGGCTCTGGAGCAGGCCGGCTGCTCCTCGGGATGGCAGAGCCCCTCTGCAGATGTTCCCTTCAGGGCTGGGGAGGGTTTGCCTGCACTTTGCTCCTCCCTGGGTCGTGGCACTGCAGAGCTGTGGCTCCTCCGGAGCTGACAGGAGATCCTGCCGTGTTTCCAGCCCTCCCCAGGCTGGTTTTGCATCACTCTTGATCTCTCCTCTTTGCTCCTTGACTCTGTAATGTCTGACTCTGCTTTCCCAGTCTCTGGAGCTGTTGTAGGGTTGGACTGGCATTTGCAAAGGGATTATTTTTTTCTTTTTTTTTGAGAGAGAGATCGTATCCTGTGCCCTACCAGAGAGAAAAAAGCAATGTAGTCTCTAAGTCTGTATCCCCTGAGGCCTGCATTTTGTTCCCAGTGTATGGAAGAGCTTTCTTAGGGACAAGGCCACCCTATACTCTGTCAGCCCTTCCCTGGAGGGCTGTCCTTTCCTTGCTTGTGCTGTCCTTTCAATGCTGGATTAGGGGATGGTTTTGCCCCGATTTTTTTCTGCATTATTATTTTTCCTCTCTCCAAAGCACCAAACTGCCAGCTCTGCCTCTGATAGAGAGGCAAAGGAAAAGCACTTTTTATTAATTCTTGCATAGAAAATCAGCAGCAGCACTGCGAGGATGAATTTATCTTCCAGCTCTTTGGCTTGTACTTTAGTCACACTTTGTCAACCAGACAATGCTCATCACTTATATATAAAATCCTTCCAGAGAATATACAGGTAAGAAGAATACATGTATAATGAAATAACAAGCCTTGGCATTTTCTACAGCAGCAGCCAAACATTCAGCTGTGATCAGTTTTATTAAGAGGAGAAACTGCTGGAAACAATAGTGTCCCAAATAATTGATGAGAGATGAATTTGATCTCTGGCTGGTAGCTGCAATAAATTTCTCTTGTCTGCTCAGTCCACTTACTGCAGGTGGGAGCCCTGTGCAGTGATTAAAGAAGCAAAATATTTTGAGCACAAGAGAATGCAGCAATTCTCCCAGTGAACTGGACAAAAATAGCTCCACAGGTAGATAAATGGCAGGGGAAGTGCTTTTATTCGGAGTCCACATTAAATTAGGGAGCTGTTATTTTTGTTTCCTCGCCCCTTGCAGCTGACAGTGAAGCAAAATGATATTTTTGGGATATTGCCTTGTACAGGCTGTGTCCAGCCTTTTCATCAGCAGCTGAGGAGCTGAGGCAGGAACAGGAGCTGCCTTTCCTTGGTGGAATTGCCGGGCAGGAGAGGAGGGAAGGTCAGGCTCTGCTGCAGAGGAGGGGAGGGAAAGCTCCTGTTTTGGTTTGCTTTAACTCTGGGTGGTGTCCCTGACCTGGATGTCCTCTCTGCCAGCACCAAGGCTGGTAAACCACGGCAGGGCAGAGGCAGGGCATGGGCAGGACCCTGCCCAGAGAGGGGGCTGCCCACACTGCCCCGCCCTAGGCCGGGCTCCTGCCACGGATGGGGAAAGATGCCAGTGCTCTGCTCTAAATGGGAAATTGGGTTTCTTGAGGACATTGTGGCTGCAGCCCAGGCTACCCAATATTTTAAAGAGGACGAGGCAGAGGAAGAAAACCATGCTGCCTTTCAGCAGGGCAATATTAGACTGGGAGGCACTATCAGGGCCAAAGACAGCAGCTATAAATAACCCCTTTAATCTGTGCAAGAAAATGGGTAAATAACAACACTGTCCTACAGAACAGTTATGTTTAATGTTTCATTAATGTTTTTGAGAACGTTGATAATTCTTTTTATATAATTTAGCACGCTGGGCTCTTCTGTCCCTGGAGTTCTTTCCAGATGGGGTAGAGCATCCCAGAGAGCTGAGAGGAGTGTCAGGGCCATCAGCATGTCATTAGAGTTAATGCAGGAGTTGTCAAATGATGCCTGTTCTCTGCCCAAAAGCTCTGTATTAGCACAAGGCTGAGGAGCTGCAGCATTCATCACCGGGGAGTATTATTTGAAAAGATCATTTAGTATCTGTCAAGGCTGCTGTAATATTTTTTTGGCCAAAGAATTTAAGTGGGAAGATGTGTGTGTGTGTGCGCCTCCACGTCTGATTAATTGTGATCTCACATAATGCGCTCCTTAGCTTGACGTTTTTAAAGTAAGGGGTAGGTTGGTTGATTCCTGAAATTAATTATAATTCAGATTTTAGAGTGTGAAAAACGGATAGAGAGCTTTCTATAAACCTTTTAGACACAGCTAGAATTTGGACTGATTTATTATGCACTTCTACTATGCTCTGCTGCTCATGTAACGAAATCTTTAGGAATTTATTGCAAGAAAATGTCTCCTTTGCACAAATTTGACGCAAGGAGAAGATGGAATTTGTATTTTAATTGCATTTTGGTAAGGAAAAACAAAACTAGTCGAGGCTCTAGCCCTTTGTACACCTGATGAATTGAGTGTCTGGTGTTCCAAACTCAGGGTGAGAGAATCTTCTATCTGCATTAATGCCTGCGTGAAACTTTTAAACACATAAAAACTAACATATGCTGGGTTAGTTTATTTGCCTTTCCTCACAGGAATAAATCAGCAAAGTCAAAATACTTCCTGAAGCTTCAGCAGAAGAGACTTTTGTTGGTTCTCCTTTAGGTGTTGCATTCATTAATACATTTCTTTAGAAAGACTAAGTGGTCTCCAAGTTCTCCTGCAAGACCAGAGACCTTAACTTCTGAATTAATGAATGCCCCAAATAAAGGTCTGCCCTGGAGATGATGTTTTGGAATGACAACTGTCTGCACAAGGAGTTAGTGAGAAACAACCATTACAGACTGCTGGTTTAATCTTTCATGTATAAACACAGTGAACTTTATCACACTTTACAATCTTTAACATTTATGAAGCAAGTTTGCAGCTTGAGGAATCCCGTAACACCTGCACAGTCAGAAATCCAGAAGAAGAGGGGGAAAAAATCTGGTGAAATGCTGTCTGGGCCCTTGTGGGATAACTCAGATATGTGATTTGGATCTAAAGGAATGTTCGTAGCAGCATGATGGGTATCAGTGTATCTCCATCGGGTCTCAGTGCCTGGCTGGGAGCTGGGAGCAGATTCTTTCTGAAGAACAATGTTTGTTTTTTTTCATTAAGCTCTTCCCTGTAGGCTAAGATAGATAAGAAGGGCTCCTCCCCTATTGACTCATGTAGTAGATAAGATAAATATCTATATATGAGATAAAACTTAAGTGCAGCAGGAACTTGGAAGAGACATTTTCTAGGAGAAAAAAAAAAGCTTAGCAAGCATCAGTTTATAAAAAATAAAATAGGCATGGATTTGTACCTAATGTTCTAATAAAAGCAAAGGCCCCTTGTTGGCTCAGTGTGCTTTCTGTTGGAGGCTGGATCGTAACCAAGGCATCATCTGCAGGTTGTAATTCTCCCCTCTGGAGCTTTTGGAGCTGGGGAAGTTCAGTTTGCTCTGAGACAGCCTTCATGCCACGTTAACATGCGTGGCAATCATTTGCAAAAACTGCTGACCTTAGTGGGCTGCTAGGCTTGTGTCTTCTATGGATGAGCATTTCTTGAATTTCCTTCTTATAGTGAGGTGAAAAAGACCTTTTACAGGTTCATCATCCCTGAGCCTTACCTAGTCACTGTGGTGGCAGCATTCCCAGTCATCAGGACAACTCTAAAACAAGTAGGTTTTTTTTCCTTTTTTTTTTTGGGAACACTGCGTTTTCAAAGCAGTGACAGAGCAAGAGGAACTGTCCATTTTTTGAAGAATGCTGAAAATTTGAAGAATTTAATTCCATGTTCTCTTAATTATCTGCACCAGTGGTTTCTGCCTGTGTGCTGGGTTTGGCTGGGGTGGAGTTAATATTCACCACAGTGTCTGCTCTGAGGCTGTGTTTTGGATTGGTTGGTAAGTCAGGGATGTTTCAGCCATTGCAGAGCAGAGCTCAGGCAAAGTCAAGGCCTTTCCTGCTCCTCACCCCACACAGCAGCCAGGAGGATTGGGGTGTCCACGGAGCTGGGAAGGGACACAGCCAGGACAGGTGACCCCACTGAGCCAAGGGACACCCCAGACCATGTGGATGATGATCTGTGTTTAAAGCTGGGCTGAGAAATAAAGAAAGAGGGAACACCGTCAGAATGATGGGTTTGCCTTCCCTTGTCACAGTTACCTGTGGGGGAGCCCTGCTTTCCTGGGGTGCCTGAACCTGCCTGCCCATGGGAAGTGCTGAATGAATTCCTTGTTTTACTTGTGGGTGTGAATTTGCTTTACCCATTAACTATCTGAGGCTGTTTCTGTTGGTTTTCTTTTTTTATTATTTTTAATTTTTACACTTCTGCTTCTCTCCCCATCCCACGAGGGGAGAGTGAGCGAGAAGGTGCTTGGGGCTGAGTTTCTGTCTGGGGTTAAACCACAGCAGCACATTATCCACCTCACTGGCTCTCATGAATAAAGATTCCAGGGATTGTGCTCACACACTTCCCCCTGCTCTGCGCTTTCCCAGTGCTCTGTGCAGTGCTCTAATAACATATATGGGTCAGATTATATATTACAGTCTGAGTTTGCCTGATGAGCTCTGACTGAAGCACCCAGGGACAAATAACCCAAATACAGGCCTGTGTTCCTCTAGTAACTTGGTTGTAGCACACTGCTCAACCTGTGAGGGTTTGAGTACCTATCCCTTCATGATTAAAGATATGCAAAATATAATTTAGGTGTTTCACTGTCTGCTTGCTCAGGGTATATTTCCCTTCTAGGTGAATAAATTCCTTTAGCTTGAAAAATGCAGTTCCGATTTTCATGTTATCCAAGTGTGTGGGGTTTTCTCCACCACTCTCACCTTCACTTAGGTGCTCTGCAGGTTCTCTAGAGGAGAATTGTACCCTGAAACTCAGGGTAAATTTCAGAGGAAACACATCCTAATATTAACTAGATTTAAACAGAATGTTGGGGCACATACAAAACTCTTTATTAAGCAGCTCTACATCAAGTCCTCATTAAAAAATACCCAAAGAACCTTCAAGGGAAAAGAACACATGAACCAAAGGGGCTTTCTGTGCTGGGCAATGCTTGACTGAGGCAGAGACTTGGGCAGAAAAGATTATTTGCTCTCGGTTGTGTTGGATGTGCTGCATTTTAGGTGTGTCTGTGTGCTGGAGTCCCTTGCTGCAAGAAAGCTGGGCTGGCAGCAGATAATTAATGAGAGGATGAAAGTGTGAAGGAAAGAGAAGAATAGGATCATCAGGTATCTTCCAAAATGGATTGTAATAGAAAGTGGCAGAATATGCTGGCAATAAAATCCAAAGATGAAGTGCTTTCATTTAATCAATTAAGATCGATTAGTGGAATCAAAGGTACAGTATGGGTAGCAGCTAATGCAGAGGTTAAAGCATTTTATCACTAGTAATTATAAAATTGGCTCGATTTTCTATTTCAAATCCTCATGTTTGCAGTAAGCATTATAAATAATAAAATGCTATTATGTTTTATTTAATATTTATCACCCATCTCAGTTGCTTGAGTAAAATCATACCATAGTTAAAACCATGAGTTTTTCTCTCTAATTCTGAATAGCCAATTTCCATCACCTTTCTGTGACCTCTCTTTAAACCTGTTTTATAGGAGTATGCACCCGTGTTTTCTTTCAATGAAAAATGATCAGGATTATAGACCTTTGCTTTTGCAAATCCAGTCTTTTTTGTTTTTTTATTTCAAATGCTGACCCTCACTTCGCCACTTCACAGGAGCCGTGGTTTTTTCTACATATCCTTTTGTTTTCCTTTTGGAGAAAAGCCTTAATGGAGACATGCTTGCACAGCAACACCATCCTTTTTCTGTGAGAGCTGGTTTGCTCAGAGAGCTATCCTGACAGATGAATTCTTTTATGGGTGTGAGCTGTATTTCCCTTAGGGGTGTGTGCAGTCAAGTTGTACCAGCACATCCTTGCTAATGCAAGCCAGTCCCAGGCTTGGGGCAAGAAGCTGCACAGGGACAGGGACAGGGACCCTTCTGCTGCTGAGGACACCCAGAGAGGCAGAGGGTGTTGAGCAGGGGCAGCTTTGTGTGCACTCTGGCTCACGGGACACTTCACAGCCAGCACCTTTCCAAGGCCTCTTTAAAGCTTTTCCCATCCTTCTGGCCCTATCAAATAAGAGAAGTTTTTTGGCTCACAGAGAAAGATGTTTTCCAATGACTCTTGGCTTTCAGACCTGGGCTCCACCCGGCTCCAAGGGTGCTGATTTAAATGCAATTATAAAACTGTATTGAATACAGCTGAAAAAATATGGGTGGATTCTCACTAGGGCAAGGCGTGGGTTTTGTTTTTTTTTTCACCTGCACAAACAGAATATTTCATGCAGACCCCTTCCCCTTGTTAGCTCCAAGAGGTGGATGTTTCTGTCCTGAGTGTTGCTTGTTCCCAGCCCCTGAAGGGTCAAAGAGCTGCTTTTTTCCATGTGTTGACTAAGAAAGGCTGTTCCTCTTGGAAGAATCACTCAGACATCCACCTGGTGCTGAGATGGAGCCATGGTCTCTGATAAAAAGGATTGGATGAAGAAAGGAAATAATCATCATATGTACAACCTTTACTCCAGCAAAAGGGAAGAGTTCTGCACACTCTCATGTTTTCTAAGCCCTTCATGTGCAATGTTTCTTTTACACAGTTGTTGTTTCCTTGGATCCTGATCCTCTGAGGGTAGGAATGTGCCTCCCATCTTTGACGCCTGAGTAAGACAGGAGGAGCTTTACCTTGATCCAGAAAATGCAGCAAAACCAACAGTGGAAAAAAAGCTGTCAGCCTCGAATTACTGTGGGACCAGAACTGCAGTGCTCTTTTGTTTTGTGTGGTGTTCAGGCTTGAGCTCCTCAGAGGAAAGTTTGTTTCAGTTCAGGACCCAAACTAGAGAAATATATCATCTGTCTTCCAGAAAGTAGGGTAATTCCTGACACATTACAAACCATTAGTGTGAGATTTTGAGGTGAGCTATTCTCTGCTTTTCTATTAAAAATCCATAAAACTGAGCTTCTCCCACCCACTCAAGCTGATAAAGCACAAACCCACAAGAACTTGTAAATAAAACATGAGGCGGAGGAATTCTCAATGTCTTTGGGGGAAGGAAGAGACAATAGCAAAATATGTAGCAGCCCAAAGCAAAACCCCACACGAACAGCAATTTGTACTTGATGAAGAGCAAAAAAAATACTCACCCCGCCCTCCCCAAGGTAGTTCATGAGTTCTGTGAAACCCCCTTGCACAGCTGATGTAACAATTTAGATGGGCCTTTTTTCCTGAAGAGGTGCAGAAGTTCCTCCTCATCTCCAAAAAGTGAATTTAAACTATATCTGCCTCACGTGACAGCAGATATCTCTCACTTGAAATCCTTGTTCAGGAACAGAGAACCCCAGCACTCATGGAGTCCTGTGGGGAGCTGCAGCTTGGCCAACTCAAACTTTACATCCCACCCTGCTGCGGAAAGGTTGTGTGGATGGAGCAAAGAAAGGAGAGAAAAAAGGTGTGAGAAAGGTTTCTGGGGCAGTACAGGCACATCTGCAAGCAAGAAAGGCAGAGCAAAACCTGCTTGTTCAGCTGCAGGTGTTGATTGGTACCTTTGACAAGACAAATGAACTGTTCCTAGGGATGATCATTGAGTCTCTTTCTGTTGGGGGCTGAATTCTGCCACAACCAAAACTGTTTGTAAAATCATGTTGTTTAGTCATTTGNAAAAAAAAAAAACACCAAAAAACCAACAAAACAAAAAAGATCAGAACAAAAAACCCCAAGGAAATGACGCAGAATGGGTATGGTCCTCGTCTCCATTAGTAGAACAAGAAACTTCAATTTCCCCTTGGGGAATTTCAAGTTATATTTTTCCTACTGTCATAAAAACTGTCAAAAATAAGAAGTAATCCATGCAGAAACCAAATGTTTTGATAAAAGCAAAGCAGCTATTTCCTCCAAAAATTTCTTTTGTCAGGAATATTTAAATGTTGGTCTGTTCTAATGTGGAAGAGAAATTCATCTGAACATATTCTCCATGAAACAAGATGTCCAGTTGTGATCAAGGGCTGCAATAAAATGATAAACTGATAAAATTCCAGTGGTCTAAGCATCATCAAGGATTTGGTGGATGTGGCCTTAAATCCTTTCATTATCATAGACTTCGTTATATTTAAATAGTTCAGTCTTTCTCCACCTCTTATGTATGCAGAAATTATCAGGAGTCTGCAGATCATAGAGCTGTAGATCAAAATCATGAGAGGACCTAAAGATCTTAGTTAGAGCTGAGTTACCAAAGAAACATAATTCTACAAATTAGGGTGAATTCTACAAAAAGTATGGTGAATTCTCTGCTCTGGGAAGCAGGGCTGGACGTGGGATTTTTGTGTGGGATTTTTTTCTGTGGAGTGGGCAGGGCTCAGCACAGATTGAAAAATACTCAATAGTTTTCTGGGCGTCTTAACTGCAAAAGTTGTGGAGAGGGAAAGCTCAAGGCATTAAGAAAAACCCATCTGTCTAAAACATACACTGGATAAAATCCTAATCTGCTTTGATGATTGGTATGAACATGTTTTCTTATTTTTCTCTCATCTGTGTTGAAAAAAGATGTGAGCATAGATGCATCCTACCCTTCAACAAGAATATACTGTAATCAGGATTATGTTGTTTTCATACAAGTATGGAAATTAAACCAAATATTGCTTTTCTTTGCCCTGTTTCAGCAAGTAAGACAAAGCAGATCCTGCTGTAAGATCTCCCGTGTAGTGCCTGCCATGTGCAAATGCACTTGGGCAGGTGTATGAATGTGTCTGCATCCCTTCCACAGGTAAAGGCAATTTTTGGTGTTTATTCTCTGATTTAGAGCTGTGTGTGATCTCGAGGCCTACATGTGGGCTCGGCTCAGGCCTAGATGTGGGCTCTGAGCCTTCATCCCCCCCAAGTCAACGGGCATGAAGACATCTGGAAATTCACTTTATTTCTGAAACTAGTGGTTTTGAGCATCAGTTCTGCTTGGAAGAGGGAAGCTGTGTCTGGGAGTTGGCTCCAGCTGAGACATCCACAGGTACATCCCTGCAGCTGACGATTGCTGGCACACGCCCCAGAGGAGCCCAGCAGTGACTCAGTTCCTTCCTTTCTCTGAAGTTGCTTCATGAAAAGGTGTGTTTGTGTGTGTCAAATCTGTGATCCCCTCACCTTAAGTTGTCCCTTTGCAGTTGTGATTTTCCACAGCAAATATCTGGGCCTGGTAAGCCAGAGAGATAATGTTTAACCATACTGCTGCAGGTATGATGATGATGATGTGATCTATTCCGGGAACAAGGACCACAGTTCCAGCACATATTTATGAGGGTGGCGAGGTGAGGGCGAGCACATATTTATGAGGGTGGCGAGGTGCCCAGCAGGAAGCATGATGTGAATCTCCAGAGCAGGGCAGCCCTCCAAGGTGGTTTGGATTAGCTGGCGTGTCCCATGGAGTGGAACAGGGGGCAGCAGCCCCGGGGCATGGATGGGTACACAAGGAAAGGGGTATTTTTCCACTCCTGCTGCTGAGCCTGTGCTGCCTCGAGGGGAGAGCTCAGCCAGCCCTGTTAGCCCAGACACGTCCCAGGTGTTTGAGTGTGAGCAGCAGCACAGGGAGACCATCAGTGCCTGCCCAGGGGCTGCCTGTGCCAGCAGTGGATGCACCAACCCTTCTGTCACCACGGGGATGAGCCAGGGGCAGGTTGTGGGTGCCCTCTGCACCCTGACCCATCCATGTGCTGTACCCAAACACCGTGAGGCTGTTAGGGTGTTTGTCCCTCAGAAACACCGTGTGGAAATACAGCTGTTGTGGCTCCAAAACCCAGGTTTGTGGCTCTCCCAGGCGTCCTGTGTGCCATGGGCAGTGGGGCTGAGCTTGAGGCCTGTGCAGGGTCCAGCACACACTGCTGTGGTCACACACTGCTCTGCACCACCTGGCTGATACAATGGATATTCCAGCCTGAATCCAGCTGTGTTGGTAGATTCCTGCTGTCCTGTTATACCCTTCAAGCTGCCAGGAGTGGTGATCCCTGCTGGGTGTGCAGGTAGGGACAGGCAAGGGCTGAGTTGCTTCATCTCCTCAGCAATCCTGGGGCCGCTGTGATCCCAAAGAAATGTTGGTGCCTGCAGTGAGAGCACTGAGCTGCTCAACGCCCAGAACCAGGCTCTGCATCTCGTTCAGAGGAGTTTTCGAGGGCTGTGTTTGCTAAACACAGTGCTCAGAAAATCTGTGGCAAATTTAGGCAGGGCAGCGTGGAGATGTCTGCCAGGGTTTGTGAAATGTCACAGGCGCAGTTTAGTGACTCCTTTCAATGTTTTTATTGCATTTTATAGTAAAAGCAGGGTTACAGTGTTAGCTTATGAAATAAATAGATGCATTAGTGGATATTAAGCAAAGAGAGCACTGTTTTTAGTGGTGCAGATATGTCTTGGATCTCAAATAGGAAACTATATCCATTCTCAGAGCTATCATTTAGTTTTACCAAGTACCAATTCAGTCTTTTAAAGGCAATTCCAAGCAAATGCTACCTGGAAATTCCCATGTGCCTGAATTAAGAGGAAACAGTGTTAAGTATGGTGAAGATGTGGGAAACACCCTAAGGGCCAATTGAGAAGGAGAAACCACACACCATGGTTATTGTCTGTGCTGGGAGGTTCTGCTCTTTTTCTACTGCACTATCCAGATTAAAATGTTTGCTTATGACCTGCAGCACTGTGCATCTGACTCTGCTCTTGCTGGTGTCTGTGGCAAGAGTACATTAGTAAAATTTGGCTCCTTTCCACTGGTGTGATCTTCCAAGCATTCACTTCTTTCTGAAAGCCTGGGAGAAGCAGAGTAGCCTCGTAGGCTCCAATGACCATTTCCAGAATAAAACCTGATGCAATCAGGCTCTACTTGAGTCTATTATAGTGGGATTTTCCTGCCAATGTTGTGCTGTGAATGTACCATGGGCCGTGGGGATGCAAGTCCTGCTGGCTTGGAGAGTACAAAGGGTGTTCAGGATGTGTCTGTGCTGTGGGATGCAGCTTCCCACATGGCCAGGGCAAGCAGAAGTGGCTTTAAGGTAATCAAATGAGTTGCTGTACCCACAGGGATGGCTCAAAGGAGTTTTCAAGGACTTTTGGGAAACAGCATGCCCAGCAGGGACTTCCTTACCTATGGCTTGAGACTGATGGGCCTGCCTTGTGTGACAGCAAGGTGAAATCCAGATGGGGTACACTGTGGTGCTGGGACCTTTCTCTGCACCAGAGCACCCAGGGAAGTGCCACACGGATGGGCTGGAAGGGACAATGACCCGTGTCAGACATGAACATGTTTTCCCCACAGCTCTCAGATGTTTTTTGATCCTCCCCAGACCTTTGTTCATGCTCCAAAATCCTGCCAGAGCCACTGGAGGAAAACAAGTCTCAGGGAAAGGCCTCCAACAGTGGCACAAATTATGTGTGGATTCAAACAAGTCCTAACCTGACATTTTTCAAAGTGAAATGCAGGACCTGCCGCTCGCTGATTGCTTTTGGCCTGTAACAGCAGCCGAAGCACAAACAACATCATTTGCCATGGATGATGACAAGGGGAGAGAAGAGGAATGGGGAAGAAGTGAGAAAAAAAGAAGTATTGAATCAAATTATGGAGGAAACCCAGTTTCTTTATAGACAGTTTTGATCAAACTATTAATTTCATGTGTATGCTTAGAAATTATTGTGATATATTCACTGCCCGTGCCAGAGCTAGAAAGCTTCTTATCTCAAATACTGGGGAAGGAGGAATTCTTTACCCTTCCTCGTGGCTGCCACTGGAGCAGGGAAACCTGAGGGCTTCATGCAGTCCGTGCCAATGGAGAGGGTTGAAAGGAATTTCCCCAGGGTGCTCTAGTCTGGGATGCCCAGGGCTGCCATCTGAGAGAGGTTTGGGCAAATGGGGCCATTTTGTGCAGCCCATCATGTTCATTTTCCCCCTTTCCCCCAGCAAACCAGGCAGCAGGTTCTTCCTCGTGAGATTGAAACTGTCTGTGGTTGCAGGGGGAGTTCTGACAGGAAGGTGAAGTGAGGTGAGACACCTCCAAGCATTACCCAAACCTTGCAGAACTTCTGCAGGAAACCTATAAAAGTAGGGAGAGAGGGATAAAAACTATATCACATTCCAGTGGAGCCAAGGACCACGGTCTCTTTAAATGTTATTAAGTCCGTAATTAAGTGAATTTGGAGTGTGAACTGTGTATCCACTTTAAATGGATTAATGATATGAGAATTCATACGAAATTGCTGTGTTGATTTTATGTTAATGGCTTTTTGAATATAAGCTGAACTATTAACCAAGGATAAGTTGAACTAATGTGCCAGCATTGCTATAGAAATATAATTGAGGGGATGGTCTGCAATTTGTAAAGGGCCTTGTTTCTCTGGAGTGGGTCGGGAGAACAAAGGGTCCCTTGGACAGATTGGAAGGATGTCAGAGGGGTGGGAGGGCTTTGCATAGAGGGATGCTCAAAAGAACCCTGAATGGTTAATGAAAGCTCAGGGGAGGGCTGTAATTCAGATATCAATGGTGACACTGGAGACAGCCAGCAGGGCAGGGTATCTAGTTTGTTAAGATCACCAGTTTGTGCTTTAAATCTCTCAGGATATTCCCAGTACTGCTGTGCTTTATGCAAACAGTCAAGGGGCAAATACTCCCGAGGTCTTGGGGAAAAATTTGTGCTTCAAGCTGCATTTTACACAACTCAACCTTTCCCTTCACTTCATCCCATCCTGAGTGTAACATGGCAGGGACAGGGCAAGCACAGGAAAAATTGTGTTCGTTGGTAGAAGGAGGCGTGGCGAGTGGGAATGGGATGAAAAATGAGCAGAAGGAAATGTAAGCTGGCTAGCAGAGTGGTTTTTTCCAAACAGCAAAGTCTGGTCAATTGTGGAATCCTCATTGCTTGAATCATTTAAATATAAACTGGATAAAAGCCCTCAAGAAAATACTACAGAATGCTGACTAGGGTGACCTATTCAGCTCTTCGTTTTTGGCAGCTGTGGTTAAAATATAGGATTGAAACAGCTGCTGAATGACCTTCTTTGTTCTGAGCCTTTGATTCTTTTCCCTCCCCTCTCAGAGACAGTATCCAATGTGCTAAGTGGGCAGCCTGGGTGCAGCCCACAAAGGCAGGAGTAATTTGGGGTACCCAGGGATGCTGAAGCCTTGAATCTCCCCTCACCTGGGACTCCTTTGTGCTTCAGGGTGGTTCCTTTTGATCTGTGTGGGGTTAAGAGCAGGCTCGAGGCATTTGATGCTGCTAATTTTATACAATGCTGTGGTGACACCATGGCAGTCCTCGGCATTAAGTTGGCTTTGGGGGTGCAGAAGTGTGGGATTAGGGTAACTGAGATAAAATTGCAAACTGGGTGGGAAATGTGGACAGTTTCCTGCTGTATTAGGGGATGGGACTGGCTGGGTGGGGTGTCTCACAAGGGCCAGGCTGTGCAGGGAGGAGGGAGCAAGGTTCTGACATTTAGCCGTGGCAGCCTGTGGATCTGCTCAGGTGCACCAAGTAACTTCACACCGTGTTTGCCTATCTGAACCTGAGGGATAAAATGTACACGGATTCTGGAGCTACTGCAAAAAGCCACCCACAAGAGGAGATCTGCTCTTTGTAAAAGCGAGTGCATTCACCTCTGCCTCTTCAAGGGCTGGCTTTAAAACCACAGACTTTATATTTTGAGGTGAAGCTGCAAGTTCTCTGCTGCTCTTGTGTTATTGCCAGTGATTGAAAAAGTACTGATGGGACCTGGTTGAATGCCCAGATGTCTGTGAGAGCCATTGATTCTTTAATGAGGGTTGGATCAGGCTCCAGAGGTCTGTACATAAAAGCAGCAAAGTTTTGTCAAAAAAAACCAAATCAGTGCTCTGAATTTATGGGCGTTATAAACACAGAATTGCGTTGGTGATTAGAAGTGTCATTTGTAATGTAATGCTGCTGATAGTTAAAGAAAATGCAAATGAATCCTTAATCATGTTGTGCATCCTTGTAAAGCCTGTCTGCAAGAACTGCAAACAAACAAACAAACAATAGCAGCATATAGGTGGAAAATAAACTGCCTGATTAGCTAATCTCATCTAACTGAGGCTCAATGCTAAACTCAATTGTATGTATTTTGTCATTTGTTATTATAAATATGATTGTGCTTCAAGGTCAGAATTTTTATCCCTTAAACTTCATAAAAATGTGTGCTTCAAAGAAATTAGTTATTTTGTGTTACAGATAGAAAATACAAGACATTTTACAGTTTTGCCTGAAATTCTGTCATTATTGGTTGGGTCTGGCTATGGATACACAAAATCCTGATTCTTTGTTAATTTTTTTTCCCCTCAGAGAGAGTCAAATCTCCACATTTCAAAGATACTAGTACACTTAGAAATCTACATCTTTGTGTGCAAATTTACATTTGCAAATATACAAATGAATATTTGCATATTTAAATGTTCAATTTGTCAAAACCCTTTCCCCACTGATATTAACATATGTATTATCAGGCTTAGTGCTTCGGGTCTTTTCCCTCCTCTCTCTGGGACCAAGCTCAGTGCAGCTGAGCGTAATTCTCCATTTGATGAATGGGATGAATGCTTCCTTAGTGCTGCATTTTGATGCATTTACTCATCTCCCTTGAATATCCATTTATTCCACCAGCAGTCCAGTTGAGTAATGGACATACCAGTCGCCTATTTTGCACTTACAGAGTAATGCAGTTCTTAACAGATGGGAAGATGTGTGAGTAGCTATTCATAAAGGGGAGGAGGAATGGCTGCAGGTCAGCTCAGGAGTGTGGCAGGGTGGGATTTCCAGAGGCTGGGAATAGCTTTGATTTTTTTTTAACGGCACCAGGGCTATGTATCCTTCCACTGCCAGACATATGGGAAGCCCCTAATGAGCCTTACATTATTGCTACTTAATATGCAAGTTGTTTCAAAGCAAGTGAAACTTGCAGTGGTAATGAACACTTAAGCAAAACACATTTTTCTTCACTGGCCCATTACTATCCAGAGATAGTTAATATCTGCTAAATGATTTTTCTCTCAGAGATAATGCCCAGAGAAGCTGTTACTGCCTCCTCCCATGCAAAAATTATGTCAGGTTCTCTAAAAGTAGGAGGTTGACTTTACAACCACAGTCTCTGAAAGTAAAATGCAAACTCTGGCAACCTTTCCACTTGCCTCTGGTGCCTACAGGGAATGCCGGGGTTATGTTTTTGAGGTTTCCTCCAAAGTCATCAGAGCTAAACAGTTGTGTTCTGTTTTGTTTGTTTTGATGGTTAAAATTATCAGCTAATTAAATGCTTCCAGTAGGTAACACGTTTATAAGACGCCAGGCATCACGGGAGGAGTGTTGTGGCCACCAGCGAGTGACCACGCCACAGCTCAGGGAGGGAACACACACCCACAGAGCCTCTGCCACAATGGTTTTGGGCACAGGCACTTCCTCCAGGAGCAGTGAGAGCCATTGTCTGACTGCTGTCAAAGCAGCCCTTCTTGGAGAGGCAAAGACAACTTGTGCACAACCTCCTGCCCACCCCCTGAAACACAGCAGCTCTGATGGTCATGTGCCCCCTCAGAGTCACAACAGCTGTCCCCAACAAAGTGCCCCTTCATGGGAGCTTGGCTGCTCTGTCAGCAACGGAGAGGTTTTGGCACTCTCAGCAGCATCACTCGGCCACAGCAGACTTCAGCAAACCCTTTCTGAATGCTCAAGGAGGGAGTTGGAACCCTCTGCTCATTTGCAAACCTGGATGTGTTGAAGAGCAGCGACACTGTGGAGGCACCCACTGAGTGCACAGCCCCTGGCACCTGGACAGGCAAAGGAGAAGCCCAGCTTGGGAGCAGGGTAACTGCAAGGATTGCATCATGTGTGTGTATAATTTGCCCCTCTGGGTTCAAGGCTGGTTAATTACAGGCTGTTCTTTGCCCCAACAACAACATTTCCTTGGCTCAGGGCTGGCTCTGGTTGCAGTCCTGTGGAAACCAGAGGAGAAGCAGATGAGCCATGCGCTTGGGGACCTGCTTTGCAGAAGATGTCTTTGCTCCTTGCCAGCCCATCTCAGCCAAAAAAGCAGCTCTTCCTCTGGGAGGCTCCATGGAGGGGCATTTCCTTAAGGGAAGGAAACTCCTCTTTCTCTTCTTTGCCTTTCCAGTTAAAACCTATCTCCTTCCCTTCTCCTCCCCATCATCCCCATGGCTGTTTCTCACCCAGGGCCAACAAGTCCTTTCTACCTGAAAAGATTACTTTGGTTGCTGTTCTGCCTCCAGATACAGAGTTTGTATTCCCAATTTCTTTAATAATCTAGACAGTTAAATTAGAATAATATTAAAGGGCACTTTAGCAAAGATGAAAAGCAAACAGTGCTGCCAACTTCAATAGAAAAATATATTGAGTCAGGTTTTCATGAATTACACAGTAATCTTAAAAATCACAGTTCAAATGGCTAAATTGGTCCCTTTTTCATTTTGTGTTCTGATTTCTGGGTCTTTAGGGTATAACCATAAAGTCTAGAAAATTACTGTTAATAAAAATTAAGAGAGGAGCTCGCGGAGTTTCTCATGTCATTGCACGCTTCTGGCAGCCAAGGCTGGAGAACACTCAGAAATCATAAGACTCAAGATAAAAATCATGTGAGCTGGCAATCCTGCTGCAAGACTCCCCAGAGACTCTGTACCTTCTTCAGGGAGAATAACTGTTCTTTTAAAACTGCGCCGTCGCAAAATTAATCAGGGGAGGGGATCAGATGGGCTAAATGGGAGGGAGTTTTGCCATGACTGGGGTTTATGGCCGGAGGAGGCTGACTCATGGCTGGCTGCAGCTCTGGTGCATGCCCTGTCACGCTGCTCATTCAGGGCCCCAGACACGTCTGGGATGAGATGAAGGCGATGTTGTATGTCCTGACTTCCTTTGGAGAATCAGCACAATTGGTGTTCTCAGGGTCAGGGAGATTAAACAGTTTCTTATCAGGAGAGCGGCGCGGCAGCAGGGAGTTGAGATCTCTACATGACCACAGAGCAGGAAAGCCTTGTTTTCCTCCCTCAGTAAAGGGAAATTTTCATCTTCATCCAGCCTAGACAATATTTCTGAAGTTACTTAAACTCCTGTTTGTGACCACAGGGTTATACTTAGTCTGTCAGACCTATTGATTTCCAAGCATCAAAATTTTATTGCAATATTATTAAGTACATTATGGCTGTTTGAATCGTACTTTCAAGGCTCCGTTCCCTGGTTGATCTGTAAATGATTTACAAACTGCTGCTGGTTTCTGAGCTTACCATTAGTTTCTGGACCGTGTAGTTATTTGGAAATGTGTATAATTCAAGCAAATCATTGACAGCACAGAAGTGTTCCTGTACAAAGGGAGATGTTCTAAAGCACAGAGTGCTTGAGTGTCTTGCGCTGCCTGAGTGACAAACAGGCACTGAAAGGCTGGAAAAGCTCAGCTTCCATGTCCTGTATGTACAACCTTTTAGGGGACTTGGTTATTTACTATTTGTGGAGCGTAATTTATTTACAGTTACCAGAGTGTAATCAGCCACCTTGGTTTTGACTTTGTGATTTGGTGTTTACAGCAGAAAAATGACGTGAAGGGAAGAGCAGATGGTGAGTCCCACCACCACCAGCCAGGCAAAGCCTACATCTTGCTCCTTGGGATTCCAGGATGATGATCCCCATAATTACAACATGCTTTGGTCAGGAATGTGGAAGGGGTTGTGACTCTCAGCAGCAGAACCAAGGAACCCTGAGCTCCCCATAGGTAAAGGAGAAATTTCTGAGTGTTTTCACTGCTTCTTCACATGTCTGCAGTGAAGGAGTTGAATTAGATGTAGCTGCTGGACAAACTATGCTCTCAAAGTTGGTAGCTGGGGAAAATGTAGGGAAGGTGCCCAAGTTTATTCCAAACTGAGTCCCCCTGAGTCCTTCATCTCACCTGGACGGAGGCTGGTGTGCAGTTCACAGCTCTGACTAAGACCCTGCCATGTTCTTGCTACAAATAAACCTTAAACAATTGTGTGGAGCAGGATTTAATTTGTTTTACTTTATGACTATGGTGCTAGAAAGATAAAGGGAATAGCTGTAAACACCTGGCATGGGTTGGAGATGGGTAGAAGACATGTTGGTACTTGTTAGAAACAAGTTTTGGAAACAGATTTCTAATTGTCCTTTCATTGATATTGTACAATTTAGGGATAACTCCATGGCAGTCAGTACAACACAGAGGAAAACAGAGTGAAAAATGTCTTCCCACCCACAAGAAGGTGTTTCTTGGCAGATGCATTCTGGCTGTGGCCTGTAGGTTGCAGCAGTGCATGCTTTTCATTAGAACATGCCACTTCGTCTTTTGTTTTCCCAACGTGGAATTCCCCAATGAGTTAAACCAACTCATAATTGGTCGCATCAATTAAAAAAAAATAAATAACCAGCCTTGATCTTGCTGGTGCGACAAAGGGATGTTGTTTCTTCAGCTCTTTGCTGTGTGGGTGTGAGTTATGCTGAGCCCTGGGACCAAGTGAATCAGCACCACGAGGTCCAGCAGCACAGGAGGCCTTCCCAGCATGGTGGGAAAACTGTGGGAAAGATTAGGACACACATGAGAAATGCTGGGAAGAACTGGAGGTCACATCTCATTAGGTCAGATTAAATTTGTATATTTTTTTGTTATTTTTTGATCCGAAGTCTGCACAAATCCATCGAGTTGTCTGTTAATCCAATGTATGGTGCAGCAATGGAGGTGTGCAAATAATGCCCCACCACACACAGGATTGCAGAGAGAAACTGCTCTACTTTGACATGATCCTATCATGTGCTACAGAAATTAAAAACTTTAGCAGATGGCACTGATGTAACTCTGCTGCAAAGATAGGAATAAACATCAACTTCATATGTCAAGTTCATTCACTTTGTTGATTACTCACAAAATATTAATTTTCTTTTTACTTTGTGACTCTAGTGCTAGAGAGATACAGAGAAGAGTTGTAGGAATAATAGCTAGTGAGAGAAATAGTACAAACCAAAATTGTGTGCATGTTTAAACGACAAAATGTTCTGTTTTGCACCAAGAAATGCTGAGAAGAATCCAGCACTCTGTAAAGCCAGTCATAAACATATACGAATATATGAATGCCAATGCAAATTATTGACTGAACAATCTCCTTTTTGGTGGGAAATGTTTTATCAATATTTATGCTGCTCTGCTTGAAGTACTAAAGGCAGAATGGAAAAAACAGTCAAAACTCTGAAAAATTTAGAGCATGTTCTCAACTGGCTGAAAACCAGAAGTCATCATGTGGTTTTTTTTTTAAAGAAAAGGCAGTCTCTGTTACTTCAGATTCATTTGGCTTAAGGCCAGAAAGGACCTTTAGATCATTTACTCTGGCATTTTGTTTAATGAAGGCCAGTTACCCCTATATTTAGGCTGAAAACTTATATTTGGTTAACTTTTTTTTCCAGAAACACAAATAGCATCTAGTTTTGACTTGTATAGACTGAGAACTGCAGAACCCATCATTTCCTCTGTATTTTCTATGAGCAATTTATAACTTTCCCAATTCGAATGTGCTTTGATTGCTCCCTTAAAATTGTTTTCACATTTCAGACCTGGCCTCATGTCATGCTTTGCAGCTTTAGATGGAAGGGTCATCCAGTTTTCTCTCCTTTCGTGTGTGTAAACACACTGCAATCACCTTTTCATTGTTTTGCTGCTTAACCAGATTGGTTGAATTCCATAAAAAGTATTTGACATTTTACTAAATTACTTTAGACTTGCTCCTTATTCAAGTTTTCAGCAGCCTTAACAAATGCGAGTGCTAAAACAGGATAGTTTTGTTGGTGCTGTGTGCAGAGGTAAGAATCCACCCCCAATTCTCTTCTTTTAGAATATCCAAAGGTCAGATTTGCTTATTTGCCTCTTTTTTTTTCTCTTTCCTAGAATGAGGGCTCACACTCAGTTGCTTAACTCTCTCCCAACCTTCTGCTTCCTGTAGTCCTCTTGCTGCCTGAACGACGACCTACATTCCTCACCGGCAGCTGTGAAACTTTGGATTTGGTCGAATTGAACACACCTTGTTCTCAGTGCCCAAAACTGATAAATAATGCATGTTGATCTCCATGATTAACCCCTTATTTTCTGGTGTTGAGCCTGCTTGTCAGATTGCTGGGGCTTTGCAACCACTGCCTGTGATTGCCTTGCAATCATGTCATGCAACGAACAACCTTTCCTCTACAGATGTTTTATAATGGTTTTATAACCAGCATGATGTGTTCTGCTGGGTCCTGTGACTCACCAAACCCGTGTGTTGCATCTCTGTGGTTGTCTTTATCAAGCAAATTTGTAATCTCATCAGAGAGTGACATCAGGTTTATGTGATGAGGGCTGTTTACCGTAAAGCCATGATTACTGGCGTTAATTATATTTCTATAGTAGATTATTTTAATTAATTATCTTTATTAATCGGTGTTTTTATCGGCTTTGCTTCGGCTGGCATTGATGCTGGCCAGCTGGCTCACACTTGAGCTCCACTTGACTCTTGGCACCACATGAGCTGTCGTCCACTTTTGAAGAATTTCCTCCACGTTAGCATATATATTACAGCTAATTTCAGCAGGCTTGATCTTTGTGGCTCAGACACTCAATGTCACTGCTGTCCTCTGTACCCTTCCTCTCCAGAGGCAAGAGCTTTCCTAATAAGTGTTGGGAGGGGGAACTGTCATCACAGCACTGCCACCCTGGAATTCCTCTGCATCATGGCAACTTTCATGTTAAATTGGCAGATGTTATCACCTTTGGGGTCTTCTGTCATTACTGAGTGATGGTTTTGGTTCTATTTCGTATTGTGGGGATAAAATCAGACAGTGGAAGCATTTCACCTGAAACTCCAGGACAGGTGTGTGAGATATACGAGCTGCAGCAACCACCAGTCTCCAAAAGTCCTCTCCCGTGAGCAGATTTCTGCAGTTCTGCCACAGTCAGAGGCAGTGAATCACTCCAATCTGTCCTGCACTGAGGCCAGCATTACTCCAGAGAGCTCAGCCACCAGGAATCTCCCAATGATCCATGCAGACTCACATCCATCTCTCCACCAGCACAGGCCATGAGTGCCTTCCTGGGGAGCAATATTGGCCTTGCGTGGGCTGCACTGGAGACTTGTGCTGTGACGTTTCCATGAGAGCAGCACTAAAAACAGCCTCAGGCACTCTGTGAGTCTTTCAAACAGAGCTTCTATTTAATTTGGTGTGTTATGGAAAACTCTGGGCGAGCTTTCCACTCAGAGACATTATATTTTAAGGGCACTCTGTGAAGTACAGCGTTCTTTTTTTATCATTTATCTCTAGGAAAATAAATAGAAGTCCTTATAACAATTGAATACCCATCTGTTACTCTCATGAAGCCAAGGGTATAATGCCAGGAAAGTAAATGGATCTTTTCATCAGTTGTTGGGTATTTAGATTCACTGATCAAGAAGAGAGTTCAATGAAACACATATTCTAGTTTATATGGCTAAAGGAGGAGGAAAATCATGCCAGAAGCATCATTTGGGCCCAACCAACAAGAAATTAAATGCAAAATTGTCCAGATTCACCATGGAACCATCCGTCTACAGATTCCCTTCCTTTCTGGAAGTGCCAGTGACACTATGGTAGAATTGCAAATGGATCTATAGCACAGAATGTGTGATCAAAAGCAAATTTGGGAGTGGGAGTGAAGAATTTTGCCAAAGAATCTGGTAATTTAGAACAGATCTAAAAATCTCTGTCTCAGGGATAAGTAGTAGTACCTCTAACCACCACACATCCCTGTTGCCCATTGTTCTGGGAAGAATCTTGTGCACAAGCAATGGATGCTCTGATTTGGGCTGTATTCATAGAATTGTTTTAAATCTGGCCAACAAATGCCAAAATCTTGATTGAGAAGTTGTGATATCAGAAGCACTTGTTAAAGCTGCCTGCAAACGCAGCTCTCATCATCCCCATTTTGCATGCCCAGAGGTTAGCTCAAATAACTGACAATAATGTCAAGCATATCTTATTTATGCTATAATTATCTTTACTCACATATGTCACCAAACATAATTGTTTCCTCAGCGTCTTAAGAGTCCTTTTAGAGACAGGGAGATGTGGAAATGTCTTTCTAACATGAGTTTAGGAGCATCTGAAAGAAGCTGCAGCTGAAGAGAGGCTGGGATATGCACAGCTGCTTGTGCTTCCAGCTGGTTTTTGTACATTCTCCGGGTGGAGCAGACATTGATAGCTGTTCCCTTATAAAATATGTAATAGTACTTCATGACCTAATATATTTTCCAGTCCTAGGGCCTGATCCAGAGCCTGCTTGGCTCCCTGAGCAGGTTTCCAGTGCCACCAGTAGAGCTCTATCAAATTCTTAATGAACCAAGGCTAGTGAGGGGTAATTTAGGGCCATTATCTTTGTAGGGTTGCATATGGTTCAGTGATGCTCCAACATTTGCCTCCAGAGTTCTCTCCCTGCTGCTTCCTTTGCTTTCATGAGCTGTTTTCCACCTCCCTCTAGAGATTTATCCCCCACAGCTCTGGGTCTCTTACACTGTCTGAGGCCAATTGCCACCGAGTTGCAGCCATGGTGCTCTCTTGCCTCCTTGGCAGCCTTCCCCAGGAAAGCTCCAGGCCCCAGGGGGGTTGATCATGCCTGGTGACATTCTGTGGCACTCCTTCAGCCGTGTCAGTCTTGTCAGGCTTCCCCGTGTCACTCGTAATCAACCACAGCATCCCAGTTGCAACTTGATACTGAAGTTCCTTGGCAGGGGCTGCTCGTGGGTCAGTCTGTGCCCACAAAGCCTCTGAGAGTGGAGTGGCAGGGAGGGCTCACTGGAGCTTTTTGTCAGGGTAAAGCTCTGAAGAGCCTTTCACAAGAAGCTCGTTTCCACACGCAGGGTGTAGCCTGAATTTGGGACACAGGGAATGTGAGCGAAGGCAGGAGCCAGACTGCTGAAAACAGAGAGGCCAAAACCAGCCAGGGGGAAGGGGAGGATTCTGTGCTCGCTTGTGGGCTTGGACCTCAACATCCCAGTTGAAACCCGTCCCTGCCTTCTTTAGGTCACAGAAAATATGGCTTCAAAGCCAGAATCTGCCCCTTCTGCCAGCAAATTCTGCATGTTTTGCTCATTATGAGCATGGGCTGCTTTTGAACAAACATTGCTTTGCCTCTTCTGCAGAAGTGTAGGCTCTACTGGCTTTCCCCCACTTTGGATATGATCCAAAAGGGCTAAAGCAGTTTCAGAGCTCGGAGGGGTGTGCCAAGCACATATACATCTCACCGGTTTGATGTGGTCGTGCTGGGGACTCCAAATATTTCACACCTACTGAATGTTTCTGGGAAATGTTGTTTCCACTCCTGCAGTTCCTGGTTTTTGCTCTTGTTTGTGCTTGTCCTTAGATCAAATGAGGCTAATGACTGAGGGCTAGCCATGCTTCCCAGGGATTTGAGGACTTAAATGGTTGAAAGCTATTAAGAGAGAGCTTTGCTGTTGAATACATTGAAGCCTTTTGCTGCAGGGGATCATCCTAAAGAAAGAAAACAGCTCAGTATTTTGTTGTAAGAAAACAGCTCAGTATTTTGACAACATCAACTCACAACTTTGTTTTAGAACAGTCTTTTTCTGATCCCAATGTAGGTCATGACTGCAAGTTAATTTGTTCCATGTGCCATTATGGTGTAGAATACATTCAGAAAAACAGGGTTTTCCCAGGGTGAGAAAAAAAAATGTTTACTAAGCAGTTGTAGTCCACGTTATTTTTTATTTTCTCCCCTGTGTTTTCCCATGCTTTGCTTCGCCCTCCTCCCTTCTTGTTTTTCTGCATTAGTAGCCTGATGCACACGACTGGGGTAACCAGTTTAACTCCCTTTGCTCTCCAGACCTCTGGCTGTGCAGGCAGAGAGGATCCATCCCAGTCTCCTTAGGGCTCCCCTGCAGCTCCCCTGGGCTTTAGACACTGCATGAACTGAGGCAGTGCCTTATTTCAATAAACTATGTGTCTGATTATAGATTTCAAGGCTTGGTTGGTGATGATAGAGAGGGGCTTTGCATGTGGCCTCTCCAGTGCCATTGCAGTGCATTTACTCTGGTATCACAAATTCGTGCAGCAGAATGAAAATCCTAATTGCTGTCAGCTGAGATGAAAGCCCTGTAGCCAGCATTGCAGAACAATTAATCATACAATACGTCACCAGAATATTTTTTTTTTCCTATTTGGTTTCTAGGTTCTGCAGATTTCAAAGAACTGCTGGGGCTTGGGAGATGTGGAATTTGGGGTCTCACTCCGACAAAGCTGGCTGGGGAATCCCAGTGGGAGCAGCAGCACAGAGGTTGTTTAACAACTTTGGTCCCAATCCCCTGCTGCCATCACTCAAAACTTCACCTACTCTTGCACAGGCTCTCTGTGAGCCTGAAATGGTGTTCCTGGCAACTTGGAATAAACTAATTCAGGCCCTTTGAAGACTTCAGAGCCTGGAGAAAGGATCATCTTCTCATATATATATATATGTGCATGCTAAACTTCTGTCGATAAACATTATTCAATTTTGGTTTAGAGTGGTTGTGCTAAAATGGCCCAAGACAAAAACATCATAGTATGAGTTCTCCATGTGAAAAAAACCACTGAAAATGTAATGAAACTATATGATAGATGTCCAGGTTGAAAGCTTAAGCCTTTTTCCTGGAGTGTCTTTGCCAGCTGCTAAGTCCGCCACACGGAGACTGGGGGTCACCATGATTTTTTGGGATCCCTGTGCGTGGCCTGTGCAGTAAAAAAGGTGGTGAAAGATCACATTTTCCCTGTTTGGATTTTAAGTTCATTGTACTGCATCTCTAGGAAATCTTGATTTTTTGCAGCATGTCAGAGGGCAGGTCTTCTGTTGTTGGAATGGTGTATCTCCACCTAAGTGGATCTCAGGGTAGCATTGAGCCTCAGCACTCTCAGAGAAAGCAAAATGTTTAGTTTCTCTAAAGAAAAATGGATATCTATTAGCTGTTGAAATCTGAAAAAAAAATTCTTGAATTAATGTGCTCCACACCAGTAAAAAAAGCATTTTATCACTTTCACCTGATGTGTGAAAATGTTGTAGAGATTTACAAGCAGTGAAAGTGTGATCAACAGTGAGACAGAGACCATGTTATTTATACAAAAGAAACAGCACAATAAGAGAATGTAAATATTTATAAAAAGACAAAATAACCTACGTAAAATTATCTTACAGTTGAGACATGTGGATGCTATCACCAAGGATAATATATATAGAGAGAAACAAACAAATAAAAAAAGCCACTTAGAGGGCTGTTGGCATAATCTAGTAAAATGCACGTGGCTACACAGTACAGTTTGGTTTCAATTCAAGAAAATATCTCTCAGGATGTCATTAGTGACAGCATCTCGTACCTGGGCCCAGCAAGATTCTGCTTTCCCCCCCTCAGATCTGTCTCATGCTGGACCACAACTTCCATTTCTTGTTAGGACAAACTCAGTCTCGTGGTGCTAAATTCTCTTCTCATTTGCATGGAAATGGAAGGACTGAAGGATGCCGTTCTCAGGTCACAATGTCAGATTTCCAATCATATCATCAGAATTAAAAAGCAGTTTGATAAACCCAATTTTCCAGCTGAAAACACAGTATTTATAATAGTTGTAATCTTTGTAAATGATTTCTGACCCAGTTTTCACATATAAATGTCCTTGGCAGCACTGGCATTCTTTCTTTCTCTTTTCAGTGCCTATTTGCAGTTTCTTGCTGAGACATAAAACATTATTATGTAAATGGTAGTTTCCTTAGAAAGCAAATCCACTGGGATTTTTAATTAGAATATCTTTGTGAACATCTGAACCAAACCGTAGCACACTGTGAAGTCTTGAAGTGATGCTGAGCAGTGCTGCTCACGTTGTTATTTCACATTTGCCGTTAGAACTATTTGGCAGAGATTAGATTTCAAAATACACAGCTCAGTCACATAAAAGTTCTTGCAACTGTGACAAAGTGAGGGAGCTTGAAATATATACAAAAACCTTCTTTGGTAGAAGGAGCAGGGCAAAATGTGCAATGAGAAATTATATTAGTAATCTTTAATTTATTATGAGGGCAATTTTCAGAATGCAATGTCAAGGTCCTTCATGTTTATGAACATTTTCTGCTCTCACCTAATAACTGAGAGTCAAGGAGAATTTATCAAATTAATTTTAGCTTTGGCTGGAGAGTTGGACTTTTTAAACAATGCTAATGATTGTGCCCAGACATTAATAAATCTGCAGTAAGGCCCAGCATGCAAAAGAAGAATGAAAGGACATTTTTGTCCTTCATTCCCTTTCTCTTGGAAGGCTGGGAATGCTATTTGTGTGTGCTGCTGGGGCTAGGGACAGGTTTTAGAGATCCAAATAGCAGTGCAGGTTAGAGAGACAACTCTAACAAGGGTCAGGGTCATCCTTTGTCTGCAGGGAGATGCCATTGTCCCACAGCTGGAAATCTGAGGGAACAGCATCACCTTCATGAAGCAGAAATTGAGCTCTGGATGGCAGTGAATGCGTGTCTGAGAAGGGTGGGTCTGTGAAAATCCTCATTTAAAGTTTTTACTGAGCATCTTTTGATGAGCTATGCTGGAGCAGGTACTCCTGAGCTGTTCTGGTGCAGTCTGGCTCTTTTCAGGGGTTTTTCCTTAATTGCACAGCAGCCTCAGCCACTGGTGTCCCACAGGAATGGATATTACAGCCCAGAGCCCGTGTCCAGGCAGAAATCCATTTAACTAAAGTGAGAACCTGAGCATCTCTAACTCCCATTTGCCTCACTGCCAGCTGAAGACATTAATCATCTTCCACAGGACCCTGAACATATTTCGTAATCCTAAATGAGGATAAGCAATGAAGTTGACTTTATTTTTTGCAGAAAAGTGGATGTTACTGAATGTGTAGCCCAGAATACAGTTTAGTCTCTTGCTGCCACCTCTGAAGGGAAAAAAAATGTAATTATATTGAGCTCTAAGTAACTTTGTTTGGGACAACTTATTTAGTCTCCCTGAAAGTACCAATCCATTCCCCAGAGCATTTGAAAGCGAATGCTGTGTCCAGCCTATTGCCATGGCAGCCCTGTGAGGGTTTATGTGACACACACCACGCCAGGCCCTTCCAGTAATTCCTCTGGAGGTTAATACTGAAAACAGAGCTCTGCCAGTCCAGGCTAATACAATCTGCAGAGGTACAGAAAAGCCTGGGCAGACATTGAAAGTGAAGGAAAGTAGTGGACAGAAGCCAAAAGCCCAGCTTTTCTCCATTTTCATTACCTCATAAATACAAATACTCAGCGTCCATTGCTCTGTCCTGCAGTGTCACATGCTTGGAATTGAACGCTGTGAGTGTCTATTTCTGCTTTCAGTGGTGGATAAATTCCCAGTGACCTGCTTCAAGACAGCATGTGGATTTTTCTAGGTGGCATCATTCAAGAAGCTTCTTGCAGACCCTGTCTCAGTTTAAGGGACTAAAGGATTAACAGAGTGAGACACAGCGGGGAAAGCAAGCCCTGGGATTTCAAAGCAGCCAAGGCAAACTTACTCTGGAAAATAGACCTGAGGATCTTTGACACCTTTGAGTAGTTTGGTGGGTTTTTTATGGGCTGGAGCCCTATTTCTCATAAAATGGGTTATGGGTGAGGTTCAGGAATCTTTCTCTGCCCTCCAGCTTTCTGTACCTGCATTTTCTCCCCATAGACACAGCAAATACTCTCCTTCCTGAGGGGTATCAATGAAGAGCATAGGCTCAGATATATGATCTCTCCAGCATTATCTGATGCCAAATATGCATCTGGATTGACTCCCAGGTCTGTTCTCATCCTTTTAAACTTGCAAAGCCATGGCAAGAATCCAGGAAAGAGGTGGAACACCCTGTAAAAATTCACAGTGCTCACTACACCCAAATACTTAAAATCCGAAGGTGTTGCCCAAGGAGTTTGCTGTGCAAAGGAATTATAGTATAGAAGGCAACAAAAAGGCAAACAAATTTAAGCTGATGGAGAGAGGCATTTGTAAAACCACCTGCTTTCTATCCTGGCATAAATTCCACTCTGCTCCTCTTTCCTCTGTTGAGGTTCTGGGCCTAGATGGAGCAAATACTTAGATCATGTTCCTTCACAGATACTTATGTAAATGAAAACTCAGAAATATCAGGTGAGGCCTCGGTTCTGCAAAGAGATGACCCCCATGGAGCTGTCTGCCGTGGTGTGCAGCCCCCAGGGGTTGGTGCAGCTCTGGCAGGAGATGCTGCAGGGGGAGGTTCTGCCCTCGAGGGATGTTGTCACCCACTAGGACAGAATTCACGCTGCTCTTTCTGCTCCTGTAAGCCAAGAAGAGCTGAGCTGGAATTTTCCATCAAGATGCTTTTTCTCAAGGAAATACAATTTCTGAAGGCGGGGGAGATGGTGTCTTTTTTGCAGTTTTAATTGGGAAAAAAATTTGCCTTGGGAGTTAGAGGCTTGTGTTGCCTTGATAAACACAAATATATTCTGGCAAATGGAACAACACTGACGTGTCATTTCCTCGTGAGTAAGTAGCAGATCTCTGAGTATTGGTGAGAGGAATCAGATTATTCTTTTATGGCTACCTCACACTAGAGAAAATTGCCCTACTTGAGCATCTTTAATAGGCACTTCAATGCTTTCACATAAATACTTTACAGTTTAAAGAGTTTTCTCAATGCTTTGAAAAAAAATTATAGAGGTAAGGAACCCTGATCTGGTAGTTTTTGATATTGTAAGATTTTTGCCCCACTAGATCACAGGGATCACACCTAAAGTGTCTGATCTGTGGGTCTTTACATGAGAGAACCAGCACTCAGTGTGCCAAAGTACACATCTGGCCAGCAGGTCAACACATTGGTGGGAAAAGGCACGTTCCATTCCAATTTATGATACACAACTAATGCTTGTTGGTTTAAAAAAAATCCCACACCCCAAAACATAAAGATTTGCTATTACAAAAATAAATTGAGTGAGGAAATAAAATAAAATAAAATTTAAAAGGAAGAAAAAAAGAAGAAGAAAAGAAAATAAAAGAAAGGAAAACTTTGTTTTATTTTCCGATGGAAGCCATAATCCCACGTGATGGAAACGGCAAAAAATCAAGCTCGTAAGGATTTCTGATGATGGGATAACCATCAGTTCTTTGTTCTCAATATAAATTGCTGCATTAAAATGTGCTCATAAGAGCTGCAGCTTCAGTGTGTGTAGCCAAGAATAAGAAACTCAGCTTCATAAAATGACACCCAATGTGAAAGCTGGCCAAAAGACATTACTCCATATATACCCCTTAAAAAGGCCCATTTGTTTTTGAAGCTAAAGAATGGATAAAAAATGCAGAGTGCACCAGACACTTGTTGTTCAGGAGTGGGTATGCATATACTTTTGGAAGTTGGTGCTTCTTTATTAAAAGCCTTTATAAACCCAGTCAAGCCAATTCCATGAATATTAGCTTTTGCTGTTTCATTTTCCTTTGTGGCACGATGTGGGCAATGGAAAGAGCCCTCTGAGCTGGTGGAATCATTCTCTCTTGCTCCAGAGAAAAGTCAAGGTGGAAATTTGGCCCTATGCATTCAAGCACAGTGTTGACACCAGGCTTTTCCCCACTTTCCCCAGATATGGACGCATTTGCAGATTTGCTTTTAGTCACATGAGCACGTGGGCAATAGCTCTAGCAGCTGTAGGGAGAGCACTCAGCATCTACCCCTCACGCTGGAGCAAAGCCAAGATCTTGATAAACAAAATTTAAATGATATAGATTAAATTTCCATTAACTGATTCTCGCTTAACTTATGCTGATTTGATGTCAGTGTAGTTCCAGGGATATACAAACAGAATTTGAAATGATGAAAGCCCTTTGGGAGATCAGAACTGAAAGCAGTGTAATTTTTATTTTTTTTCCAATGTAAGTAAAGCTGGCTTGAAACTAATTGTATTAGGCTTTATACCCTTTCAGCTAGAGCAGCTGAGGATATGAATGTTTTAAATTAGTGAAGGCAGTTTCTTAGTGGGAATGAGCCTTGGTGGCTGCTCAGACAGACAGGTGGGGAGAATAAGCTCAACACATTTCATGAGTGCAGGCGTCTGGGCAAAGAAGAGAAATCCTATTAGTGCCCAGTTAAGAGAATGGCTGTATCATGAATTCACTGCTTATTAGAGGATCCAGAGGGACTCCCAGCATACAGATGCAAATCCACAGGAAATTAGGTCCCTGAATTCTAGTGCTCCACGGAATCACTGTTTTTGTGGAGGTGCTCTCCAATATGAATGGTGAGAAATTGGTCTCGTTTATATTTCTGTGAATCAAGGATAAGCGCAGAGCAAGGAGATGGAGTCATCATTCTTAGATATTTCAACAGCTCCCTTGGCCTCAGAATCTGAGTGTTTCTGTATCTACGTGGATCAATTCCTGCCTGTGAGCGGGGGAGATGCTAATATCCTCATTGCATCTGAGACAGACAGAGACTGGGTACTATAACAAGATTTAAATATATAATTTCTACTGGTTTCACCACTAATCAAGGGACTTCAGATGCTCTGGAGTAGGCAGGTTTTTTCCCCAGGAAATAAATGCTGAAGGATGGAATCGAGCTGACAAGTTTTGCATTCATGGTTACCTCTTCAATCACAGACCCTAATTCCCTGGCTGGAGAAGACTGTGGCTCTTCCTCACTGTGTAATAACCTACAGGAGGTAAATGGGAAGGGGAAGGAGGGGGAAAAGTGTGTTTTGGTTTCCCTTTGTCATTTTTGGAGGTGATCAGATGCTGCAGTACAATGCAAGAATGGGGTAAATAACAGGATCCATCGTCTGATGGCAGCTGCTCGTTTGCAGTGTCTCACTTCAGGGCGTTGTTTCTTGCTTGTGTTTCCAGAGAAATTTCCTCCTGGGGTAATGATGAAAAACTAGTCACAGATCAACACAATTCAGAATATATGAGAATCATAAAATATTGCAAAATAAAGCAAACAATACAAAAGCTCAGTGCTTTCATCGTGAAGGGAAAGGCCTCGGAACACCAAGGAATTTTGGAACTGTTTCAGAGACTCAGAAATCATGGAACTTGGATATTTTTCATCTCAAGGCTTTTCCTTCACTCTTTCCTCTCTCTTCTCCAATGAATCATTCACTAAAAGAATACATTACCTGGAAACACAGCAGAAATCTTGGCCTTAGTGTAAGAGAGTAGATTATAATGAGTATCATAGTAAAGAAGAGGGAATAAAGAGCACCAGCAGCCAAAAAAGATAGGCAATTTGAGGGATATGTTGTAGCTCAGACAAGATGTCAGTGATGGGCTGGAAATGAAACAATGTCAGTCACTGTGAATTAATTATTCTTCTGTAAAAACCAATCAGTGGAGCAACTTAGCACACAGTTGTCCTGAGTCATGAGGTTTAGCTGTCAGACAGGGAAGTGGTCACTTCACACTGCCCCAGGGCCGGTGGGTACTGAGAGTCCCATCATGGGGTAGGCAGGTTCTCAGAGTAGTGGAAAAATTGCAATTTCCATTATAATCCCTTTGTATAGAAGGGCTCAAAAAGCCAGCCAGAAAATTTTGCTTCAGGCTATAACTGAGCTGACAAGGTCTCAGCACAAGAGTGAGTGTATCCGGGGGGAATGCTCTCCACAATGGAGAATGAGGTTTGATTTAATGAATGGGAGAAGGTAAGGCCATAATTACACTCTTGGAGGGAAGGGGAGCAAGCAAAACATTTGAACATACAGATAGCAATTCAGAGGTCTACTGGAAAGTGCAGGGATGTGTTTGCATCTGTCAGAGGTGTCTCTGCAAGGCCACAGAACTGCTGCTCTGCTCCATGGCACAGTCTGGTTTTGTGAGCTGCTTGGCGCTTTGAAATACCTGACAAAAAATCCTGAATGTGCCCAGGCCTAAACTTTGTCTCCTCCTTCAAAGCAGGACAGGTTCCACCTTTCTGTTGCACCCTTGGCTGCATGAAATCCACAGCAGCAATATTCTCCATCTCCATCTCAGATGGGGAAAGGTGGCGGCAAAAATCCCCATCCTGAGTGTCCCCAGAGCAGAATTTGCCATCACATCTTGCTGTCACTGTCATCCTTTGGGTAGCTGCAGCAAAACAGCCTGTAAATGGTGTTGGAGATAGAATTGCCCAAAGCCCTTGGAGGTTTGTAATGATGCTCCAGTGTTTTTTACAGATAATTTGGAAAAAAAATATGTGCTCTTAATCATGTCCTTTATTCCATGCTGACAGTGCTTCCCATCCTAACAGTCAGCATTCATTAAAAAGCAACAATTAACTGGAGAAGAGTTGAAACAGGGACAGGGGCACATATTCAGTTGGGTGGGCAGGATGGGTGTGAAGTTGCTATCTGCATTTTTCTATGCTATCTGCATCTTTTTTCACATTTTTCCCCTCTAAGCCAAGATTTAGCTGAAGAGGTGGGTTCAGAGTCACGCTCTCAGCTCCCTTGCTGAGCATTTGGCTTGTGCTGTTAGTGAGCACTTGGGGCTTCTGAGGGCTCCCAAAGTGAACTGCTGCAGGCACTGATGTAACATTTGACAACAAAAAAAAATCCCCCCAAAAAACCCTTTTTTAGTGTTTCCATCTTCTGGGCTTACACTGCATATACAAGGAGCAGTTGATAGCCACAGGAGATGACTTTTTTTTGGCTGGGATTTTCAGAGAGACTCGAAGGAGAGCCATCACCAGCTATCAGTGCTGACAGATCCTGTTGGAGCTGTAACTTTCTCACAGAGCAAGGAGGAGTCTAACAAGCCACTGCAGGGGGAACAGAGCGGGGAGGTTGCAGCTCTTCGACTTCCCCTAAAAGCTGCTCCTTCCCACCTACCCAGCAAACCAGCAAAGCCTCAGCTAAGAAGTGAGGATTTCTGCATGCAGGAAATGCCAGAGCAGCTAGAAACAGGCAATTACTGCCAAATAATGGAGAGCCCAGAGGTTCACGCTGAGGGTAATCCCCCAGTAACCCCTGCCCAAACCCTTTGAAGATCCCAAGCTCTGCCTGCTGCACAGACACAGGGGCTCAGCAGCACACCGAGCTCCCAGAGCCAGCACAACTATTTATTCTTCCACCAAAACCTTCCTCTGAAATTTTAGGCAGCGACAGATGGTGACATCAACGTGTTCATCACCGCTTTGTAGGATTCAGGGGGTTTATTGCATTCAGGAGTGTGAGGCCAAATTACTCACTCATGGCTTCCTTGGAGGAGTGGACAAACACAAGTTGAAACTCTGGGGGTGAAACCTGGTTTCTCCAGTCCTCTCTTGTGCTTGGACTTGAAAGAAGAGGTTTCTATAACTCATCAACTTGCAGGTGTGAGGGAATCCTCTTCTGCTCGTGCACAGCCTGAGAAGATCATGCATTTATTTACCTGCTGTGTGTATTTTTATATTCTTGGAGTTCTGTGTGAAATGTGCTTCAATATTTCCCACTGAGTAATCGAAAACCATCTTGGAACTTTTTCAGAGGATCACTAGTAAAGAAGCTTGTTTTATCTATGTACATATGTTATTCTCTGATTTGGAAATGCCTGCTTTATGGATTTGATCCATCTAGATATCCTTAAACAGCTTTTCTCTCAAGGGGTCCCTAGAGTTTGCCAGCAGCTCTGTCACACTGGGATTTATCCCTCTGCAGTGTTACAGCCCAGGGAGGGACAGTGTGATGCTAATGGCACTCAGAAATGCCCCTGCACTGCTAATTGCACAAAATGCATGGGCCAAAGGGGAAATGGGGCAATGGGGCTGCCCTCTGAATGGATTCACATCCCCATAGGTGACATTTGGGCCAGGCTACTCATTAGGTTAATGCTAAACCATGGGGAATAAAGGTCAGACACCTTCAGCGGTGTGTCCGAATGAAAATACTGGTTTTAAATGGAGCATCAGTTTCCCTGTCTTAGGTGAGGACAGAGGGGAAATATGTTTGTGAATGATGAGTGGCCTGAAGTGCTATCAAAGATTCTTTTCAGGCAGATGTGCAAAATCCCTCTGTTCTCTGCCCCCCTCCCCCCTCTCCAAACACAGATATTTCAAGGTTATAAATGGGGAGAAAATCTCTGGAGAGGAAGATATTGCAAATAAAATCTAATCTATAAATGTCTCTCTTTAAAGGCACAGCCCAAGCTCACCATTTTATCTTCTTGACAAAGCAAAACAACTCAATTTTGAACTTACTCACATTGATTTTACATCAGGGAATTCCACCAATTTCTGGGAGATTATTGATTTAAGCAGGATCAAAATCCATGCTTTTTCCTTTCTTTTCCTTCAAAATTCTTTTTCATCTATTGATTATGGTTGTGTGCTGTGGCTTATTGGCTCTGAGCTAATAATGACCAAGTGCTTTGGGACAAACCAAATTGCTTAATGGGCCACAACACCAGAATTGATCCCTATAATGACCCAGAAATTAATTAAAGTAATCATTCTCGTGTAGTCACATACCAGGGAGTCTCTAGGATTGTCACCCACCTGGCTACACTATTTAAGTCCATTTTAAGTCCGTTTAAGTCCAATTCCAGCTGTTGAAAATTTGAGGGGCTCACCCAAGTCCTACATCTCTAAGTGAGGTCAGCAGGCCGTGACCCTCAACAATACCCTGATGGGCCAGGTCTCTGTAGCACAGCCAGGATCAAGACAACTCTAAAAAAATAACAATTTCTTGCCCTCATTTCTTCTTTATTTTTCTTTTTTGGGGGGTCAGATGGTTCACATTTATGAAAGGACAGATTTCTTCTTGATCACTGAGAGACAGTAATCATTCCTTGCAGGGTTTACAAGTTTTGGTGTTTTTAAAATACATTTACAGGACCTGGCTTCCTTAGAGAGCAGATCCAGATGGAGGATAAAAGCTGCAGCCCCGGGAGGGTGTGTGCTGAGCAGAGCTGTAGCTTGTCCTTCCCAGTCCAAAGGAAGAAGGCTACGGATTAATTTTGTATAATGACATAAACCCCGGTGGAATGGCATGCAGGAGCTTGCAGGGCAAACCAGAGTCCAAACCCAGGCCTGGAATGTGCTGATGGCAGGAGCAGCTCTGGGAGGGTGAAGGTGTCTTGAGGCCACGTGAAGTGAGTTTGTGGCAGCTGGTGGCACTGATGGGGCACTAGACCCCTCCTGAATGCCTGTGGATAAACACACAAGCACATGCTGGCTTTTGAGACTAAAATCTCTATTTTCTTCTCTGCTCTGACTGTCCATTGAACTTTGCCAGTTCACCAAGTTGCCCCTGATTCACAGAAGCTGCAGTAAGCTGCGGGCTGGGGCCCGTGTTTTTGTAAGAATGTTTTTGGGTTTTTTTTTACAGTATCCTTTTTCTGTAATTCCACATGGGCCTCTTTGTCCTTTCAGTAAAACCACTGTAAAGCAGAGAACTCCTCCCATGTCCAGGGGTGTGGTGCAGAATGAGACATGGTTCTTAAAGGAGATTCAGCCCAGGAGGCTTAGCAGTGAACGTGTCTGTGGGAAATATTGAGGCTGAGGGACCAAAAAGCTTCCACAGAAGATGGACAATGCACATTCATGGACAAATCTCCTCTCTCAAATCTCCCAGCCTGCATGTTAATCTGAGCAAGGAGCATGGTCCATTTCACACCCACACAATCCCCTCTTCCTCTGCCACCTGGCTTTTGTGGTTACTGGCAATACTCTCGCTGCCAGGGTGATATTTTCCTTTGGCACATGGAGTAATACTTCTAAAGTTACCCAAGCAATCCAATTGACATGCCCCTGCTCCTCCCTGTGGGATGAGCCAGGTCTGGGGACCTTTGGGACACTGCCCTTAAAGTGTCTCTGTAATGTGAGCTATTACACTAATGCAAAATCCCCATCTGCTGTCTCTGTTCTGTGTGCTGCAGATCCGCAGAGCTCAGAGTCGTTCAGGAACCTCTGGAGACTGCCTTATTGCCAGGTGATGAAATCTCAGAAAAGAAGAAATTAGAAATCAAAAGGAGAAAGCAGAATGGAATGTGGTGTGGTCACTGTGCAGGGGAGGAGCAAAGTCTGGCAACAGTTTCTGCTGGGAAAATGAGTTTGTTTCAGCTGTAAAGTCAATAGTTATCACCTTCATCAAGAGCCATCGGCTTCATTCCCCCTCTGTGTGCTCTGCAGCCGTCACCAGGCTTGGCAGGGAAGGGGTTTCAGTGCTGCTCTTCAGCAGAAGAGAGGCCTCAGCTGCATGCCCTGAGTCCATGGGGTGCCAGGGCAGGGACAGCTGTCCTGGGTGAAGGGATTCCCTCACATACTAAATTAATTTGCTCCAGCAAACTTGCTTGACTGAACATGGTCTGCATGGAGGTTGGAGTTTGTGCAGGTTTAGGGTAGGGTGAAAATTGTGCTTTCTTCCTCTCCTATTTATTCTTCTCATATGAGAGTTGTTGGGTTAAATAGCAGTTTATAAGATATTGGCTTTTCTGTGGTGCTCTAAACCTAGGATTTTCTTGGGGGGGGGGTACTAATTGGATGCTGACTCTGTGAAGCTCTTTTCTTACCCTCTCTGTGCCTTTTCCATGAGAGAAAAATATCAAGTGGGAGAAGACATCTCAGGAGTTTAAACCAAAGAAGGGAATAGGAGGGAAAGAAACAAATACTGATGAAACAGCACAGTAAATCTCAGATAAGTTAAGATACCTTAATAGAAAGATTTATTCAAAAATGTCCCCAGATTTCTGTATTTGAGTAAGTGGTCCTCACTGGTATCTAAACCTTTAAGCACAGAGTTGCTTTCCCAGGAGCAGACTCAGCCCTGGGGGATTCACTGCAATCCTCCTGTGCTTTACCTGTCCTGCAGGGGAGGAGGCTGATGTCACCTGGCTGTGTGTTTCTGCAAGCAGAGAAAGCACATTTTCAACACTATCCTGGGATCACAGAGCTTGGTAGGGTATGGATAAATCCCCAGGATTGCTGGGAGAAGGGCTTTAACTCCTCTGACCAGATGTGATTTCTGCCTTGAAAACACTGCACAGTGTGAATGAAGAGTGAGTGATCTTGGGTTTTCTGTCTCTTGGAAGGAGCAACTGACTGTATGGGGCTCATTAATTATTGATGCACACGTGTAGGAGGGAAATAGGGAGATTCCTTGCCCTGTGCAGAGCAGCTCTGCAGAGACAAACAGATGCTGGATGTGTCTGTTCAATCACACCCTGGGGCAGATGCCCAAGGACTGAGCTGAGCCTCGTGTCTGTCGGTCTCTCTGTCTGTCTGTCCAGTGTGCTGTAGCCAGCTGTGGGTCGGCCTTGCCAAAGAAACAGGAGGATAACTGAGATTTGGATGCCTTTTAATTTCAAGGCCACCTTTGCCTTGCATTTCCTCCAATGCTGGAATGGAAAGGCACTTCAGCGGTTGCAGAGTTTAAAAATCAGCAGCCCCTCATCACACAAGCCCTGGGGTGCTGCTGGGGATGCTGGAGCTGCCAGGGCAGCAGGGGAAGGAACTGCTCTGTCCTGGTGGGTTGTGTAATGTGCTCAGACAAAGAATAACACCCTGGGCCAGCCTGGGCTCAGGAAGGTCGCTGAGGGCTGCTCATTAGGCAGCAGAGATGAAAGTGCTGCTCCATCCCTTAATTCAAGGGCAGCAGATGAGACTGCAATCGATTGTTCAGTAGTGCTCAAGATAATAAAGCTGAGATTTCATAGTGTCAGCCCAGGCTGGTGAGGATGCACAGAGCAATGCAGAGCTTTAACTTTCCTGTGTGCTTACAGGGGAGAGAACTCTGAATTCCTTGGGAGTTCCAGTGAGTCCAGGTGGTCCCGGAGTGCTGCTCTGTCTATCTGCATGCAGACACCTCTCGTGTCCAAGGGGGTATAAAAAACTTTAGAGGGGATTTTTTTTTTCTCTCAGAAAGGTTGGGCAGGGCAAGCACTTGGGGTGGATAACCCTGGAGGAATTAAAAGCAAAGGTTTGGCATGTTTCCCTCTTCAAATATATCTGAACTCTCCTGCCATGAACAAAGACCTGTTTTAATTTTCTTGCTCATAAACAGGACTCATTTTTATAAACAAGAGGAGAAATCTTATTTCTACTCCCAAGTTTTAAAGTGCAATTAGCAAAGGCAATTCAAGGACTTGCCCAGTACTCAGTTAGGGATAACAAGCATTGACCAATGAAATCCCTTTTGCTTTGAAAATTTGATTCCTTAAATACAAAGAAAAACTGTTACTGCTGTCTTTTCACCCTATTTTAAAAAAATTAGAAACTATTAAGTTTAATTTGGCAATAATTCATTTTAAGCCAATTTTATTTAAACCATTTTCATCTTCAAAGTCTCCTTTTCGATCTGTCACAGCTGTTGTACTGACACATTCCACGAGCAATTTACGTCCCATCTTTGTGTGCCCAGCAAAGGCTGGTGTGGCACTATCTGTGCGTTGTGGGCATAAATTGATGTATGAAAAACTTGTTTGATTGAAGTTGCTGCTTTCTAAAGGGGAGTGTGTGTGTGTGTGTGTGTGTGTGTGTGTGTGTGTTTGTATGTAAAATCACAGCAGTGTTATATCCTAAGAGACGGGTTTGGGTGTGATGAGAAAATGACTCAAGATTTCAGCCGAAGCCAAGTGAGCAGAGCTTGTGACTTGTGGCAACCTGGCTTTGATTAAAATGCTGTTTGTGCAGGGTTAGCACACACTTGGCTGCTCTGCCAAGGCACCTCTTGCTGCCAGCTCTGCAGTGCTGCTCACTGTGCTGGTGTCACCGAGCTCTGCTGAATTAGCTGAGCTCCTACGTACACGCAAAGTTCTGATTGCAGGGTGACGTTACACAGCACAGCCCCAGCCTGCTCCTGGGTTTCCACCCTCTGGAGATGATGGGAGCTGGATCCAGATCACTCCTCTGGGAAATGCAAACGCTGCCTGTCCAAGCTCTTGGGTTGCTGAGGGACAAATGGACGTGAAGCAGTTTGTAACAGGAGTGCCTCAGTGATCAGTGGGACAACACCCAGCAGTCATATCCACGACTGGCCAAATTAACTACAAGCATGTAGTTAACAGGTCCTAGGAGAAGGAACCCCTTGTTTGACTTGCTATAATGAGAGGGAGAGTTATTAGTCCTGTTAAAATGGTGAAAAGTCTGTCCCATCCAAGTGGCTCTGCTGTCCTAGCTGGCCTGATTTGATCAGGGAGAGAAGTTTGTAGGACAATGTGTCACATGCAGCTCTGATGTGTTTTTTACTCCCATTAGCTGAGTTTTTGACCCTGGGAGAAGATCTGGAGAATCTTCTGGGTCATCAGGTCCAGTCCAGTGCAATTTCACTTGACTTTCTGCAATATTCTTCTTTTAAGACGAGTTGAGCCTGAAGGAAGATTTTGGAGGGAGGGGGCAAGGAGGGTAGAGCAGGTTGGGTTAAAGACATTGCTGTGGGATTCACTTTGTGTCTCCATATGAAAATACCAGTTTCCCCCTGAAAGTTACATTCCCTGTTGGCAGTTCTAGAGCAGAGTCAGTGGCCAGGGGCTGCTCCAGGACTGCAGAAGGGCTCGGGAACCACCACAGGACTGAGCTGCCTGACTGTTGCTGCTGCACATCACCCTCTGAGATCCACCACAAAACAGCCAGCAAGGAGTTAAACACAATGCAAAAAATAATGCTTCCCTTATTTTCTCCTTCTTTCCCCTCCTCCTCCCATGTGCTTTTATTTTTGTCTTGAGCTAAGTAGAAACGTTGGGTTGGTTTTTGTGTTGTTTTTTTTTACTTTGGCTTAGCTCATGATGTTTGATTTTTATACAATCCTCAGGTACCTAATGAAATTGCTCAGGGGAAAACAAGTTTCATAACAGAATGACAGTAAAACGTTGCTAAAATGCTTTAGGATAGAGAAAGGATTAGAAGGAGAAAATACAGAATAATATAGACATTAGTTTAAATACAACAAAGGGTTCCTAGTCCACTGACGTACCAGAATCCAACAGAAGTATTCATAATTACTAATAACAAAAGGCTGCTCTATTATGACTATTCCATTCAAACTAAAACACATGTAAAGCTTGTGTGCTGGTGAGTGTGTTTTGATGATAGGTCTGGTTTAAACCTAATCAGCTGAAATACAGACAGGATAGGAACAATGCTTTCTCTAGGGATCAACAACTTTGTCCCTGAACAGACTGCCTTATGTAAACACCCATAATTCTGTTAAAATTCATGCAGACAGCTTGGATTAAAAAGAAACAAATATCAAGCAAATAAACAAAAGTCATGAGCAACAGGGGCTGGTAAAGTCATTGTGGGGAGAAGTGCTCTTTGAAGCATATGCCAGTGTATGCTAAATCAAGAAAATTAATATTAAACACTACAGATCGCAGTGTTGAACACGTGTTCCACCTTCTGAGAAAGTAGCTAGAATCCTCCTTCCAGCAGTGGACATCTTGTTTATTTTGTGATTTTTAGTCTTAAAAAAACCCAGCCCTGAACTGATGGCTTAGGTGCTCACCACTACTTTGGCCTTCACTTTTCATAACCCCACACAGAATAATGGTTCTGGCTTGGAGCTTGCAGCTGGCACTAATTTATTCAACTGGGCATAAAGGTGGCTTGCCCAGAAGATTTAGATAGCTGTGGTTATATTTTAAAGCAGTAAGGATAGAAATTAAATTTCTCAAGCATGTGCTCCCTTCCAGTGTCTTTTAGTTCATCAAAAGGGATTAAAATATGTCTTGGAGTTGACACAATGACTTGAGGAGATCTTGGACTCTGCTTTAACTGTTGACATAGGGAGAAAATTCCTTCTTAATCAGGTTTTTTTAATTTGGTTTTGGAGGGGTTGTTTGTTTGGGTTTTTTTTTGTTGTTGGGGTGGGTTTTTTGTTTGTTTTCTTTTTCTCTTTTCCTTGTACTCTCACATTTAAATTATGTTCCACATGTTCCCAGTGAATATGGGACTGTTGGATTTTCCTTAAAATTTCTGTTCTTTCTGCTTCCTCCATTTGCCAGGTTTTTATCCCTGTTAAAGGTTCTGGGAAAGGCTGTGTGTGAGACATCCCTGAGATTCAACAGGACTGACTTCAACCTTCTATTTTTAGGGTAGGCTTCGAGACTCTGGGCACCCTACTTGGGTGGCCTTTGCCACAAGACAGGTCAGCTTTAATGTGGGCATTTCAAGAAATATTCCCTACCTTTAGGTGACAGGACAGGCAGGAAATCTGTAGGAAGCTTTCCAAGTTGGTGGAAGAACATGGGAAAAAAAATATCTGTGGCTCTGGAATGCAGCATATGGCCAGGGAGCTTGGGCTGAGGAACGTGCTGAGGGCAGGCTCTGGGATTCCTGAGCCAAGAAGTTGTTTGTTTTTCTGGCTGTGTTCAAAGAAACCAAACTCTGTGTGCTTGCAAATAAATGGGGTTATACCACAGGTGCACCTGCCAGGTTTCAGTAAGAGAGGAGAAAAATAAAATCTTACAGGGTCTGGCTAATTACAGTGGTTCAGATAATACGCTTCAAATGAGGAAAGCTTAATAACTGTTTAAGCAACTTCCTGTTCAAGGTGCTTTCTATTTCAAAATTTCTCTTCAGTGGGTTTTCATGGATTTTCCTACTTGGAAGCACTGAAATTTGACTACTCCTGAACTAAAAGCCTTTCAGTGGCAGTGTCATCTTTTCTTAGCTCATGACCTGATCTCCAGCTCCTATTAGTGACCTTAGGACAAGACTCTACTGTGACCATGAGTTACACCTTGTATGAGATCTCTCTGGAATAAGACTGGGAAGAAAAACTGGCAAATCTTGCATTCAAAAAGCATTCTCTGAGGGCTTGGTATTTAGCTCCGTTTTCAATTTCAGCACTGCTTACTTGTGTTGGAAAAGTTATTTTTGGTTGCTTTCTGCGCTTCATTATAATTCTGAAAATGACTAATTTGATGTGACATTTACTAATGTAGTATGATCAGACATAATTTGATCTTATTAACTTAGATTGTACCATATTAGCAAACATCGGATTCTATTTGAGAAATTTACACATGCTGCAAATGTGGATACACCTTGAAATCATACTGTATTAGTATAATTTGTCACCTTAATGTTGTATTTGGTAAAGAATGTCAGAATATACTGCAATTTATAGTTACTTACTTACAGATCTGCAAAGATTCAGATGAGCTCTGCTGTTGTCATATTGTTCCATCACTTAAAAAAAACCCAAAAAACCCTTTTCCCAATGATACAAGACCGTTCAAATGCTTGATGTCTTGCTTTGCTTTGGAAATGCTTTCCTTGCCTTGCGTTTTTGGTGTCTGAAATCTAAATTAGCTGAGTGGAATAAAGAGCTCATGTTGTGGAATAAGGAGTTTACCTTCCTGTCCATGTGTGATGATGGCCAGTGTGGCCTGAGAAGTTTGCATGGACTGGGCAGCAGTGGATACTGAAATTACATTAATCTGTGTGCTGCTGCCTTTTGCCTTCCTGCTGAGCACCCACTGAGTTCCTAAAAAGACTAAATATTTGTTGATATTATTTATGAAGGAATGGAAAGGCCAGTTGCCTTTTATAACCTTGTGTAGTTGAGACAGTAACTCTCGTGTCCACTTCTCCCATTCTGCTCCAGAGCTGTGATTTCTCTTTGCCTGCTCAGGCTGTAACTAGAAGTTTATCTCCTCTGCTCCTATGTGAGACTCTGTCCTTCTCTTGGTGGGTTTTTTGTTGGTTGGTTGGTTTTTTGGTATTTTTTGAGGGGGAAAGAAGGGGTTTTTTTCCCTGATCTTGAGGAGTACTGAGGGCATTGTGCTTTCCCATCTGAGCTAGATGGCTGTGACTGGTAAAGAGACTTTGGAGTTTACACAATCATGTCTACAGACATAATCCCTACAGAGGAAGTGCTTCCACTTGAAAATAAAAGGAGGCAGGAGCAATGTGTAAACAGCCCTAGAGCACCTACTTTCCCAATGTGTTCCCCAAGTATTTTCCCCCAATCTAGATTGGTTATGGCGTCACTGCAGCAAAAAAGAGAGTTTCTACTGGAGGAAAGAAGGCTGAACACCCAAATTCCACACAACTGCCCCAGTGAGTGCTGGGATCAGGTGTGAGGCTGGACAGGAGAGGTTGGGGTATGGGATGAGCACCAAAGCTGCTGGTAGGCAATCCAGGATGTCTGATGAAAAGTGCAAATTGCTTCCCATCTGCAGTGGAAAGATTTTTTTTAAAAATAGTTAAAAATAGAATTAAAAGGAAGAGTTAAGAACTTGCTGTAAAGACTCCAGTTCTGAGTGCCATGATCCACTGGTATCTGCTGGGATGAGCCAGAACAGGCTGTGCACACACTGAACCCCAAAGCTCCAGGCTGAGCCTGGCTGAATTCAAAGGGACCTGGTTGTGTGAGCAACACAGGGTGAAGGCTGAGGCTTAAACCTTAAACTCCAGACTGCAGGACATGAGTGATATGTGATATTTGACTTCTTTTTGTCTGTCAGAACAGTAGTTGTCAAAAAAGCTTTTATTTTTCCATAGTCCAAAATCTTTTTGATTCAGGTGTCAGGTTGCCCCTTTGATGTAACTTTTGCAAAACCCCTCAATGAGGTTGTTAGAAAATCCTCATTGAACCAGTACAACTTCACTGAACAAAAAACTGAGCAGAGCACCTATAACAAAAAGGGTGTTTGAGCTTGTTTCATTGACCATGTTTGAAATAATATATTTAGTTTTAGCCATACAACGACTTTGATCTGAAACTGATAATGCTGCATCTTTCCCAATGGATTTTTCTCTTTTGTGTTACTTTTTCATGCTCTACTTGGAAAATAGCAATCAAAGGCCATTCTGGGCCCTTAATTCCCTTTGTTTCCACCACAGTCTTCTGAACACTGAGCAAATCCAGCTGTCAGCCTGAGTTCCTGTTCCTCTGATGTTTTACAACTCTGAAGACAACGCTGCCTCCTGCTCTGCTCTTCAGATACCTTAGAAGTGTGATGCTGGAACTTTATTCCAACAGGTGGAAATACGTGGGGCTTTTGTCAGGTGATTTCTGCGTTTCCAGGTATACCCCAAAATAAGCAAGACGCCTTGAATCTAAACTGCCTTCACTTTAGTTTTCAGTGATGCAGACACCTTAAGGAGCTGCTGGTCCAGAATACCTCCCTCATCCCATCACACAATCACACAGAGAATATCTCAGGCATTTTTGCCCATAATGAATTCCACAGATGGGCAGAAATTGGCAAGAACTTTCCTCAAACTTACACCAGTTCTCTCAATTTTAATTTCAAAAGAGCCTTGGCTTTATTCTTTCGGAATTTGCCTCATATATATATATATATATCTCCATTCTTTACAGGTATTGTGCTTGCAGGACACTTCAATCCCCTTGTGTGTTTTAGCTGGATTTGCTGTTTCAATTTACACTGAAATTCACTGTTTTGATTAGGTGCTTTGATGAGGTTAAGTTTTATCCACTTTTTGCACTGTTTTTTAAGAAAACAATGCTGGTATATGTGTAAGTGTGGACAAACATTCAGTGTGTCAGCTCCAGTGTAAGCAACAGTAACTAACAGGGACAGAAGTTGGGGGAATGCCATCAGGTTTTTGTTTTAGATATTCTTCCTCTGGCATAGTGGATTATAATTTCATTTGTACGTATGCAGACAAATACAACAATAATTTCTAAGTACAATACATCGCTTTCTCTGTGAATTTATAATTTCATTGAGGGGGTGATTATTTCCAATCACTTGGATTCAGCATTTCTCAGAGTATTAGAAGAGTGAGGGTGGAAGGTTTCAAATCTCAAGGTTAGGCTGATCCTTTGGGCTCCAGTAGGTGCCAGGACAGAAAACTCTCCAGGATCTCACTGGGGAGGGTCTGTCAAGGCTAAACCATCCTCCTGCCCTTGAGTTAACAAGTTATGAAAGAAAACAGAAACCAAATGGGTTTTGCCCATTCTTTAAGTTGCTCTAGTGTTGGCTCTCCAAGTTCATACAGAAATTTCTATCAGATCTATAAAACTCTACTGGAAACTTCTTTCAGGAAAATTCACTATTAAGGGAATAAATGGTCCAGATGTTCAAAAGGTTGTTTGGGGTTGAGTAGTAGCAGGTTAAGACACATAATAATTCTGCACTGTTAATTAAATGTAAAAGAAAGCAAATTATGATCATAAAGAAAAGGCCATTTGGGCTTTTTTTTGGTAAAATCATGGAAGTGCCCCATTAATTTCATCATGGGATTAATAGTTCATCTGCCAGTAGTTCAATGCAGGGAGAATATTCACACAGTATTTTGTTTTATGCTGGTGTTACATCAACCTCTTTGGCTGTGACCTGCTGTTAAATACAAAACAGGTGTTGGGATGGAATTATATCTTCAGATTACACAGACATGTGCACTATTAATTGAACTTTGCTTAACCAAACTTCTATAGGTTCATATTAAAATGCTGCTAGTGAGCATTTAAAAAATATTTCAAATTAAATCCAACCCATACAAGGAACAAGACAGTGAGCAAGCAGGGCTGGGATTTGATAATGAATTATATGTACTGAATGGGCAGCCACGTGGAACAGTTCTAAGTGATGAAATCCCTGTTTGGGGCTGTGATTCCTTGTTTTGTGCTGCACACAGACGTTTCTTCCACTAAAATTCACTCTCTCAAAAATAAATATGAGAGAGTGGTCTAGAATATCTCCTTTAAAATTGGTGTCTGCCTTTGAGCAACAGTGTAACGTTGGGTGCTTCACAGAGTAAAATCTTATTTATCATCTGTATGGACAGGTGTGAGCAGTGTAATAATAAAATCTGGCAAAATCTTGTTGGGTCATTTGGATGGAAGAGAAAATCTCCAGGAACTGAGATTCCTTTTGGCTTTATGCTGTGGTGGAGCAGAGTCCTCCTCTCCCACAGCTACACCCCCAAACCCCAGAGCTGTGTCATAACCCCAGAGAGCCCCGGCTCCTGCTGGCAGCAGCAGTGATGCAGAGGTTGGAAGGATTTGTGAGGGTCACACCCGGCTGACCATTCCTGCCTGGCTTCTTAAAAGTCTCTACTGGCAAGGAAAGAGGGGTAAAAACTCTTCTTTTGATGCAATTAATTAATTCCACCTCTATAGAAAAATCAACAGGACTTTATGAGCTTATTTCTTCTTTTGAAGCTGCATTTGCTCAGATAAATTCTGTGTTTCTCCTGCCAGACAAGGCACTGGAAGGCCCCATTCCTTTGTAGTGCTGCAATCTTTGAACTGTTCCTCATTGCCCTCTTTATTTTGATAATGAACTGCTGTGGCTTGCTACTTTCTGGGCAAAAGAAATCAGAATATTTGTTTTAAAATTGCAATTTTTGCTACAATACAGGTACTGTTTAGCCCCAGTAGACCTCTGGGTTGCATGGAGTTTTTGTTAAGGAGAAAGGAACGAGTAAATGTGGAGCTACTACAAGAGATTAGAGCAAGTTGTAGTTAGGCAGGGGGAAAGCGTCCCTGGCAGAGAGGGTTTGCCAGGGGAAGTCCTGAGGGAAGTTGTGGAGCCTCTCTCCTTGGAAAGAGTTAACTTTATATCACAGATGACACTTGTGATTGATGCTGTATCCCTGCCACCCCTGTGACCTCTCCACCTTCCTTATGGTCCTGTAATTCTGTGTTCCAGCAGTGAAGCAGAAACGTGGATGAAATACCAGTTTTAGAGCAGCTCAGATATTGACTTTTACCTCCAAGGTCAGGGGCAATGAAATATGGAGCACTGGGCCAAAAGTGATCCCCTACATCAATGTGTCAACTCAGCTGGCATTGAAAGCCTGGGGCCTTTAATCCTTTTTGTGATCTTTATAGAGTTGATCTCTAAATACAGTTAGTGTCTGTGATGGGTATATTTAAGACAGATGATTGTTGAGGTAGTAGAGATGAGTATAATTCCTATTCAGAGGTCACTGGGCTGACAATCACAGAATTACTAGCACAAGTAAGAGCATTCCTCTGCAGAACTTTTCACATGCAAATGTCTAATTCCTGGCTTTATCACAGGAGCTGTAAAATACAGCGAACCAGTCAGTGTATTCTCCTTTCAGAAAGGTACATGATGATAAATGCTATCACTTGAAATTATTTTTTTAAAAACCACTGCAGTTGGAAAGAATGAAATTTGATTCCACCTAATCACAGATGTTTAATATTATGCAACTGAGGCTTTTCATTGGTGCAGGCTTTTTATTTTTATAATGTACTTCTATTAAAATATGCCTAATATAGATATTGGAAACGTATTTTTCAGATGTACATTTTCTTACAGGAAGGTATTAAAAGATAAGGCAGTTTTGGATTTACTGGAGCAAAGTCAAAAGTGTCATTACCTGTGTCACACCAAGCTGCTGGGTGGAAACAGCCTTAGGATTTTTGGATGCTTGGATTTCAGGGAATTCTTTTCAGCTCGAGCATCTTGTTTGTTAGAAGCTGAATGAAGGAAGGAAGGAGGATTGTGGGAAGGCTGTTCTACCAAGGACAAGGTACAGATCACTGTGGCACTCTCCGTGGATTAATCCATTAGTCTCTATTCTTTGTGTTTCCAGAACATGGATGCTATGATCCATCTTAATGAGCATTGTGTTTCAAGTGCTCTCTATCTGACAGGAATTTTTGGCATGGTAAGAGTCCACATGTCTCTTGTGAGCTGCAAGATCTCTTCCCTCTCAGCAATAACCACATTCAGAATCTGTGGCCTATCTTAATTTGAATTCAAACCCGAGGGGTAGGTCCTGATCAAAATTAAATTGCTTTTCTGAATGAATGACAACTGTAACCATATTATTTAGTCCTGAAATTGGCTGGTTCATTCAGAGAAATTAAGGATTAAAAGAGGCATCTGTAGAATCACTCCAGAAAACTGAACATCCTCCCTCTGGGGAAAAAAAATAGTTAAAGCATTGATGGCAAGATAATTAAATAAATATAAAAAACCATTTCTGATTTGAAATTAGATTTGCTTGTTTTGATCTAGAAAGCTGGTTTGTCTTACAACCTTTACATCAACACTGTCTTGAGCTATTTCTCTGCTCACACAGACCAGCACAATAATATCCAGGCAATTAAAATGTTATTCATTTATTCTTAGTGATGTATTTTGAATATTAGCTTCTTTCTCCTATGTGGCAAACTGAGTCACAGAGAAATAGAACGTCCTGGTCGCAGCTGTATTAGATTTGTAGAAGAACTGGAAATTGAGTGCAGATCTCCTGAAGCCTGGCGTGTGAATCTTGATGCGCGAAAAATAAAACATAATTCAAAACCAAGGGGGCTGCTAAAAAGGAAAATTGGATCATAGCCTCTGTCCTGACTCTTTCCACTTGCTGCTCCTAATCCTCATTTCCACTCTCTGCTCCTAATCCAGGAGTCAGCACGATTACAAGAAGGGCCAGCATTTTTGTTGAGGTGTTTTGAGCACCATAAATAATTCAGAACTTTATTTCTATGTTGCTCATGCACAGTCATCACTTGGGAACCACTAAAAATAATAGTGAGGCTGATGATTAGCTTCTGGCGTGACTGCATGAATTGTGATGAGGTTTGACTGGGTTCTAGATGCCAGCAAATGTTTACAAATGCAGCCCATGAACTGTGTTTTCTCCATGTGGTTATTTTCCAGTATATCCTGAACTCCTGCCCACATAATGGTTGTATTGTCTTTAAAGGATGGAATTCTGCCCTGCTGTGCTGTGCCTGCAGTGAGACAAGTACAGGGCTGTTCTCCACCCTGCTACTTCTGGCTGGTTGTTGCTACATCGGTCCAGGAAAATCAGGGATTTTCAACAGACAGTCCTATGGGATGTGTCTGTGCTTGGAGGGAACACCCAAGGCACTGGTGGAGGACTGGGAGGAGATGCACAATTCATGTCTGCAGCATTAATTTGAAAGGTGCTCTTAGTCAGGATAAACTGAGCACAGGCTGGGGTGTCCTGGCCTGGGTGAGAGCAGGGCCACTGCTGCTGTCTAAAAATTAATGCTGATTGCCATGGCACAGTGAGCTCCTGTGGCTGCCCAGGGATGGGGCAGCACAGCCTCTGGGCATTACCCGTGAGCTCTCCTTTCTCCTCATGGAAGTGATGCTTTTGCACCTCAGACCATGGAATATGTTCTCAGCAGAGCTTTAATGCGAGAGAAAAGCCTTTGGGATTTTTACTGCAAGGTAACCATGAGAGGACTGTAAAACTCGCATGTGTTCAGTGAGTAACCTCAGCACACAGTTTGGGAGAGGCTGGGGGAAGGAAATTGAGAAATGCCTTGCAGATGGCAAACTTCAGCCAAGCCAATTCCCAAAACCAGGCTGCTGCAGAATGACAGCCCTCAAGGTCGTGTCAAAGACATGGAATAAACCCAAACTACAATCTGAAAGGTTGTGCAGAAAGCTCCAGTAGTGTTAAGAAACCCAAGATGATGCAATACTTTCCATGAAGAAGAAAACCCTTGTTAGGGAGAGCAAAGTTTCCAAAATAATCTTTTCCTCTCTGCCTTTCTTCTCCTTTATGCTCTCACTGCAAGAGCCTTTAGGTGATATGTTACCCACTGGCTTCAAACTGCTGCAGGGATCCCTGTGAGGAAGGGCAGGCTTTCCCACAGCAATTCCAGAGGGCTCAGCAGAGTTTGTTCACCCTGATGCTTCTCTTCAAGCTTTTCTCTCTTTCCCTGTGGCAGTCCTTTGCCTGCTGTTAGTGTGCTTACTGATTTCCAGCTCTTCCACTGGCAGCCCATATTCAATCAGAATTTCCCACAGCAAAAGGGAAGGCCAATGTTACTGGAATGTGATAATAGCCCCGTGCACAGGCTTGTGAAACTTGCTGCAGCAGCCTGCACGTGCATGCTGTTACCTAAAATCTCTAAACTTTTATGTATAGTCTAACCAAGAAGGATGATAAATGCCTCCACCCTCGGAGCTTTTAAAGGCTGGGATGAAGAAACATCTGCTAGGAATAGATTTGACGTTGATTTGGGGGCTGAAGACACATATTAGGTGACTTCTCGAGCACTGGTGTTCCAGGATTTCATGTTCAGAGGGGAACAAAGGAAGGACCATGGTGTGGGTGGTGTAAATGGGTTTCTCTCACCTCCTTATATTACTGTGGCTGTTTCCCATCACTGTGCAAAGGAGAGGAGCCATCCCCTCCACTCCTCTTGCACACCAGCTCCCAGCTTTTCTCCCATGCTCCGACTAAAGGTGCAAATAAAGCCAAGCACTCTCCTGGTTACCACTGTCAGCCTTTCACCAGGGGACAGCAGTGTTGTGCTGTCTGCACATTGTTACTCCTTTGTGTCTGCTGGCACTTCCCCAGGCTGATCTGTTTGGGAAAACTGCTCGTGTCTGTCCAGAGCTGCTCCTGCCCTCAGCAGATCCTCTCCCTGCCAAGGAGGAGGTTGGGCAGTTGCCCTCCTTCCTTGCCCAGCTCTTCAGGCAAAGAGCAGCTGTGGGTTTGGATGATGATGCACAGGGGTGCAGCAAAGGTAGAATTGGCTTGAGGGACCTCCAGACAGGTGGGACAGGCCTGGGACTGCAGGGACAGTCAGGTGTCCTCTGTGGTGTCTGCCAGGGTACTGCTGCTAGGGAGGAGCAGGGGCCTGAAAGGACGAATGGGTGGGAACAGAGGAATTGGGAATATCCTTCCATGGGTATGAGGAAATAAAAGGCAGCAGTATCTTAGCCAAAATTAACCGAGGACAGGACAAGAGAAAGCTGTGCAGGATGCTCAGGGACACAGGAACCAAATGTAGCTACCATCCTGCTAAAAACAGCAGCAGGTACAGCCCCTTCTGGACTGTGCTGGGATGGGCTGGTGGCATTTCAGAGACCAGGGCGTGGCTGTGTGAGGCCACAGGGAGGGCTGGGAGCACAGGCCCTGTTAGTTTTTGTGCTCTGATAATGTCCCTCCTGAGCAAAACTGGGATGTCAGACTGGGATGGGAAAGGGAATCCTGTGAGTATTGGCAGCAAAACTCTTCTGTGCTTGCCCTGGTGCCCCAAGCCATCTTGATGTTAATGTTCAGCTGTGGCTCTGTTGGAGTTTAGGGCTATGTGAATGCAGCACAGTTTATCCCAGGAGGAAAGATACATTCTTGTTAGCCTATTATTGATCTTGTTAATTATAGTAACTGATCCAGTATTAACTTTGCTCTGGAGTTGTGACTTGTGAGTGTGCAGCTAGAGAAAAGGCTGCCTCAAAGTCACAGCCATGTGAAACTCTAATAACTGCATGGGGGTTTTATTTCTTAAGAGATCACCAGTGATTTGAATGGTGGTGACAAGTAACTGGTTCACCTGACTGTGCTTGTAGAATAGCTGAAAAACTAAAGCTATTCTAGAAAGTAAAGGGATTTTCCCTTAATGAATATTTTAGCTATTCGTGTGTAATTATTTGAAGTTACTAAATTGTAGATTATACCGCTACAAATTCATCCTTTCTAGATATACAGGAGCTTTGTGGTGTTTTAAAGTGCATTAACTCCCTTGAAAATCCCTCACTCATTCCTGTGCCATTTATTCCCCTGTTCTCTGTGATGAGTTGATCTATTTTGAATGAAGTTGAGTTGCTTGCTGCATGACTGCAGTGTAAAAGCTGCTTCCAGTTCCTGTATCAGCTGCCTGGCACAGCCCCACAGCCATTCCCACAGGTTCCTGCTGCCTTGTACTCAGGCTGCACAGGAATTCGTGTGTAGGTTTCACTTCCCTGGGACTGCTAAGAGCAAAGAGAGACAACCCTGAGAGTTGGTGCTCAAAGCTGTGCCAGCCTGGGGAACACCTGAGTGTAGAGTTGCTGTTAAAATCCTTGCTGGATTTAGCATTTACCATTCACCTCTACCCAGCCATGGAGCAGCTCCCACCACAGACCCAGCAGTGAGACCTGCTCTATAGATTCTACACGATTCAAGTCTAAGAAAACCTTTCCTATTGACATTTGGGGGGCAGAGGGGACTTATTCAGAGGTCAGTATCTAAAGCAAATCCAGGTTCTGGGGCAGGTGATGTATGTGCTGCATCCTTGATGTTCTTGTTATTGGAAAATGATGAGAAAGGGAGGTAAATGACACAGACCTGGTGTCCTACCTGCAAGGCATGGAATATCTAAGGGTTTCTGCTAATGATAAGCCATCATTCTAAATGCTGCAAACAGCTGCAGGTGCTTTATTATTCAAGGCAAATCATTGCCTTCATTTGTTTCCATCAGAAATTGACTTAGAGAGCACATCTCTGAGGAAGGGAAATTAAATAAGTGACTCTTTCGACAAGAATTACATATTACTGCAGCTTGGGCATTAGCAAGATCTGGTTTATCAGTGTAACAAGATCATGTGTTCTTAATATAAGGCTGAGATATATTTAGTTCAGAGAAGCATTTTTGAGAAACACGAAAAAGGAAAAGACGGTGATACAGGGAAAAAATTGGAAAACTTTACGGCAGAAAATTATATATATGAGAATGTTTCCTTGCTTTTGAAACTAGAAATTCAAATAATGGGCACATGGCTTGCTGTCAGATGCTTAAACCAGCCCTTGGTCTGACACATCTTCCAGCGTTTATAAAACACAATTCCAGGCCAACAATTTGCAGAATTTGTGTTCAGCTCAGCCCTCATTCGTGTGCTGAAGTGTTTTTCTCAGCCCTGGCCTGCAGTTTGATTTCTAGCTCCCATCTTTACCAGGTACCAAGTGCCTTGAATACCCTGGTGAATAGCAATTAATGACACTCAGCTACTTCAAATGCTGGGATAAATTGCAGCAGCTCCCAAAAGTGGCTATTAGAGCTAATCAGAAAATGCTGTACTTCCTGCAGAAAATGTCAACTTCTTGTTTTTGTAAACCAAAAGCAATCAGGAGAAGTTCTCTCTCCAAGGAAAGCTCCTTTAAAAGAAAACTGCGCACGTCTCACAAATATTCGCTCTGGTCAAAGCCCCAGATTCCTGTCAGAATGTTTTTGGCCGGGTTTAATGGTTGTTGCTGATACTGCCAAACACCGTGATCCAGTTGCAAGGAATTTTAACAGAGGCTCATTTTAAGAACTGCATCCCCTCAAACTGACTCTGAGGTTAGGAATATTGTGGCTTGTGAGATTTTGGGGTAAAGTATTGCAAAGCAGAGTATCAGTGTTTAAAAAGGATGACACTGTAAAAACCTCCTGAGGCTTAAAATTTATGACCATCTACAACACAAGAGAGTTGAGTCAAAGGCAATATTTCAGTGCAAACAAATCAAATGTGATTGTTTCTCTGAACTTGAACCAGATTTAGATTTTTTTTTTCAGACCTGGCATGAGTTCAGCCTTTATTTTGTTAAAATTGTGAAGTTAAATGAGTTTAAAGATTTCCTGCCTGTGAATTTGGCATACAGAAGTGAAGTGCATTGGCAGGTGCTGCTGTTGAACTTGGTTTCTGAAAAACACTGCAGCTTTTATTTTATATTAAAGGAGTTAAAATAAGTGTTATTATTGTGTTAACAAATCTCTTTAGCTATTTCTGAAAACCAGTAATTTGCCATATTCTATTTCTATAGCATGTTTTTATTTCTGCAGAATGGACATCCAGAAAGTATAATTGTGCTCTTTTTTGTTATCATTAATATTGTTAATCACTTCTGGGCCAATATTTAATTGCTTATTGGTTTTGCCTCTCAGTGAAATTTCTAGAGTGAGTTAGGTTAAATTTGTAAAAGGTGTAGTTGACAATAATTCAGCATCTTGGGAATGCTGTTTCATAGCATTAAACAATATTGCATTGCATGCTATTGCAGAAATGAAATGATACACTTGAAAAATTAATCTGGGTAAGGCAGGTATTCATGCTGCTTTCTGCAGTTATGTAAGAATGGAGTCTTAAAGGAAGTGTTTATTTGACCATTTTGTCTGACTGTTTTCTAGGGATGAAACCAACATCTAAATGTTCATTTCAGCCAGTAAATAAATCCAGAAGTCTCAGATTTCACCTCTGGCTTGTGCTACAAGAGGAGTAGCACTAGTGCAAATAGGAATAAAGTTCCACCTGTATCCTGCTGAACCATTTGATGTGTGATGTTTGAATAATTCGCTGTGCAATAAAAGCTCGAAAGGTTGACTTTTCAAAACAAACACCCCCACCAGTGACACTTCCCTCGCACACAGATCTGCCTGGCAGAAGGGCAGCAGCTTTAGTCCAAGTTTTTAATGACTGTGCTCAGAGCTCAGCAAAGCCAGAAGCTCTGAAAAGCAGCTGCCAGTGGAGAACGACCCCATGAAGGGTGTGAGGAGAGGAGAGGGTCTGTGGGGGGATTCCAGCTCCAGGGAGCCCCACACCCACACCCCCTCAGCAGCTTGGAGAGCATTCCTGTGGCATCCAAATGCTTTTGCAGGAGTCAATTCTCAGTCATTTTGGACATGGCAGGGCAAGGCAGTGTGATTCTTTGCTGCCAGCACTGGGCACTGCTTGCTTGCAGCCCTCTGGATGCTGTTTTACCCAACATGGTTGTTTATTTGGGGGTTTATGTTCTTCCTAAGTTTCCAGGTGTCAAAGTGCAAGCTCTGCTGTGTTTGCTTTTTAACAATGTTCTGGGGGAAAGAAAGAAAAGAAGGGAATTTTTGTGAGAAGTGAAGAAAGGGAGGTGGAACAGCTTTCTAAAGCTCAAGTTCCCCTGTCCAAAACCTACCTATTCCCTACACTGCCATAAAACAAGCCTAATCAAATGAACTCCTGTCCAGCCAGTTTCTGGCTAAACCATGCAATGAAAATTTATGCACTCCCAATTTTGTCTTAGTTTTCTGTCCCTCTGATGTGTGCATTGACTCTGTTTGCAGCAAAGGGATTATATATTCCTTGGTGTTGACTGCATAGATCTTGTAAATAAAGCTTGTAAATTGCTTGCTTTGACTATTTGTTCTTTATGAGATGTGGATGTGTTTTTGTGTTTAATCAGAGCATGCTCAGAAGCAGAAGTATGTTTCATAAATAATGGCTTTATCCAAATATAATGAATACAATTCTTCTGAATTCAGTGGATTTTGGATTAGGTCTCAAATGAATGGCACATAGAAAACGTTGCTGAGAATCTATTTTAGTGTGTGCATTTCTCATTTCTTATTCACCTCAAGATATTTTGATATCTTGCACCTTCTCAGAACCAGGCACATCTGTAACTGTGCTACTGGCTTTAAAATATAACCGAGAAGTCAAATGGCTCGAAATTTAGAGTACAGAATTTAATATGGAAAAGCTGCTTCTTAATAGCAACAGGAAACATTGGTCAGCCTCAAGGAGTACTGTGCACCCCGTTTTCAGTTGCTTGAGATTTGGCAGACTTTTCCTGCTGGAGAGAGTTAATCAGTTGTCATCCTGGACTGAAGGTTCCTGAGGAAGTTACCCAGAAATCCTGGTGAGAAACAGTTTTTTCCTTAAAGTCCAAACTGAAGGCTCCTATGAAGGTCTGGTGAAGCCCTTTTGTTTGACCAATATTCTGCCCTCATTCCAGTGGTGCTGTGGTCTCATGGAGAATAAGGGTGTGTGATTCTACTATAAATATTTTCAGGCTTGGGAGGATAGGGCAGGGTTTTCTGGCCATTTCTCTGAGTGTAGTGGTGGAGCACATGAACTTCAGCAGTAAAATCCAGCCTAAAGTACTTCCAACTTGATTACAACCTGGTGGAATGTGCTTTAGCATATTACTGTCAGAAGTGTTAGCAGTACATGCTGCATCCCTGTTAGTAGTTCTTAATTTTAAAATAGTCAGTTTAGCTTTGCAGGAATTAAACTTCCTTGAAATACTGCTGCCTGGTGTTCAGGATATGAAACACTGTTCTGTACAATGTATTTTATTTTATTCCTGTTGGTCACTAAGGAAACAGCCCAGAAATTACTGCCTCTTCCCAGGCAGTGGTTTCCTGTTCAGAGCAGACATGTTTGGAAATAAGTAGGATCTTGGTGCCCATCAGGTCTGTTTGAAATGGCAGCTCAGAATACTGAGTTCATCACTATGTGATGTCTGCAGAGGTGATAAACCCATCAGCTCCCACCACATGGGTTATGAGGAGCTTGCTCTGTGTTCTGGTGCTCCAGTTCTCCCCTGCCTTGTGCTGGCTAAATTCTATTCTTTCTGCTTCTCACACTCTTGAGTCTCAACCATTTCTCTAAACAAGTGGATTTATTCCCAGTGTGTACATTACACGAAACTACTGTTTTGCTTTCCCAGCAAAGAGTAGGCTGATGTTCTGAATTCAGCAAATAAAGCAGCTTTTAATGTAAAGAGTGTGGAGCTACCCAAAGACTCCATGTGTGAATGGAAAGGAATCCTTGATCTCCCTTCCAAGGGCAACACGTACTCCTTTATTTTTTAGGAAATTACCACAGCTGCAGTAAACCTGATCCCACCAACATCAATAGAAGTTTTACTATTGGATTTCCCAGCAACTCCTTCCTTTTTCCTTATTTTACATCTAGGATACTGTTGACAGAAAACTTTGGGGTATGAAATCCAGATTTTTTTTTTTCCTTTTGCTAGGGAGAGTGTGCATTTACTTCTGCCACAAATTAAAAATGTCATGGCAAAGCACTGTCTCGATCAACACTTTTAATGATATGTGATTATTCATAGCTTTTTGAAAATGTCATAAGTAGCTCCACTTCACATGCTAACATATGCTTTCTAAACAAATACTGATGAGTTATCTTGGTTCTCAGGTTCTTACAGTAGAGTTACAGGTTCCCGAGTAAAGAAGGAAATATTTAAGATAAGGAGAAAAGTGTAAGTGTAAAGCAATTAATCAGGAAATAAATGCCTAGTGTTCAAAGCTGCTGTCCCAGGATTTTATCTGCACTGCTTAAACTACTCTGATCTGAAAAATGTCTATTTGCTTTTCAGTGTGAAATTCAGTATAGATTTTTAAGCTGATTTCCCTCCTAAATGTTCAACAGACTGAAAACTGGCAAAACGGCTGTATTAAAATAAATGATACCCCAAATAAATGTAGGGTCTAAAGGGAAGCTGTGGTGATCACTGGCAGTGGTGTGGGTCACCTCAAGCTGTGTGCCAGTGATGTCAAGCAGCACTGCTTACATCATTCTCAGATCTTTATAACACAAACTGTCATCTCTGAACTAAAGATTGCTCCTGTCATCTGCTATATATCATAAAAGGAGGGTGACAGAAGTCAGACTGCTGCAGAATGATGAGCTGGGAGGGAGAGATACGGCTGGAAATCATCTGTGTGGCAGTGACACTTTAACCCCTTTTCTCTGGAAGACGCCCCGCTGGAAAGGGAGACGAGCAGGTGGGAGGGACACGGGGCTGCACGGTCACTTCTGAAGAGCTCCCGAATTCCACCTCCTGGGAGCTGAGGGTGATGAATTAAATGTCACCAATTGCATGAATAGACAGTCAGGAGTGCCAAAAGGAGGTGCTGAATGACCCAATAACTCCCGAGGTGTCAAGGGAGCCTGAGCATCAGAACTGCACCCTGGGCTGGACCATGTCAAGATCACCTACTGCTCAATGTGTAGGAGGGAAAATTTAACCTCTCACTTGGGCAAATATTTTTGCTGCATGCTTCAGGGAGCATCAGAATTTCTAAACAGCCCAGTCTGGACCAGAATTTTTTTTTGGTTGCTACACATACAGAGTAATCTTCACGTGCTTGACTTGCACAATATCTTCTTCCTTGTGGGATTGGAACTTGTTGTGTGTTTAGTGATGATGAAGCTGAAATGCTTTCTTGTGTAGCACAAATAATAAACACAGAAGCAGCCTCAACAGCCTTTAGGGCAGTTGTAGTGTATCACAGCTATATTGTTTATATTAAAATCTGAGTGCTTTCTGCAGGGATAACATCCCAGAACAACCCTGTGGAAAATACCTCTCCTCGTCTCTCGTCACAGTAAATTGTAGTGAGAGAAAGTGTCTCTTTTTGATGAAAAAATATCCTGCAAGCCCAAGGAAGAGCTAAAAATACACTACCAGCAGTTGTACAGACACCAACTATATTTCCTGGGGAAAAAGTACAGGTGAGAGTGCACTGGCATTTGGAGACCAGGATTTTGCATATGCCAACTCATTACTCAGTCCTGTTTTAAAGCATGGGCAGTTGGTGGAAAGCTGCAGAGAGAAAAATGTCACTGAATTTCAAGGTGTTTATAAACAGTGTGACTACCTGCAGTCAGTGCAGCTCCTGAGAATTACTCCGTGTGTTTCAGCCTAATTAAATGCAATGGTGTCATTTCTGTATTTCCAGGGCAGGTTCTGCTAAGGAGCCTTGTGACAACCATTGTGGTGTAAGGGTTAGATGCTTAGATGGGGGGAAAAAATACAGATGCAAGCTTTAGTTACATAAGCCTTTAGAAAGGTTATGTTTCATTGCTTTTCACATTTCATCTGGTTCTTACCGGGGAAACGCTGCACTATAGAAAAATCATTATGCAGATCAAGAAACATGAGCGTGTCGCTAGCACGGGAGGAAAAAAAAATATAAATAATTAAATCTTGTGCCACCTCTTTCACAGCCTTAATCTCATTAATATAAAGCAATTTTAGAGATGGAGAAGAGCTGATAACAGCATTGGACTCGTGAGATATTTCTGTTTTCCATCCATCAGGCAGGTAATTGTGGGAGTTATGACTTTGTTAGGCAGAAATGTACAGCTCTAAAGAACCGATAACTGAGCATCTCTGCTCAGCAGACAATGGAGCAGCATCCAGTAATTGAATACATCAATAAGCTTTCACATCTCGTATAACTTCAGTGCCCTGGACAGGATAGCATTAGACATAATCATATTTTGATCAGGAGAAAATAGAAGTTGGATGAAATAATATCAATTTTATTTACAGGGCAGAGAAGAAGCCATCCAGTCTGTGACAGAAAAATGATTTTTTTTTTTTTTTATATCTGGCTTTGATCTGGCTCTGGGCTTTGATTTGGTGGCAAATGGGTCTATAACTCATTTAGACCAGCTGCCAGGCTTTTTCAAAGCACAGAACATTAAGCAGAATCCTGCTTCAAGGAATAAATACACAATCAACATAATAAATGGTGACAAAACAGCCCCAGCTCATTCTTTACAGTTTGAAGTTGCTACAGCCCACATGAAACACTGCAGATACTCAGCTCAAATAGTGCTTATTGATTTGTGGTATTCTTGGGCCAAGGAGCATTTCTTGTGCAAAATGTTAGAACGAGAGCTCAAGGGGGCTTGGTGGGGTTGGGGAGCGTCTTTGTGTGAATTTTATTTGCAATAACACTCGCAGAGTGTGTCAGAAGAGGAAAGGTTATTGGGGGAAGGTGAGGGCAGGCAGAGGAGGGCTTGTTTATGGTCACAGAGGGCCCACAGCCTGTGAGCCTGGCCAGGGCTGGCAGGGGAGATGGGCAGTGCAGGGTGGCACAGGGGGCAGCCCGTGGCTCCTGTGTCCCAGTGGGATTGGGTGTGGATCAGAGCAGGAGAGCTGCTCTCTGCTTGCAGAAAGTCCTGAGTGTTGTGTCCCTTGCAGGAGGAAGGGCAGCGGAGCAGGGCAGGCTGGATCCTCTGTGCCAGAGCCCGGCAGTTTTGGGAAGCTGGGCTTGCTCCCTGCTGGCCTGGGGTGCAGTGATTGCAGAAGGCTTTGAACCCCTTATGCCATGCAGAACTGTGGGTCTTTCAGCTGCATTTTGTGCAGAAAACTGTATTTTTGAGCCCAGACTTGAGGCCTCACTGTTTCCCCCCCGCTCCTGCTGAGGGATGTACGTGCTCTCTTCCAGACTCTTGTACAAGTCTCCTTCTTACATAATGCTGCACTTCACTGGGGGCTGCCTTGTGTGCTCCCGTGTGCATAAAACAAGTGTTGTCATGATGCTGCTTTACAGGGCCTGACAGCCCTGCCTGCTCTGCTGGGGAGTCAAAGGCCGGGGTTTAGCTCTGGAGAGCATCAAAGGCTCCACGAGTGGTGTTCAGGCTGGGACAGAGATACTGAGCAAAGCTTTTTCTGGTCAGGGGATGTGCATTTTATACACAAGGGTTCATAAATTACAGATTTATTTTGATTTTTTCTACTATTTCTATTTTATTCTGTGCCAAACCTAAGCGGTGGGGTTTGCAGGAGGCGGCAGCTGAAAGATGGAATCAGGCAAATACTAAGAAGGAAAGCACACTTTTAATCTGAGTTGGAATATCCCTGATAACCAGCTTCCAAGTGAGACAATAGGATCCTGTGGTTTCCAGTAAAAACAGAGCCAAAAAGGTTTTATCCTAGCACGGGTTGTGCCCTTAAGTCAGAGCACTTCATTAGGATCATAAGTGAGAATTCAAAGTGAAGTTTGATGGCTTATGTTACATCACCCTGACCAGAGGATCCTCTTAAAACATGGTTTTCTACATTAAAGCATATTTAATGATGCAAATATAATATCATGGTTATTTGTTCCTCTTCTTTAGAACTACAATAATTGGACCATTTCCATTTTCTCCCTTTTCTGTTCTCATCTCAGTTTCATTCCAGTCTGAGATGTGGATCATTATCCCATGGTACAGACTATTTGCCTTGGCAGATTCTATGGAGAAAATAGTTCAATTACTTGAGCTGTTCTGGATAGGCAGGATAAATTTCTACGAAATCTTTTTTGCAGCTCCTGGTTTTTTTCAATAAGGAGCTTACTTTGAAATAGTTGGCAAGAGACAAATCAGGATTTAAATCTGGGAAAAATGATGGAGATTCTTCTGCTCCAAGTGAAAGGATTCAAATAATGTATTTTTTAACATGGCTATTCCTTTCATTTCTCTGAATTAGGTGTCTAGTGTGTGACAAGATTTGGAGGTGGAGTTTAGTGTCCCTACAGCCAGCTTGACCACTTCAGAGAACACTCTCACCCACTATGTAAAAGGTCCAAAACTGGAATGTAGGGCTCCTATGAGGTGCTGAATGGTAAGAGAATTATTTTTCCAGTTGAGTTTTCCTGTCTCTTTTGGGCTAGATTGTGGCCTTCTGTTATATAAGAGGTGGAAAATGAAGTTCTTACACACACACACATACACATGTGCACACACCCCCATTTGAAAGACAGTTACTCCAAAACGTTTTCCTGGAGCCCCAAGGAAATTGCAAAACTAAGAGAGCACTTCATTTCAGTGAGTACCAGCGAAGAGCATCTTGGACACCATCCTATGATCTGTAAAAACATTCATTCAAACAGAGGAAATGCATCAAGGCCACTGAGATCAACGGGTCTGAGTTGTCCTTTCTCCTCCTGGTGGGTGTTCTAATGCAAGAATAATCTGAAGTGTTACTGCTTAAATCACAATGTATGAGCTACCTCAAGCTCCTGAGGTCACATCAACAGAGGTGGCATCGTGAAAAAAATCAGATTTTTGGAAGCGCAGTGTGAGTGGGTGAGAAAAACTTGCCTTCTGAGAGTCTTATTAGCAGGAGTGTATTTTAGCTGTGCATGCTCAAAAGCAATGTCCCATCACACCAGGGCTTCTGGATTCAGTCATTATATTCATCTAAAATTCCGCTTTTTTCAATACATTTTTTCTCAACACTATATGTCCATACCTTGCATTTAAAATACGAAGATACAGCAAAATCATTGCTTCAGGTCTTCTACATGTCAGGACGGTCCTTCCATTAATGGATGATCCCATTAATCTGTGCAACAAGTTGATTGGCTTCAGAGTGCCCTGGGGAATAAAAAAGAAATGTCATCTGTGTTATCATGTGCTGGGTGAGGGAGAACTGGCTGGTGAGAGACAGATCACAGTGATTTATGCAAAGATTTGTGTTCCTGCAGTTCCCTCACACTGCAGTGTGCTGGTGAGCTCTGAGTTCCCACAAAAGGGAAAGACTTTATCTCTCCCAGAAGTCCTATGCCTTTACTTGAAGCAAAAATGTTTGGCCTTATTGTAAGGATTCTTAAGAATTTTCTGTCGCCACGTGCGTTTGAGTTTGGGAAAAGATGAGGGAGGTTTGGGTGGTGTAAAGCAGCAAAGTGGTCTGTGCATGGGGCTGGCTGCTGTGAGCACAAGGAACTGGTCACTCCCAAACAGCCCGTCAATGTGAATTTTCTCCTTGTTGCCACACTGACCTCTCACAGCCAGAGCAGGAATTCCCTTGAGATGTTGGGTTAAATTGGGAATTTGCAACTGGAGGAACAGGTCCTGGAGACTTCTGTCTCACACTGGGAGTGATTTCAGCCTCACCTGCAAGGGAGGTTATTGAGTTTGAGGCGTGGGCAGGGTCTGTGAGGGTCTGTGCCACCTCAGCCCTGGTGGGATGGTTGGGGTGTCCTGTGAAGGGCCAAGAGCTCAACTTGGATGATCCTGGTGGTTCCCTTCCAGCTCAGGATATTCTGATTCTGCTTTTCCCTGAGTCATCAGTCATCAGTGACTGACACAGCCAGACACATGTATTTAATATTCCTCTGCAGAGAATACCTTGGACTTTGTAATAGCCAAAATTAAATAACATCAACTTAAATAAGGCAAACAATCCCCATGGAAAAAAAATTACCTTTAAATAAACTTGAGGCTTTTTCCATTTTTTTTAATTTATGCACATTTCTTAAATAATGGGAAAATCAGGGTGTGTGGTTAAAAAGCTGGATTGTAGCTCAGATAATGACAAAATTTCTGATCATTTCTATAATGTAATGAACATGCTTTCTGAAATGACAGTTTATATGCTGAGTTCAAAATGGCTTGAAATTAAAATTTAAAATAAGACATTAAGCCAGGAAATAAATCTGAACAATGGTAATTGCCATACTGTATTGGAACTGGTTAAGAAATCACAGTGCAGCGGACATAATTAATAGTTCTGATAGCTGCATTAATAGAGGTTTCATACTGAATGTTACACTGATGTTTATTTGTTTGCATCTCTAGCGATGTGCATTATTAAGGCACTAGCCCTTATTCTAGTTTTAGGTAGTTCAATGCATAAATCAGCACAACTTTTAAAATTCGCGTTGGCTGGAATGATCATAGTATGGCAGCTCAATGACCAGCTTTGCTTAGAGATTTATTCTCTTAGATGAATTTCATGTTGTAGATTTCTCTGTAGTGGCTGCAAATTTTTCCAGATGAAGTAGATAAACTTGAATGAACTGGGTGGGATTTTAGTTTGATGGGGACTTTAATCTCATTTCTGTCTGCACTAGATGACAGAAGTGTACTTAAGATACTGGTTCAATTTAGTCTACAAGTGTTTTAGACTGGAGAATAGTCTGTAATTAACAGAGTATTTTACTAACTTTCTACTCAACCATTAGTTTAAAGGGTTCATTTTAGTAAACCAAAGAATGTAAGGATCCTTGGAAATAAAAAATCCCCTTAAAATATTCTTCTAGAACTACCCTTATTACTCATTTCCACAATGGCTTTGTTTGAGGATTTTTTCCTTTTCATTTTTTCTCTTTATCCTCGTTCACTGCAGAAAATAATAATNAAAAAAAAAAAAAAGACAAAAATCCAGTTCCCTTTAAGAGAAAGTAGGCAAACCCTCTTTTTTTGAAAGAGCAGACTTTGCAGATTTTCAGACCTCTTACGATTTGGAATTTTGAAACATATTTATGCACACTTTTTTATTCATTTATATGAGTAATAGGCAAAGGGGAGACCTTCTGACAAATTGCAGGGGTTGTGCTCTGTCCTCTATAAGCAAAGGGCACTAGGATTCGATAAAATCAGGGAAGATTTTCAAAGGAAATGTTGCCCAGGGTTTTAGAAGCCACAGAATTCTCAAGGAGTATTTAGAACAGAAAAAAATTATATAATTCTGTACTTACTTCTTACATATTTTGGGGAAGAAAAACAAGTAACAAAGTTAAACAGGAGTTGTAATCGTCCTTATTGCTCTGTAAGTGGCCAAGTAAACAGCAGCCACAGAAATGCAGGAGTTACCAGAGGGAAGATTCTGCTAAGACACCCCTGGGAAATGAGCCTCTTCTGTCCATATGACAACTCAGCTCTCCCATGCTGCTGGAAGATACTAATGAATTTCCATATATCACAGAGTCATGGAATTGTTGAGGTTGGAAAAGACCTCCAAGATCTTAAAGTCCAACTTTTGACTGAGTGTCACCACGGTAACTAAACCATCTTGTGAAGTCCTTCATCTGCTTGGGGGATGTTAGAGTTTTTTAACACTTCCAGGCAAGATATTGTCTTGTGCCACCTGAGAGGGAAAAGTGCTTTACAGCTCCACTGTGTGGATTTGCCTTTTGAGACATCAAAACTGTAACTTGCTTCCTTCCAGTTTAACTGCTCTTCATGCACACAGTTAAAAATAAAAGCAAGTACCTGTCTATTATTTTTAATTACATTTTTCCAGACCTGGAACAGAAAAGTAAGATATCCAACTGTTTTGACCCTGATGTTAATTGTTTTGAATAAAAAAAATGTACCACCTGTCAACCGTAGCAGAAAACATATGCTCAGTACAATAGTGTGCAAACCAAGTGCTCCACAGCTCATCTTCAAAAGTTACCTCCTTATGATTAATCTTCCTCTAATGGATGTACAGTAAACGTTGCCACAGAGAATGGTTTGGGTTTTCAGGAGAACATATTTGCTATCAGGTGTGAAAAATGCATTCTCCATACACAAACACTCATCAAATATTTCTGTAGGTGTGAGCTGGGAAATGAAAAGTTGTCTTGTTTTAGTGGTGAAAAGTTTGTTTGCTAGGATTTAAAACTTTGCCTCTTTCCATAAGTGGGAATAATTGGCAAGGATGTCTGTGAAGTCATGATTTCAGTCCTCTCCAAAATCCCTCTGAAGTGGTTCCCTTTATTTGGCTCTTTAGCCAGAGGCTTGGAATAAAACATCTTCATCACATTCATGTGACTGGTTAATATCTAGAAGCATGTGTGCCAGGTAGGTTAGCTGCCTCTGGAAGGAAAAAGCAGGGTTCGGTTCCCACATGCACAGCAAAGGTGTTTTGGCCAGAGGTAAATAACTTCAGACACATCTTTCTCCTTCACCAGCAGGGGTGAAACCTGACAGAGAATCTGCCTTTCCTGAAGTGTATTAAATACAAGATTACCACTTTAAGAAATGAAACTCTTGCAGCATAAAGACATTTTTCCTGGCCTTTATTGTCTGAGGCTGAGTAGAGAAAGGGCAAACAGGGAACAGCAGTAATGGGAGAAGTAGAATAGCAAAAGAAGTACATTAAAAAATAAAATCCAAGATTGTCTGGTCTTAAAGACTGCACTAACTTACATGCTAGAAGAGCACGGAGTGCATTGGGATTTAGGTATTGACTTAAGGGATCTTTTGAATCCTGAATGGTCTGATGATAAGGTGGCATTTAAAGTTTCTTTTGCTCATGTTGCCACCAGTAACAGACGTGTCCTTTGTAGTGGTGCTCTGAGAAATCACTGAGATTTTGCAGAAGCTTCCAGCCCTGTTAGATACAACTGTGGCTGGGAAAAGGGACTTTGCCCCTCTGTAAAGGGGGGATTGTGTCACTGTGGGCAGCGCAGGTGGGCTGCAGGGGCAGCCTCTGGCTTTTGGGACTGAAACCTGCCTGGCCCCTTGCAGCAGTGTAAGAGGGGAGTGTGTGACAGAAATCAGCTGAGCTGCACTCCCAGAGATTAATTTCCAACAGCACTGAGTGAATGTTTCAGTGGTAGCAAACAGCAGCTCTGCTGCCTGTCAGACCCTGGAAGTGTTGTTTTGATTAGGGAACAAAACCAAGAGTTTGTCTGGCAAATGCACCTGAATTCTGAACGCTGATGCAACGTGAATTCCCAAATTCATGTTTTTTGATGAGTTGAGAAGTTTTTGAGTAGCATTTGTTGATGGACACCAGCAGCACGTGCAGGGATAGTGTTGAGCGGGGAAAGACATCTTGGTTTGATATTGATCAAGGTACATCTTGTGTAGCAAATGCTGAAACATAAGGTGTTATTCAAGCTTCAAAGCAAACACCAGCCAAGTTCATGCTTTATTCAGCATCATAAGCTGCATTTTTCAAAGTCCTAATTATGTTTCTTGTGGTATTTCTTGCGCTGAAGCTTTGGAAGGGGCTGACTCCAGGTACTTACAGCTGTCACCACAGCTCAGTTCTAATGTGATGATCTGCAACGTGGTAATGGCATGATCTGAAGTGATCTCACACTGCTGCATTTTACAGCTCAGTTAAAGTGCCCACTAAGAAATTCATAAAGCATGTTATCCACATTTACTCTCAGGTTAATGGAAATTTCTCTGTAATGCAGTAGAAACCCTCTGAGTTATCCTTTACTTAACACATTCCCTGCAGGGATGTTCTCTAGGTGTTAATGTGTGTGAGCCAAGGGGAGGTGAATTCAGTTCTGTAGACATCAACAAATTCCTTTTTTTTTTTCTTTTTGGTGTGTTTTTCATGGATTTTTCCAAGAAAAAAATATGGAATTTCCAATACCCTTGGTCCCCCTTGTCCCAACCCATCTACCTTCAGAGCCCTGCATGCACACTGTATATTCCATTAGAAGTGCTTAAAGGCTTGGATCAGTCGATCTATGCCTTTATTCCAAAACCAGAAAAAAAATCCAGACTGAGTTAGATACATATTGCTGTGCATAACTGTGTGATCTCTTTGGCTGTGATGTTGTTTGAGGCAAACTGATTCCCTCTCCTAAAATTTAACCCCAGAAAATGCCTCATGATACTGGGACAAGTTATATTCTGCTTATGGCATAGAATTAAAGGAGGCATGACTTCAATCGTCCTTCTTTGCCATCTGAGCTTTAGAAACCTGTCTGTGCCACATGTTGGGAACCTGGGAGAAGGAACTGTAATCCCTTAATCCTGGATTAAACATCCTGGTGTATCTTTAGGATGAAATCCCACGTTAACATTGCAGTTGTGAGCCCTGTGAGCTTTCCCCTGAGGGACAACTTGGCACTGTCTGTTCATGCAATTGTCCTAAACTGCATTTAAATGTCCCCTTTTTGAAGCTGCCCTGTGTGTGTTGGCAGACTCAAGAAACCCCCTGGCACCTGTGACTTGCACAGTTTTCTGTAATTGCAGTTCTATTTTGTGGAATTTATCTCCATCCCCTTGGTCCCAAGTATGGTCACCTGGAATGAAATAATAAAATACTTATTGCAACAAACAATAACCTGGCTCAACACAAAATGCTCTGCTGAAAGGTGCTGTCCCATTTTTCCACTTCATCCCATTGTGTGCCCAGGTTTTCATTCTATGCCTCCTCTGGTCTGCAGCCTTGGCTTTACCATTGGTACAGCCTCATCGACTGGAAATTTTTATTTATTAAATGGTTCCCATGCAAATGTGCTAAGGAAAGGGCTGGGAGAGAGCATGATCCATGGGCTGCTGGGGGATATAAACCTTTCCTCACAGCAGCAGGGACAGCGTGCCAGCCTTCCGAGCAACGACAGCAGAGTTATAACGAGATCCCTGCCTTAACAAAGCTTTGAAGGCTTCCCTTCAAATTCTTCACCTTCCATGCTTCTGCCTTGCTTTGAGATATGAATAATTCTTTATCATGGACAACAGCTCTGTTTTCTGAGAAAACATTTTATGATGTCTGCCTCTTCCAGAAATAGCACATTTCTGCGAGGGGTCTTGCATAAATAAGGATGGTTTTTATCCTTGCCAGTGAAATGCTGATTTACTGATGCTGAAAGCATCCTCCTCGAAAACAGCTTATTTCAGTAATATTTCACAGTGTCAGGTGCACAAGTAAAAGGGAATCATCACATTAGACATTAGCAGTAGGTATTTTATTGCTTATGCCTCCTGTAAAATCAGACTCATGTTTTGCTCAGCACAGAAGAGGCGTCTCCTCGCAGAGAGCTATTGATTAATGGTCTGCTAGGCTGCCATCTACAAGTGGTAACTTCACTGCTGCTATATTGGCTGGATTTGCTTTTGGGATATAATTAAAGGGAAAATAAAATATTACTCGAGACATTACTGAAGCGATGGCATTTTCCACACTCTCCTTTCAAACCTGTGATAATTAATTGATGTCTCATTATTAGATTATTATGAAAGATGGACTGGGTACGAATTGCAACTGAACCTACAGCATCATCAGCTAACACACTAGTTCAATGGTTCATAAACCAGCTGTGTAATTATCCTAACACGACAGATAATAAATATATAGTGTGCCTCATTCCTATCAAAGGTGATCACACGAGCAAGCTTTGGAAGAGAGGAATATTTTTTTGACTACTTTTTCTAAAAAAGTTATCCCTTCTGCTTGCTTTTGTGCAAGTATAATACCATGAGCTTAAGTGGGAGATATGTTTCCAAAGCATATTCAGAAATGAGTTATTTGCATTCAAACTCGATACTCTTATTTTTCTGCCGCTATTTTGTAAGTTCACGTCAAAACTTTATATTTGATTCACCTGTATAAATCTCTGAAAAGCAGAATCACAAAAGTCAGGAAAGGCATCTTTAAAGGACTTCCTATGGTGACTGTTGCTAAGGAAACCTTCATATTGCACCAGGTTTTGAAATGCCGGTAGCATCTGAAATACACAGCTGAATCTCATAGATCCAGATCCAAATTAAGGGTGACAGGTAAGGGGGTATAAGTCACTGTGTGTCCCAGTTATGGAGAAATAACAGATAGGAGCTGGATGCAAAAAATACCCTGGGATTCGTGATTTGAGGCAGTAGACGCTGTGTGCTCCTGAGATTCTGAGCTTGTGAGCAGAGGCAAGCTGCCCAAGTGTGCAGATGATGGATCGACCTAGACAGGAGTGACTAGCTGGGGGTCATATCAACATCTGGGTGCAGAGGGAGTTTAACTGCAGATTACTGCATGTTATTAATTAATATTGTACTCCAATTATGCAAGGGAACTGGGGAAGGTCCCCACAGTGGGGCAATTTGCACAGATGCTACAAGTGACGTCACGTGTTTTGGCCAAGGGCAGCCACTGGATACTTGAAGAGGTCTTGCTTCCCCCTCCTCCCACTTATTTATCTGTTTATCCTGGATGCATATATTGTACAGGAGAGGGGCTCGGTGTGTAACCCTCATTCTCAACACAGCTGAAACGCAGAGGGACACAACTAGTGACTGGCACCCAGCCGAATCCAGAGCATCCTCTATTAGCTGCTCCAAAGACAGAAAATTCTCCAAACAGGGAATTTCAGCTGAAACTTTACTTCTGTTACCTCCTGTAGCCTTCCTCTGCGGAGTCTGAGCACAAGTCAGAGCAGGTCCAGAAAGAGAGAGGCCTTTGGCAGTTGCCTGGGAAGAACAAGGCTGTTTAATTGTGTGAAACACTCGTGCATGCCTGAGAGAACACTTGGACTTGCATTTACAAGAAATCTCTTTAGAACTTTACTTAGTGGCTTAACAAGGAATAAAATATGTACCTGAGTATCGTCTCCACATGTAACCCTGAGTAGAAGTTTGCACTGAGCTAGGAAATTAAACTTCTGCTGGTTGGAGAGGTAACAGTTACTGCTGATTGGGAAGTGGCTATCAGAGAGAATTTCTTCTGAAAAACTGAGATTCAAGTGTACTTCTAAATATGGCATAATCCATGAAAGTGGGATGAGTGCTGTTTCCAGAGTGTCTGTAGACTTGGTTCACTGATCTCTGGGAAGTTTCACTATCATGGAGGTAGAAATAACACCTCTTCAACAAGAGATTCAGGTTCTTCAGCAAATGCTTTCTGGCAATTGCTTGCCCCTGAAATATCCGAACTGTTTCCTTAGAGACTGTGTCATGTTGGTGAGCAATGCACAGAGCTAGAGCCCGTGTGACTCCTGGATTCCTGAGCACACGTTGCTGCTCACAGGCATAAACGGTAATAAAAGCTACCTCAGAACACCATAACTAATTGTACATGTTTCTATCTCCTTTGTTTCATTTCTTTTGTAATGTCACTTTACATAAGCAAGCTCAAAAATAAAATTCATGACAGCTGAGAAGTGTGGCAAATTCTGAAATATGTTTACTGTACACAAACGTTGAAATGCATGTAATGTGAATATAAATTTCAGGGAGTTGCTAAATAAAAGATTAGAGCTGCTTTGTAGGATGTAGCAACAGATTTTGGGCTCTGTGCAAGGAAAGGTGTTTATCTCTTAGGTGTATAACTAGACATTTATATGTGTAAGCAGATGACTTTGTGCTCATGAAAATCAGGTACAAAATCATGGTGTTTGCCATGCATAACCTGACTTCTCACTGTAAAATCCTGGGATTTTGGCTGTTTTGCAGAAGTCTAGGTTGTATTTTCTTTCATACCAGTGTAATCAAATGAGTATTTTTACTACTTCTAGGATCAGTGTGTTTGTTTGTTTGTTGCCAGCATTCCTCTGCAATGCCACTTCTCTACTTTAGAAAACCTAAAAATAAGTTGCAAGACTCATCTGCTGACTCTGGAAAAATTGTTGCTCAGGCAACCTGATCTTCTTCATAACTTTGGGCTTCAGCTATCTGATGGTTCCAGTAGGTAAATCTTTGAAATCTTCAACATTTCCATTCTGCAGGAGCTCCCCGTGTTGTGAACAAGTTTTCGTTTGCAACTGCGTTGGAAATGAACCTGCTTTTCCTTTGGGGGGAAAATGATCAAATTTTAGAGGTTGAGAAGGCAAAACGTTGGTGGAAGTGATCTTTAACTGGATGGAGGGGTTCAGAGTTTTCTTCTGTGCCTGGGTGAGCCTCAAATATTTGGAGTCACATGGCTGAACTGTGCAAGCTCTGCTTCTACCTCAGAGCAGCCTGAGCATTGTGCACCCATGGGTGCTGATTTTGGCGGCAAACTGGCTGTCTCTTATGGCAGGTTCCCTCTGTTTTCCCTAGAACCTCCATGCAGTAACACTTCTCAGAAAACTCTGGGGAGAACTCCTCCTGCTTCCAAAAACTTGGACAGAGAGCTTAAGAAATCCTGTAGATTAAATTGTAATTTCCAAAGCTGTGTGGATTCATGCCGTGAGAATCAGCCGCAGGCTCTCAGATGTCACCATCAATGAGAAAATGCCCATTGACTTAATGAGAAATAAATGGGCCCAAATCCACCAGTTTCAGCTGCTGCACAGAGCTACACTGTCAGTGAGGGGGAAATACTGGCAGTTGCAGCATCAAGAATGCTGCCCCTATTTTTTTCTGGAAGTAGATTAAAGAAACAAGATCAATACAGCATGTAACATGTCCTGAGAACTTACTAGCTAGTTATCCACCTTATTAAGAGCAAGAATGAAATAAAGCTCAATTTCATTCTGCATGGTTTATTCAAAGTGAATAAATGAGCAGGCAAAGATTGCTGTGTTTATACATTTTTCATAGAAGCTTTTGATAAAAAGCAGAACTAACAATTTAAGTTTAATTGCATCCAAATAAAGAACTATTTCCCACGGCTGCTGAATAATACAACATTGTTTTTGTTCTACTGTGTTCAAAAACAAAGGCATTTCATAGTAGCTTGGGAGGTAAAATGTAAAAGCCTTTATTTATATGTACTGGGGAGAGGGGTGGAAGGAAAGTAATTACAGTCTGACAGACAAGACTTGCTCAATCTCAGATACTGGGAGATAAACGCGGTTTTGAAATGAGAACATCAGATAAAAGAGTTCTAAAGAGTTAACAGCCCTGCCTCTACAGTGACTGCAGTAATATTTGTTCAACCAGAGGGAGTTATGATTTTTTGTATTGATAGCTCGTACTGTGAAGTCTGAAATTCCCCAGAGATTCACTCTGTATGGAGTTAATACCAGAGACTCCAGCATTCAGTCCTCCCGAGAGCTGCAATTGTTGCTAACGAGGCATCCAGAAGTGAAACGCTGAAATTTGTATTGCACCCACACTTTGCCATGATACCAGAAAAACAAACAGGATGTTAGAAACTTGTACCATTTCTAGTGAGCCTCAGCACACCTCGGGACCAGCACCATCCCCCCTTTCTTTTGTCACTTACTTATGGTGTTTTATACTCAAGGATCTGAATGCTGAATCTTTTTTACACGGTCTGCTGCTAACAGGATAATTTTTTAAGCAGAAAAGAGAGAAAGAATGTGGGAGAAAACTCCTGCCAGTAAGTTTGCTTATGCAGATGGTCTAAATTTTTGGCAAAAGAAGGTTTTCCTATTTTAAGGTGAACTGTTGAACCCTGAGAGCCAAGTGTGTCAGCGTGAGCAGCGCACGTGTTTGCTTTATGGCTGAGTGTCCAACTAGGAACAAGCGAGACAATTGTGGGACTGGGATTTCAGCCTGAGAACAGCTAAGGATACAAGGAGCTGACTGAGGGCTCTGATTTGTACCCCCTCTGTCCCTTCACACCTGACTGCTGGGTGACAACTCCTCAGTGGCAAAGGGAGCAGTGTGTCCCCTGCCAGGCACTTTTGTGCAGTCCCTCCTGTTGAGTTAAAATATTGCTGCTTTCAGCTGGTGCTGGCAGTGGAAGGGCTGAGCCCCAGCAGCAGAAGTGCTGCCAGTTTTCCATCTCCTGTAAGGAAAGCCCTGTGGGGCCAATGCCCCCGGCAGCCTCCAGTGCTGCCCTGGGGAGGGCTGGCAGGCAGCTCCAGGTGTGAGCCTCAGGGATGGGTGTCACAGCCCAGCTGGCTCTGCAGGGCAAGCAAAGGCAGGGAGAAACCTGCCTGGGTTTGTCCAGCACAGAGCTGCTCTGGCCCAGCAGCCCGTGGTCACAATGCCTTGGTGCAGTTGTGGTGACTGAGCCCAGGATTCACAGCCCAGGCTGAGCTCTGTGTCAAGGGGTTTGGAAGGAGGGGTTTGGTGCTCTGCCTACAGAGCATATGGACAAACCAATTTTTCTTCTGTTTAACGTTTTCACCCAGTCCTGTTCATCAGTATCTCAGTATTTTGCTTATTTCTCTTCCTTTAGTCTTCTTATTAAAACCACACTGGAGAACATAATTACTCACCCCCGTTTTTGCAAATGTTTTTCTGATCATTCACTTGAGTAAATCAAAGCCCAAAGAAATAATCATTATTAACCATCCAACTGACTGTTTTGTTCAATGCCAACATGGCTGTGTGTGTTGGCCTGGGGACTGCAGCTAAGAACCGAAAAAAATCCCCAACCCAAAAGGCTTTTATTCCTCACAGAAAACATCTGGTGCTTTGGGCTGATCTATTGAAATGGAGGCAGGCTCTATTCACATGGGCTGTTGCCTCAACTGGAGATAAATTATATTCTTGCAGAAAGACTTTTAATTAAAAGGTGATGGAAACTTTTACTTTTGAAGTCCAAAGTGACTTCTGTAGCCTAATAAAGCACACTCACTCCTAAAACGTAACAGATTGTCTGTAACATTTAAATCTCTGTTTAAAAAAATTACCAGCAGTACAACTGTTTAATCAAAAGTATTTTTTAACACAGTGTTCACTTCTGGAAATATTGATTAGTGCCTCAATTCTTACAAAAGGGCAGAACAGAAATGTGGAGATAAACACTGTTAATGTTTCGTCTGTTATTTCTACTGAAGTATGCAAACCATGAGCTTGGCAGGCAGCAGGCTGGTGGGAACACTCACATTACTCACAGCCAGGGAAGCTGAGCCCCACTGAAGCCAGGGCTTTGAATTATAGGAGGTGACTCTGATTCCTTAATTTCTGTGGTGCTGCTGTTTTCCTTTCCCTGCCAGTGTATTTAAAGACAGTTAAGGTTAAGTATGCTGATACTCTGATCCCAAACATGGAGTGAAAATGTATTAAATCTGCCCTGATTCCCTAGAAAAGCAGTGCTTCACACATTTATGGAGGGCTCACACACACTGCAAGAGTGTTTCTGACCATAAATCATTGGTTACTTTGGTCATTTGACCAAAAAAAATCGTCCAAAAAAGGTTTTGGTTATCGCAACCACATTGGTTATTTAACAAAAATGTGCAAATGTATAGGAGGATGTGCTTGGGAGAGCTTTTCCTGATGTGCATGAAGCAAATTCCATTTCAGCCAGAACAGCTGGGTTGGTGTAGGCTTTACTGAGATTCAGTGAGAAATACAGATGCACTCTGCAAAACCACAGAACATCTGTAGCCTTTAGAAGGTGGAGAGAACCTTGCAAATAACCACAGCTCTCAACTACTCACACATTGCCTTTAAAACTTTTCAATTGGTTTTCAATTTTCTCTAGATTTTGGTCCTGAAATTTCTAGTTGAGCAGGCTATTGTTGAAAACAGAGGCACCTTTCTCAGAGAGAAGAACTGGGCTCTCAACCAAATTAAAGAGCGACCTTATACTATTTTCAGTATTTTAATTCACTGCTGGTGGACTCTGAGTTGGTGATTTTCTGAAGAGAAAAAGGTTACACCAGCTTTGACTTCCAGCCATGTGAGGAGCTACCTCTGTTTTCAGCAGGTGTAAAATGGGTTGAACATGAAGATTCAAATGGTTTTGAAAACACAGTTTAGAAATACTAATTTTTCCACTATGTTCCTTTTGTTTGGATCCAACCAGTTCAAACCAGATCCAACTGGCTCAAACGGGTTCAAAGCAGATAGAACCAGATCCAACTATTTCAAACCAGTTCAGTTTCCCAGAAATTCACCATTTCCCAGGTTAAAATCTTTTTGATTTCACGTGTTCCTTCAGTCCAGATAACATCAGTTCTAGCAGATTTGAGTGGTATCAGAGGTACAGTTCAGAGTAGCTGGATCTGAAATATTTGCCAGGAGTATTCTTCAGGTGCTGTGGTCCATACCCTGACAAATCAGCGTTGGATTAACTCCATGTACTTGCATAACAAACAGCTCATCCAGAAAGAATAGTCTCTCCATAAATTACCCCAGGTACATTTGAGCACTGTGCTTGCTCTCCTGATTAACTGCTCGTGTCTCTCCATTTCGGACTGCACTGTTCTTGTTTAAATTCTTCCATCTCCCTTTCCCCTGAAAATTAGAGCCCTTGTTGCAGCTCCCTTTATGTGCCAGCTGTGAGCTTTGGCCCACGGCTCTGTGGCTGACAGAGCAGTCTAAGCCCACTGAACTAAAGACACATCAGTAAAATTCCTCCCACTTCAGCTGGAATATGGTGGTAAGAAACAGCAATGCATGTCTGAGAGCACAGCCTGGTTAGAACTCCGGAGTCCCTTTAGGAAAATCCAGAATAAAGGTGCTGCTCTTTACAGCAGCCCAAAAGGATGCTGAAGGTACAAGTTACAGCTAACAGGAGTGGAGTGCTGGATGTGCTCCCTCAGGGTTTATGAACACACCATGAACATTTAGTTATATTTCCAGTTAATAGTCAGGATGTTCTTTGACTTCAGAGTATGAATCCCATTAGATTTCCTCAGGAAAGAAATGGTTTCTCTCAGGCAATATCAACTTTTTCCATGTGTGCCTAGTGCAGAGTCTCCCTCCAGCTCCTCTTGAGCAGATCAGTCCTTCAGATGCTGGTCCTTAAAACACTCCCTTAGCAGCTTCACCAAAGCTTCTCAACGTCATAGAATATTGCAGAGGATTTGAGCTTTTCATTATGTCCTGGCTCGTGTTATCCACAGTGTGGCCAGCAGGACAAGGCAGTGACCACCCCCAGTACTGGGCACTGGTGAGGCTGTGCCTCAAATCCTGGGTTCAGCTTTTACATTTATTGAATGTAACAGAAAGACCTCAAACCAAAATTGATTTCTCTAAGGATGAAGGGGTGATGGCTACAGGTCAGCAAAGTAAAGGTTTTGATTTCAGTGGGACTACTCCATTGTTTAAAGGTAGGTGTGGGAATTACCAAATCCCAGACACTAAAGCACATGTTTTGAGCTTGCTCTGCTCTCAGAGATCAGTGACCTTTTAATGGTTCCTGCCTACATGTCTTGTGTCCAGCTGGAAACATCTCCTACAACTGCAGGTCTGCCTTGCCCTACAGCAGCCACTCTGATCCCTGCCAAACCGTGCCTCTCTGCAATTTTGTCTTTTTTTGCATGTACAAATACAAAACAAGATTAAACCAGTAAAGTCATTTTCATGTGTGACCTAATGCAGTTTCCATAGAGGCACTTAGGCTCTTTCCTCCCTCACACCATATGAGTTCCTAATGAGACATTAATGAGACATTAATTGCTTATGCAAATTTAGACTAGTAGACAATGGGAGTTGTTGCACCAAGAGTGCAAGGGCCATATAACTACTCTGGATGTTCGCATAATTCCCATTAACATTAATTGGAGTTGCGTGCAGATTAGAGCCTGGTATCTTCAAAAGTTATAAAACAAACCATTGAATACTAAGAGGGTAACTTGTAGCCATGTATCTTTCTTATAAGCACTTTGGATTTTATACTGGTTGCTAGCGAGTCATCTAGTGTTAAAATACTCCAGATGGCATTGGAAGTTGTTCAAAATACGAAAGAATTATTTTCACTTAATATGTCAGGAATGTGAAACTTTACCCGACATGATTAGAAATAGAATAGAGGGGCCATATATTTTAACCCCTTGAAAACTTCTGTGGACTGTTTCAAACTTTGCTGGTAAAGTGGAGGCAGGGAAAGGTAGGAAAGTTGCATTTCTAAAAGTGACTCGTGGAGATGTTGAAAGGAATTAATTCACTGACTGTCATCAGGGTCTGCTGATGAGGAGCTGTGAGAACAGTGACTAAAACTCTTTGACCAACCAGCTATTTGACACATATGCTGGTAGCTCCGAGGCTATCTCGGTTGTCTGCCTCAATAACATCTCTGCTCTCATTTCCATCTCTCCCTGCTCCTGCTGCTCCCATGTCATTTCATTTAACACATTTCTCGCAGCCCACTTCCCAGGCGGCTCTCTGCATCCTTGTCCAGAGGAGCAATAATGCCCCTGCTTGGAGCTCGTTTTTGCCATGACAGATTGATAGACAATCCATGTTCATTCCCTGCTGAGAAGCCTCATTTGGCCTGTTTAATGCCAGACCTCTTTAGGGTGAGCGCTGGGAGTCCTTTGCCCCGCTCTGCTGAGTGCCACCTCGGTGTGTCTTTCCCCGCCCGTGGAACTGCCAGGGTCAATGAATTCAGCAAGCAAGGCACAAGTTCTCACGGCTTTATGGATGCCAGTGTGCTTCATAACAACTCCAGCCACCCGGGAGGTGCTGCAGTTGTCACAGGAACACGATGATGGAAATGCAGGGCTGGGGCTGTGGCAGGGCTGCTCTCCCAGCCCTTTGTTACCAGCAGCACCTCACCTCACTCACCTGCACAGGGCTCCTACCACCCTCCCCACTGCCCCAGAGCTCCCCACTGCCTGTCACAGCCTGTCCTGCAACTGCTCTGCCTGAATTCCAGCCTCTGGCTATCCCCTGGGATGCTGTAATTTTGGGAACAGATGTGTCACTGGGCACCTGAGGTGTTCACGAGGTCAATTAAAATGATCCGCAACGCTAAGGGAGTTAAATAGACGGTTTAGCAAGTACATAAGATGATTAGCTATAATTGTCTGCAAACGATGGATAATATTATTTTAGATATTTTTATTATCAGTTCAGTTACTAGAGGAGCTTAAATTTTGCTGGAAGGAAAGCGCTCGGCAGTGGCAGCGCAATCTAAACATCTCACCTATAGTGGTGCTTTCATTTAAAACCGCAAAATAGTGGATTTGCCTCATGTTTCAATGCAGCTGAGAGTTCTTAGAGCAGGAAGATATGGCCATTAACTGCTATTTTCTTAATAATAGCACCCCATTGTTAAGCAAAATGCTTACCCCAGTTGCATTCAAAGCACTAGAAATCCAAAGTTAAGGCAGCATAAAATGGGTTCTCGTTGCATTCAGATGATAATGCATGGCAAGTCTTCTTTTTGCACTCCTAGCATGTACTTGTATGTTAAATGAGGTGAAATAGAAAAGGGTAAAGAAAAATCCCTATCTGAGGAAATAATAGTGCTCTCCATGGTACTCTTTGGACAGTATCAAACAAAGGAAGGGCGAGAAGCTCTGATGTGATGAATGAGTCTGTGGTATTAGGGCAGAGATAGGTATTTTATGGACAAATATACATACAATATTAAAGTAATAATAATAATAATAGCAATTTTAGGGATTCTTTTCAATATAGGACATTTTGCAAGGAGTAGCTGATGAAGCTGTGAAGGTCTGGATTGCTGTGCTGTGGGGACAGCTTGCTCTGAACCCTTCACACAGTCCACAGTTATTTGTTTTCTTTTAGTTTTAAGTGAGGAAAGTTGGCAGAACAAGGAGGTGTTTCTATTCCTAAGCACAGCTAAGCCATCCCTTCTCTTGCTAAACATCTGAGACATCTTCGCTATCTAACGCAGTTACAAGGAACGATGGGAGAAAAGTAAATTGGAGGGGGGAAAAAAATTTAGCATTTACTCAAAGGAGAACATTGCAGCAACTTGGGTAATGACAAAACAGCCCTACAAGGTGCCAGCTCCAGAGGAGCTGCACAGTGGAGTTCTATTAAAAGGACAAGAAAAATGAGGAGTTTGTCCTGGATCTATGAAAACTCATTCATCAGGGAGAGGATTAAGCCGAACGACTCACAAACATCATGCGAGCTCTAAGAACACGCTGTAGCACTGACAGGAAGTCATTTCAAAGACTTCATCTGTTCAGTCCCGGGGTTACCTTGATGCCACACCAGCACGATGCCTCCCTGCTGTTTGATCACCAGGATTTTCCGTCTGAAATGACAGCTCCAGGCAGGGAGGAGATAAGAAATGAGATTCGTTTAAAAGAAGAAGATCACGGTGTTTTTCACTCCCCTCCTGCTCTGATGCCGGGGGTTTTTCAGGTGGGATCCAACCTTTGGAGTGGGGCAGCAGAGAGGTGGGGCAGCAGCCCCACCCACCAAGGAGCTGAATTCCTGCATTCCTCCTTCCTGTTCCCAACCCAAACGAGTCCCTTCCATTCTCCTGGGAATTTGTAACACCTTTGTAATGGGAATTTCCTTGCCACGGGCCATCTACTGCAGGTTCCACTGGGTTCCACTTTGATTTTTCTTAGTGACCATTTTAGGTGTCCTCTTCCCTTTTCCAGATTTCAACCTGGGTGAAATCACCCCACATGCACAGACTTAGAGAGCTTTGTGGTGATTTCTTACACGTCTTCCTTGCCTCTTTCCATCTCTTAAAAACATTTTCTCTCTGACAGCAGGTATCACCAGGATTTAACTTCACATATTTTTAATATTTTAAGAATGAGAGGGGAAGTAAATATTATATTTGTCATAATATAATAAGTGTAGAAAATGGGTAAAATGGGATCAATATTGAGAGCAGTAATTAAAATGTTGAAGATAAATGAATATGCTTTGATTGACATTATTCACAGCTTTAAAGGTCAGATTTCAGCAAATATATGGGATGAGTATTAAAATAAAAGATACTTTTAATGGCACTAGTGAGAGATTACTGCTGTTCTTATTATTAGTTCCCTGAAAAAGAACAATATAAGAACTTAATCTCCAGGAAA
>VZDJ01000076.1:7645571-7690225 GCA_008694505.1 Cyanoderma ruficeps | reverse complement strand
AAAAAAAAAAAAAGAGAGAGAGAAATTCAGAACAGAGAGAAGACACATCTGCAATTAAGTTTAATTGATCTTGTGCTCTGCACCCCAAAGTGCACAAGTCCACACTCTATTGACAATGAAGCAAGAGTTTTATTGTTACACCAACAATAATCCACTTTTTTCACTCCATGCTCTTCTTTTTTTCCCCGTTTCCCTCCAAATCTGCAGGAGGCACTGCAGAGTGTGATCAGCACCCTGTGTGATGCTTCAGGAACAGATTGCAAAGCTGTCCCCTGTCAGAGGAGCAGAGGGAGGTGTTGCACCTCAGCAGATTTTACAGATGGAGGTAGGCTTTGGGGGAGAGCACAGGCTGAGAGTGAAAGAGCTTGAGACACCTCCAGGAAACTCAGCACAGCCTGGACCAGTATTCCCCTCCTGGCAAGATCAACCCCTTCCCCTCCTTTTTTGTCCTTCCAAAGTGTGTGACCCCCTGTACGGCTTCTCTCATTTCACATCAGCCTCCCCAAAATCCAGGCTTGTTCCTGGCTGGCCCCAGCTCTGTCCAAGGCAGTTCCCTCCTTTCAGGGAACCGTCTCCTGCAGATATTCAGAGTTCTGTGGGCAGCAGTGCTCTATACTACAATGCCACTGAGAGCCACCTGCAAGTGAACTGCAATTTCCTCACCCTTCAGCCCCCTGTCTCAGCTTTATACCTCTCACAAGGCTCAGGAAATTGATTTATTTTACTTTTGGGGCAGCTAAGTATTCCATTAGTGCTTGCTCTGACCTTTGCACACAGCAAGGTATTTGCTTTTCTTAATTCTAGCATCATTAGCAGTGTGTAAGTTTTGAGATTTTCTTACACCAAAAAGCAGTAATGGTTATCTGCTGTACTTGCTTAATGAGTCATAAAATGAAATGGCAGATGATTTGTTCTGCATACAATTAATCCAATAGTTAAGTAATGGCCAAGACTGCTGAGAAAGGACAATAAATCCAGTAACCCTGACAACATCTCAAAGTATTGGCTTTACTGATCACAATCAATTAGATTTTTTCCACCCTACTTAAAGTAAAAAGAGAAAAAGTTTTGGCTTTTTTGTTTCCTTTATGAAGTTTCAATAGCAATTAGGCTTGTCGGTGTCATTCTGAGGAATGCTGGCTGTGTTGATCTCAGTTTGTTTTAATCATGTTAAAAGGGTTAAGCCAAACACTCCAAGAGCACAAAGTGCAGCTCGGAATGCAGCAGAGTGCCTTTATCCCACTAATGAAAAGAAATTGTTGAACAAGATTAGATGCACACTGGCACTCAAGGCTGTTTGCATGATTGTGTCTAACAGGAGCTCCTACCAGCAGTAAAGACCAGTCAAAGAAAGGAAAGCAAAATTAATAATTTTGGCAAACTCTTACTAGTAATAAATGATGGTATCCCTAATATTGATCCCCAATCCTCATGAACTTCCCTCATGGGACAGAATCCACTCATGCAGGGCGTTGCAGAAGAGCAGGGGCTGACCCTGACCTGTCCCTGGCTGTCAGAAAGGGACAAAATTTAACATCCTGAACTCCAAACTTCACAGGATCCCTTTCAGCACTGAATATGTTGCTGCCCTGGATGCTGACTCCACTGGCCTGCACTGTGGGAGTTTAGGGTGGTAAAATGCTCCTTGTAATGGGTTTTAGGTGCTCAGGTGGGTGTGCAAGCACAAAAAGGGTATTTCAGCAGCCAAATGTTACCATAACCAAGCCTACAATAGAACAGATGGAAACTGAAGTATTCCACGTTCCTGGCAGAGAAGAAAACGTGTGTCCTCCCCACCCCAAGCCCATCCTTTGCCTCTCCAAAGTTGTCATTAAAATGTGCATATTTGCAAGGCTGGTGAAAATTTATTAAGCAGATGAATACATAAATAAACAAACAGCTGGGTGCAGGCAAAAATGGGTTCCTCTTGTCTGGTGATGCTTTATTGCTGCTTTTATTTTAACTGATTGAATTTAACAAATGTTTCATTGTATACCACATATAAATGACAATTTGATTCAGGCTCTAATTGTGTAAGTCTCACTAGCTGTGTAAATATTTTAAGGTTTAAAAATTACATTTTTCATAACTGTGTCAGAAGAATTAGATTCAAGCATTGCTCAAGATTGCAACAATGCAGGATATATAAAGCAAAACTAATAGACCACATTTGTTCTCTGGAGAAGAGTAGTTGCTGTGAAGGCACATAGTTATTTCTGAGAGTGGATTTTTAATAAATAAAGTGTGTAAAATATTGCTGTGTGATTTAACATTACCCCTCCTTCATGCTATATGTGATTTTAGTATCATAAAATTTCTTTGTGCTCCTCTCAGTCTCTAAACCTGCACCCTGATTTTTTAAAGGTCTTTTTCAGATTGATCTTTTCCTTCAGCCCATGCTACACCACCCTCTATCTCAGCACTTTTCAACCTTGTTCCCAAGGCTCTTGCAAAGCTCCAAACAAAATCTTTCCCCCCGTTTCTGCCCGTTTTGCCCTCTGCTCCCCAGCCCTGCATTTGTCCTTTGCCCTTGCAGCCTGAGAGTGCAGGGCACAGCACTCAGATCTCTGCCCTGCACTGCCACATGCCTGGGTAAAGAAATGGGAAATGGAGAAAAATAGGGGTTTATGGTGAGTTGTCACCTCATCTCATGTTTGGGTACAGAAACACTGACTGATTTCACCCCTTGCACTTTTCCTAAGGTGTAGGAATAGCTCTCAAGCAAACAATTTTATCTGTGACCTTGCACAACCCACTTAATTATTTCAATAATTAATTTTGATATTTGCAAAATGTGCTGCGTTATCTGTTTCAGCCTCAATACCATGCAAAGGGTGGGGTTTGGCCATGTATATTTTAGAACATTGCAAATACCATTGAATCCTCTAAGGCCCTACTGTCATTTCATGGGGATTTCAGCAGCAGTGTGTTTCAGTGGATTTCAAGCACTATTGTACAATACACCTCCAAAATAGTGTTGGGAATGTAATCAAAGACTAGCTGAGAAGGCATCAGCAAATTGTCAAGATTGGGAAGGCTGAGGCAGAGACATCAATCCATAGTTTGACACTTGGTTGATACAATTTACTGAAGGGATTTTTGATTCCTAGAAACAAGGATCAGAATAGCATTGCAGTGCTTTTTTTTCCCCAGAAGCAGCTAATAATAACTTCCTTTATAGTTTTCATCAATCCCATTAATATTTTTTTCTCTATTTCTTTTGAATCAATCCAAATTTTTTTTTACAAATTAAAAATTTTTACTGCAACAAATGCTGTATTTGTAAGATAAAGGATGCTCAACCTCGATAATGAGACAACCTTTTAAAGCCATCAAAACGTGGGGCCAAATGAGAACAAAAAAATCTCACAACTTGTCAAAGGAAACTGCAAATATGTGTCTTCATCTCAGAAATGTCTTAATCGGGGTCTGTTTTTACACAGATATATTTAAGCCGCATTTGAAACAGTGAGTTCCTGGGGAATTGAAATATCCCTCTTATTTAATTTATTCTTTCTGTGCTTGTGCACCAATTTAAAGCTGCAGCAGTGTTGTATGAGGTGTCTAAGAGGTAGAGTTGTTCCTGTGCATTCTTCCCCATTGTCAGCTGCAAAAGCCTTAAAAGTTAATGTCCACTGAAATTGTTCTGGTTTTACTACCACCTAAATGTAATTTGTTCTGATTTATGCCCCTGTAAAACAGGTCAAGACTGATGAAAAACAAGGCAAATATATTAAGTTCTCATAGAACAGTTTGTGGATGTAAACATTCGAGATCATTTGTGCCAGTGCATCTTATCACCAGGCAGATGTTGTTTATGTAAAATGCAAAATTGACACAAATCTTCCTACTAAACATAAATAAAACTGGATGTGTTTGGAAGGGAGAGCCAGCAAGAGGTGCTCAGTTTTGAATGCAGGTTACTCTGTGAATTTTTATTTTAAGAGAAGACTTATTCACAGCTGTCAATTTTTGAATCTCATTTATGCCTGGGTCCATCAGGGCTCATTCTGTAGACAGCAGCCCCTGAAATGGTTGGACAGCTGAATGGAGTCTCTGAGTCTTTCGTCTTTCACACTTTAGACATGCTTTCAAGCCACCAACACTTTACATTTGCTTTTGCATATTACATTTTAAAAACACATCTTTTCCAGGAGTCCCATGAACATATTTCAGTCAGGATATGGATAACTAGCTCCATCTCTAACTCAGACTATTTGAATTTGTCTTTCCCCCTCCTACTTCTTTTCCAGTGGCCCAAGGTTGGATGATAACGCTCATCAGCAGTCTATATGGTGGTTTTTAAGATTTCTATTTTACCTGGATTTTTTCCATTTGAACGACTGCTTGGAGGAAATTTTTATTGAGAAATCGTCAGGGGTGACGCTGGCAGGAGCAGAAAGCTGATGCTTGCCCTTAGGATGACATGGATCACTGAACTCTGAATAATATTTGCAGGAGGGTTTGTTTTCACATCTTCAGAGTCTGAAGTGCTCAATTGATCTTGCAAAGCCACGAGGCTTGTGCAGAGGCTGGTACAAACCTGGGAGGGGGCATCCCCTCTTTTCACCTTGAGGTGAGAGGCTGGAGGTGCAGAGGACCTGCTGGGAGTCAGAAGATGGAGCAGAGGTCTGCAGTCGTCTCCTTCCTCAGGGAGCTGTGCTCCGTGTGAGGCTGATGATTCCAGCTGGAAAGCAGGATGTGATTTTGGATACAGCAATGCCTGCAGGACAGGGGGGATGGCAGACGGTGGCATGGGAACACAGCACAGGCTCTGTCTTTTGGAAGACATGGATTGCTGTGGTATAATTAATGTTTTCCCACTCTGATGTATGCAGAGGAGTTGCCAAAGAGGAAGATCCTTGAGCTACTGGCTCCAGTTCAGATGAGACGTTTCAATTTCTGCTGCTCTTTATGCTAAGCTGCATTTTCCAGTACTGCAAGTCATTGCATGTCCTGCCTCCCTCGAGTCTGAACTATCTCCAGCAGCTGTTCCAACCCTTCTCCCGTGAGTGTTGCCTCTTCCCTGAGCACAGGAGCCCCCCAGGTTTGCCACACGCAGGTGGCAAAAGCAACAAGTCAATCTGCTGACCTGTCTGCCATGGTTTAATAGAACTATTCTATGAGAGGCAATCAAATACACCAAAGGTTTTGTGTCTCTGCTCAATTTTCCTTCTCCAGGTCCAACCCCACACCCCCCCACTGAGGAATTCATAACTCGACTGTATAAATAAATGTTCAATTCTCCTCCTTATGTCTTTAATTACCTCATGGATTAAGCCAACCCTGTCCTGACTGACCTGGTCTGTTGGCTTCATGCGCTTCCCAACTCGCTTTGCTGGATTTATTCAGGCAATTCCTGGAGAAGCTGTTTTGCAATCTGGATTTGCATAACGGATGGGAAACATTGCGTGTCTCCTGTAAAAGATCAGGAAGTTTGTCACAAGCCCAGCTCTTGCACGTTTTAAAAGGTTATAAAGCTGCTAGGTGTGTGATAAATGCTGGTAGAAACACTGGCTTCGCTGCAGTGTGAGGGAAATTCTCCCCTGGAGGAATTTTTTACAGGGTTCCCAAAGCTATGCACTGACTTTCCAGCGATTATTACTGTGAAACAATTGTTTGGGGATCGAGTTGTGTTTTGTCAGCTGGGAATTTATCTTGTAATGTTGGTCTGCAACCAGCAGCCAACACTGACACCTGATACAGCTGCTTTATGTGTCTATCATGAGACATAAACATATCTTTCCTCTGTTTCTTTTTAAAAGTAATTTTCTTTGCTTTTCCCCCAGCAGACTGTCCTACAACCCACTGAAAAGTCCGAGACAAGGAGCTCCAAATTGCTTGGCTGGGTTTTGGTTGGAGGCTTCTCTCTGGGACCAGAGGTTTCCTCTGGGTCCTGGCAGTGAGTAGGGACCTCACCAGGGCTGCGGAGGACAAGCAGAGATCTCTGTAGTGTCTTTAAAAACTCTTTTTTGTGGGACTGATAAGGATAAAAGTGCTTTTCCTGAGGTTCCTGCGTAGGGTGTCTGCAGCTGGATCTCGATGGAGGCACAAAAAGGGATCTCCAGCCCAGTTCAGTGCAGCAGGGCCCTGATTTGGGGAGGTTGGACATCAAGTGGCCACTTCTAGAGGGAATGAATGTCAGAGGGATCTTCCTTTTGGGGCATCCTTTCAGTGAGAGAGCTGAGAAAGGCAGGAGGTGGGCACCCACTGTCAGAAAACAACCAAAATATGTGCAAAGAGATTATTTTCCTCGTTTCTCAGCTGGCAGTAGAGCCTCAGGATGAGTCACATAGAGACATCCAGAGGAAAGCAGAGCTCCCTCACCCTGGCTGGTGAGGTTCTAGCATCAGCAATAGCAGGGGCTCTCAGCTGCAAGGTGATCCTGTTGGCTGTAAGATAGCCATAGAAAGCTGTAATTTCAGGGATTTTTTTCATCTTTTCTGCTGGAGGCCCTTGTTTGAGCAACTGTGAGGGATTTGCAGGGCTGCAGAGAGCACTCACTACAGAGGTTTCACCAAAGATCTGCAGTCTGCAGCTGACTGCAGCCTGAGCTGGATTGTTTCTGTGCCCACTTTGCTTATATTCTTGGAATTGTGCAGTTTTCAAATTCCTACCTGCATAACAACGGGAGAGCGTGGGACAGGGTTCATGCTGGATGTTGATGGCAGGAAACGAGGGAAATTGCAGCTTTCACTGTTTGTGCTCCTGACTCTGTTTGTCCCTTTTGAGAAGAACAAAAGCACTGACACTGCTGCAGACAAACTCCTCTCCCTAAATTAGGTGCTGGTAAGGTGTTGAAAATTTAACTTTGTGTTCTTCCAAGCCCTCCTGTTACAAGAGCTATACAATATAATTTTCTTCGCTGTCTCTTCCTCCCAAGCATTTTCAGTTAAGCAACTTGAATATTCATAGATTCGGATGAGCAGAAAAGAAGCTTGTTTCTTTTCACATAAAAATGGAAGGGGAAATTAAAAGATACTTTCCATGCTGCTAGTAGACATTTCAGTAAAGCATCGATGGTATATATGGCTGATTACTTTCCTGTGGAATAATTCTCCTGAAATCGTTGATATTAAAATTCAATATACTGTTTTGACTAAGCGTCACTGGGGATAGCACAATCTCTCATTATTTCCTTTTCAGCATAGACGTAGCTCGTAGTATGGATATGCGGATTTTTAATGCAGCAATGGAATTGTAAAATGCAGCTATTTTTCAGCTATCACAGAATTATCAGGCCTGATGAATTGTGTCTTAAAGCCACTTTATTTTCTCACTATTTTATTAAATGCCTGCCCTGTGCCAACTGTTATTTGTTGTGTCAAATAGGAGGCATAGGGAAGCATCCCCATGAAAAAGTGTGTCCACCAGCCTGAAGGTTTGCTTTAAAAACTCAACCTTTCAAACCACCTCAGCTGTGGGGTAAAAACTCTGCACTGAATATTCTGCCTGGTAGAACAGAGGGCACAGGGCAAGGGGAAGCTGCAGTGGGTAAACAGGGAATAGCAGCCCCTTCTCCTCCTCCTGCTCAGGAAGAGCAAGATCCATTTGAGCAAGAATTCAATTAAATTTGAGCAAGATTCATTCTGGGTTTCTGTCTTTTCTTGTGGCTGGTGGATTTGGGGACCCTCCACCTTCCAGCCTCCCAGCCTCAGAAAGCTGGGCTGGCAGCTGAGAGTTGGGATTTCAGTTATCCCAGACTTTCCTGTCTGGAAACCACAGGGCTCAGCTGTGCACATCTTCTGCATCACTCCGGAGGGCCCTGGGGCAGAGGTGCAGCATCTCTGCACTGCTGGAAGGATGCAGCCCAGAAAAGGCAATGCATGGAGCATCCAGCTCTGTGTCCTGAGACATAAATCTCTACACAGAAAGACAGGCAGCAGAGCTGAATTTCTCTTTTCTAGGATTTAGTGTGTCGGAGCAAATATCTAGCAATTCATAAAAACTCATTTCAGATGCTTTTTCTTTCCAGGTCAAATGTTGCATAATACCACCACGTGTTTGAATTGTCTGCTTCCAAAATGTTATGTTTTGCTAACAAATAATATAAAAAACAACTAAAAAAAGGCCCTCATCCATTTGTCCCTAAGAAATTTTATGGATTTTTGCAAAGGCTTGGGAAATGAAAACCTTTCTTAAAATAACAAAGAGCAACTTTAGAGCAGCAGATTTCATGGATGATTACCATGGTTTTAGTGACAAGGGTTAACCAATTTAGCAATCTGGGTCTGACACAGCTTTGCAGAGTAAGTCTCTCAGTGCTTTTGGACTAAATGCTTTGCTCAAATTTTGGGGAAACCAAAAGATTGATTTTCTTTGCCTTTTGATTAAGAGAATGGGATTTGGACATGAAAATCCAATTAGATGAATGTGGGGCGTGGGAGGGAGACAGGGAGAGAAGGAGATGGATGGCACCCAGCTCTGCTGCAAACAGACCTCATTCTGAAATTTGGACTACATCTCTGCTGGCTTTCAATTAATTAATTAAAGCAGCCGCTCCTCTCTCCCTGTGCACTTGGACAAAAGATCACAAAGTTTGAGACTTACCAGGTGATAATACTGAAAACTCACCAAAAACCAAAGAAAACTTAGAGCCGTTGGAAATAAATAACAGGAGTCCTAAAAAGTGAGAGAAGGCAGTATTTTGTTATCTCCAGTATTTCTTGCAGTTAAGTATCTTGAATGATATTATCTGCTTTACTATCAATAAACCTTGCAGCAAACTCCATCTGTCTGTCATTCACAAAATGAGATGTTGCCATTTCGCAGAACCATATACCACATAAAAATCAAAGTACGAGGATCCAAACACTCTCTAAGAGAAAGACTCTTTGAAGCAGCTGCTTTCCTTTATTATTAGAGACAATTATACTGCCAAAACAGCAGAATATTAGCTTTTCACATGCCTGCTTCACCTGTTTATTGAGTGCTACCCAAGAGCAGATGTGCCAGATGCACCCTGCCAGGGGTTGTGGGGAACAAGAAGGCTCTCCACAAATCTGGAGATTTCTCCCTTTGTGCAGAGCAACCAACCCTGTAATCCATCCAAGAGCTAGCAAGGAAAAATGTTTTAAAGTTTTTATTTAAAATGTTTTAAATATTTTTAAAGTTTAAAGCGTTTTAATGTTTTAAATTTGAATGCTTTTAAACGTGCTTGGGAAAAATGTCTTCAAGGAGAAAAAACATTGTAAAGGACCCTTATGACTCTGTCCTTGCTTCATAATTTCCTTCGAAGTCCCAGCCCCGTGGTGCTGTCTTGGTGTGAAGGATGCTGGCTGGGTTTTTTCTCCTCATAAAAAATAAAATAAAAAAAAATGTGCTTATCTCTGCAAATTCCTGTTGAGCAAACCAAAGAGTAATCTGTTAGAAGCTGCTCTTCAGCCTAATGAGGGCTCAGGACAGTAAGTTCCATGTTTGTGTCTTCATGGGGTAACTTGAAGCAGCAGTACAATAATTGCTATTTTTATATCCATAACCTAGATTTAGGAGCAAATGGACAAGAAACTTCCATCACGGAGATCTTGGTGAGTACATGGCAGAACGAGCTCCTGGTGGAATTTCAGGGATTGTTTTACAGCAGGACATAAAAAAAACAACTGAAAAGCTGATTAAAAAAAGCAGTTTAATAGACGAAAGACAAATGCAGATTTGACAGGAACATTCCAGTTTTTCAACTATCTTGTTACCTAGAATTTTTCACAAGGGAGACCTGAACATTGCTGTGCATCGTTCAATTAAAATCTACCAAGGCTTACACTAAAAAAATAATAGTAATATTCCCCTTTAAATATGTCTTCACAACTTTCTGTGGTTATTGAACTTGCAACATTATCTCTTATCTGGGGAATGCTAACCATGATAAACAAGGAAATAATCAGGGCCAAATGTGAGTTTTGGCAGTTGTTTTGGATTTTCAACATTTGGTACTTTAGGGACGTGCACAGATCAAAATCCTGGAAGCTCTGTAAACACTGTAGCCCAGAAGCTCATATGAATTCTGAAGCTTTTATTTTCCTTTGTGAACACAACCTGGTTGGCAGCGATTAGTGGTTGTTATAATTTCATCTAGAAACCACTAACTGCAGTTAAACAAACAAAAAAAAATCACATAAAGCAAAATATGTTAACAAAACCAGTAATTGTTTAAAGTTAGCACTTCTCTTTTGCAGCTCTAGTTGAAATTACCCCCTATAAATCCATATAAATATGTGTGTGTTCATGCATGTGTCCTGGAAGGTGTGTAGGGATCTGAGATTTGAGCCTGGCACTGGGATGCTGCGTGACAACAGAGCAGGTCACCAGTGAACTGCCTGGAAAGAACCAGTTACTGAAACCAGTGGGTTTGTTTTATGCCTGCTCAGGAAAGGGCTGAAGACATCTGGACCCTTCTAGAAAGAGCAGGCCACATGAAAATTGCTTTTAACATAGGAGAAAAAATTGCACAGTGCTTGTCTCAAGTACATAATTTATCTGGTGTGGTTTGAAGAAGCCTCTGTACTCCTTGATAAAATGAGGATTAAGCTGTACTGTGCCAGCAAATGGCTTTTTCTCTGACCCACACAGCACCCGCTGGTGACACATAAAGTACTGATTCAGGTAAAACTGGGGCCAGTTATGATGGAGATGAAATATTTGTTTTCTTGCACGATGTGTTTCTTGAATGAGGAATGTGTGAAAGGACGTATAAAAAGCAAATTCTCTTCTAAAGGATAATGCCATTACAAACTGGAAACTCAAAAGAAAAAAAAGGAAAAATAGCTCAAATCCAAGATGTTTTCCAAACAGTGGATTTAAAGCAGTTAGTGAGGTATTACTGTGCTGAGAGAACCCAGGCTGTGCAGTTTGTTTTCCCATATTTCTGAGCAAGGGTAAGAGCCAGTTTCTCTCAGCTTTTCCTCAGGATGAGCACAAGGATAACAGGCCCATCTGGGCCTCAGCAGCACCAAGCGATGGGTTGTTTGTGTGCTGCTCACAACTGGGACATCTTCTAGGCAGCATCTGGATCCTGCTGGAATCTTATCTCCTTATCTCCTAGGCTTGTCTGCTAGCCTGTGTTCTAAAGAGAAAAAAAAAAAAGGCATGTACAAGAGTTGCATTTACACAAAGGCTGCACTGGAATTAGCTTTTTTTTTTTTAATTGTCATTTGGATGCAATGAGGAGGGTAACTTATTTACAAGAAGTCAGCTTTATTTTACTAAATCAGCTCTTAACTGATTGTGTCTTGCAGTATTAGGTTCATTCTTCTCCTTTTCCCTTGCCATCTCTTATGCAAGTCAATAATCTGTCCTCTGATTGTTAAAAGACTGCAAATCACTACTCTTCTGTTATTTACCACTCATCTGAAACTCCCACCCACTACTTATTCTCTTCTGTGTGTTTAACTCCCAGCTACCCAGAGTATGTGTCAAAATAGGTTTTCAAATATTCTTTAAACAGCAGAAATTAATTTCTGTGATTCTACACATTTCAGAAAAGCACAGAACATAGAAACAGAGGCTTACTCACATTTGCTACGTGTATGTAGCAGACTGTACTGACATCTTAGCTGCACAATTAATTGGATCCATTTCTTAAGTGATTTTCTCTACAGAACAAACATCTGAATTAGAGGAATGCCTCCTGGTTAATATGATGTGCTTCATATTTCCTGTGTTCAGTACTGCTATAATTGAAAACATAATTTTCAAGGTACTGTGATACTGATATAGGTGAAATGAGCATCTTCATCATGCAGTTGGATCAGTATAACATGGGCCTTTTAAAAAAATAACCAAACCTTTTCATCCTACTCAGATCTACCTGTGGCTTTCACTAGTCGGTTATTTAAGTTGCATGAATTTATTTGATAAACTAATTGTGCAGAATGGGGAAATTATTCTATTTACTATCATTCTGACTGACAAATTTTGCATAATACACACAATATGAGCTGACCGTGCCAGCCATGCCAGCACACACCTCTGAATCTCTGGAACTGTGGGATTTCCAGGCTGGGGGAAAATCCTGTAGCCATTTGCTCTGATTTCCAGAGCCACTGGCTGGGCTTACTGAGAGAACAAACTGCAGTTGCTGAAACCACTGCCCAACTTCAGCTTTTCCCTGCCTTTAATTGTTGGAACAGTGTACACGGGAGAGACATTTAGCTGATGAAAGGATCCTGTCTGTTGAATTGGCAGGATATTTAAACAGAAAGAAAGCAGAAAATTAGTTTTTCTCTGGTCTATTTGTTGTGTATTTTCTAAGAGATACTGACATAAAGGAGCATTTGCCTGAAGGCCTCAGATGAGATCAGGGCTCCATTATGTCCATCTCTGGGGGGGCCACAGAAGAGAAATAAACTACTATTATTACTATTAANTGGGGTTTTGTTGTTGTTGTTGTTGTTGTTGTATTTCCCGCTAAAGATAAATAGTCACAGCAAAAGAGCAGGGAGAATAAAGAATACATGGAGATGGTGTCAAGATAAGGGATGGAGATCATGGGATGGACACCTGGTGACCAGCTCAGCAAAGGGCTGTGGTGACCATAAGGGCTGGGGAGGTTTGTGAGCAGGGCCAGGCTGGGCTTGGCTGGCAGATCTGCACCAGGGCAATCCTGGAGCTCTGCTCTGAGCCAGTGCTGATGTCACATCTGGGCTTTCCCATTCCTGACCTCCCCTTTGGATTCACGCTGCTGCTCTCCCCCTTTGCCAAATGCAGTAGCTGAGACCTGACTTTGTGGGCTCCCAGGAGGAAGCTAGTGTCTCCAGGGGTTGTGTGGATGTTTGATGAGGTCTCTGGAATGTTTTGTTCCCCTTGGTCTAAGCTTGGACTGGGGGCCCAGGTTTGCAGCCATCAGTCCTGGGAGTCCTTCAGAGAGTGGTTATGTGGGAGGACATTTCTCATAAAAACTGCTCAGTACCAATCTGTATCTAGAAAAAATAGATTTTTATGGCCAGCTGTGGCATTTTCTAGCAGTCAACTGCTCATCATAAAGTTCCTGACACACTTTGGGTTTGGGGTTAGCCTTCCTAACCAGGATGTCTTGCTCTTCTGTGTGGTTCTGCAAAATGCTAACCTACTGTTCCGTTTTGTTTTTATAATTCCACTGTAAACCTTTCCAAAAATCCTAGACAACAAAAGGCCAACAAAGCAAGAGTCCTGCGCTGCTTTCATTTAAATATTTCTCAACCAAGCAGATTTCCAGTAAATAGAATCCAGAATTATTTTGTTTTAGGAAAGCAAAACAAATCCATGAGCTAAATAATCTCTCATTTTCTCTTCTATTTATTGGCTTTTTTTAAGTGACTGGGGCAAGTCTTAAGCCTTGCACTTTCCCTACAATGGAAGGGAGTTCAACCATTTGGAGGAAATATGTTAAGCTGATGGCAATGAATTGTAATGACATTTGCATAAACTAATTTATGTACATTCATTTCAGGGTAAAGTGGAGCCAAAACTTAAAAAAAAAGTAATCCAAATTGCTTATTAGATGTTTCTGAAAGACAGATAACTTTGAATATCCAGGCCATTTGTCAGTGAGTTTAGTTTGTGTGTTTTATTTGCATTGAGCCAGACTAAAAGAATTTGGTTTTGACGAGGAATTTGTTTCCTAATACAAGAATTCAAATTGTGTCACCCCACTGACCATCAGACATTAATGTCATGTTTACTCAACATTCAGTTTCAGTGGGGGACTATAAAAAAATAATGAAAGACAAAAAGAAGACAAAAGGAGCCTTCTGGCCTTTTCAGCATGTGAACTCTATCTTCCACTCTGATATTCCAATAAAGCAACAGCGGATGTTTAAACAGAGATTTCAATCCCAAACACTCCTTGCCTGTTTGTTTAATTACATTTCTGGAAGGTTACAGCTCTCCAGCAAATCTGGGCTCTGTTTTCATAGGCTTCTCAAATTCTCTGCTTGCTTTGACACTGCAGCTTCGATTCAGTTCAATAATTCGATACAGAACAAACCCAGACAGCCCTGCTGAAGCCAGTGCCAGCTCTGCTCCTCAATTCACCAGGGACAGAATGGTACAACAAGATTTTCCTCTTTATTTTCACACCCTGGGCTTTGTGTCACAGCTCCCAGCAGTTCTGACACACTCGTCCTGGTGTCTGGAAGGTGCTGCTCATCACTCAAAGTGCAATACAGAGCAAAAACATCCCTTTGTGCCTTTCCCTGCAGGTCATGGAAAAAATCCCCACCAGCTCCAGAGCAGTTCCCTGGCGTGCAATAATTCAGAGGGCTGATCTGCAGAAATAGGCAAAAACAACTTGGGGGAAAAAAAGTTAGAGATCTTCACACTTAGATTTTGGTTTAGGACATCAAATATAAAAGGTTGTTATCACATTATATGCACATACTTCATGCTCACAATTGCATCTATATTTCACCATAATTAAGTTCACTAGCCATCCATATATTTTTCTTTCTTCTTCATTTGCCCGGGGCTCATCACTTTATCCTCACTCTTGTCAAAAGGTTCTTACAGTTCCATGGGAAGGGAGACCCTTTTATGTTGAAAACACATATCGAAATCTTTGTAAATGTTGTGTGTGTTTCCTGCTGAGGTCTGAGTAAGCTTTCTCAAATAGGGTCTATTAGCATTTTAATAGCATACTCACACTAGGAAGTCTTTTTGTTTCAGCAGCCAAATATGAAAATATTCTGTATTTGCAAAACAGTGATTTGATACCAGTTACCCATCAGAAATGATCGCCCCACATGGAAAGTCAGGACATCATAAACATCATGACATTACATAAATATTAACAAGAAATAAATAGCTATCAAATGATATACAAACCTCTGCTTACAGATCCATACCCTGACGACTCTAAATAGTTTCACAGTTTTGCACTCTGTGCTTATATTTGAATCACAAACGTTGGTAAATGTTGATGTCTCAATAGTTATAATGCAATTTAACACCTCGCTGTAGGAGCGTGCACACATATTCAAAGACAGTTGAAGATCTTTTTTAAATCTCCTGGGCAAATATTCTCCCCCACCTTGCCTCGCTATCAAATGTTCCATACCCATGAGATCACTTTGATTCCCTTTGCCTACACAGGGAAAGATCATGTTCAGGGAAAGATCCCACAGGGAAGTGCCTCTACCTGATTCCTTCTGGGGGTGGATATGAAAAGGGAATTTCTTTGGTAGTGCAGACACACTTGCCCCATTTATCACTATCAGGCCAGACTTGTCCTTTGCCCCAACTGCTCCAGCCCTGCCTTCAGTGCAGAGAGCTGAGGAAGAAAATGGTATCTTTGCCTCAGAAGACAAAACAGGACTCAGAGCTGGGTTTTTTCTACAGTCCTTGGCAGAAATCTTAAAGGTTGCATTTGTTTCTTGGAGGTTCTTTGTTCCAGAATCTACCCAATGAATAAATTCCTCTGTTTGCAGTCTGAGCAAGATAAGCAAATGAGGAAGATCCAGAAACCTCCCCTCCCCTGTGATCTGATGGCACAAAGCCCTATGCTTTAGATATGATTTAGAAGATGAATCAAAACTTTGTTTTCCTGTGGCTCTAATTTGTATGAAAAGATATAATTTCTGTAGAAAAATCCAAGTCTTGCTCTTGCACTCCGATTCCCCAAGCTCAGCTCTGCTGTAGGCTACACTCAACCTTGAATCAATAGCTGAAATAGAAAGGTCCTAAAACCCATCAAAGTAACAAGTTACATTTTGCAAAAAATGACAAATAACTTTGTCCTCACAGAGCATGGAAACAACTTTACAAGCAAAGCAATAAAAAAAAAAGCATTGTTATTGCTTGAGTATATTATAACCCTCATTTGAAAGGAATCTCAGTCTGGTTTGAAATCACTCTGTGCATATGTTACAGAAAGTCTAGAGACATTTTGTTCCTTATTAATGAAGCATGAAGAAAATGGTGCTGCGTATATTTTGTTAGAAGTTTTGGCATCCTTATGCATGCTGTACATTAAGTCTTCCCTAATTAGATTTTTGGAAGTTAAAAAGCTCAAGGAGGGCAAGAACACATGACTATTCCTATAGTCACAATGGCTTTCTCCCCTGAAATATTCTCTGTCGTTTGGCACACTTCATCCTAAAAATGACCTTTCTGGCAGCTGAATGGAGATAGGAGAAGAACAAATTGATCTTTTAGCTTGCAAATACGGAAAGAATATTGGAAAGCATGAGTGTTCTGGTGTTAAAAAAGGTGGGGTTTTTTCTTGGCAGTATTTATAAAGGAGTGATGTGAAGTGTAGGACCTCTTAGACAGGGCAGATGTGGGCAGTGATGGTGTCCGTGTGGATGCTTGGGGAGCTTTCCTCCAGCCTGAGCCCACAGGAGCTGTGGCTGCCCCACCCTGGCAATGCCCTGGAGACCCCCCCATTGCTGAAAGTGACCACAAGACAAATACTGAGGGTTTCACCTGAAGGCAGAAACCTAACTCCAGAGAAAGCTGGGGGCTTTGCCCCTGAAGAAGTCAGCAATTTCTGCTGTTACTCATAAAGATTTTTGGGTTTCTTTGTGGTGTAATGCAAACATAATGGGAGTTTTGATATGATGAGGGTCAGACTCACTATCACAGCCAGCAGTTATAAATTGGCAAAATGAAAACTGGTGGTTGCAGACCCAGTTTCAAGGCTTTAGAAACACTTGAGGGTGAAAATTCTAATGTAATGTGCTTGAGGAGGAGAAGCTTTTCCACAGCACAAGGACCAGGGTTGTGAACTCTGCAGTGACAGCAGCCAGAGCTCTGCAGGGGAAGAATTCCAGCCCCCAGGACAGCAGGAGGGGATCAACATCGGGGGGCTGGGCTCACAGAGGCTGGGCTCACAGAGGCCAGGCTCACAGAGGCTGGGCTCACAGAGGCTGGGCTCACACGGGCTGGGCTCACAGAGGCTGGGCTCACACGGGCTGGGCTCACAGAGGCCGGGCTCACACAGACTGGGCTCACACAGGCTGGGCTCACACGTGCTGGGCTCACACGGGCAGGGCTCACACGTGCTGGGCTCACACGGGCTGGGCTCACACGGACTGGGCTCACAGAGACTGGGCTCACACGGGCTGGGCTCACACGGGCTGGGCTCACACGGGCTGGGCTCACACGGGCTGGGCTCACACGGGCTGGGCTCACACGGGCTGGGCTCACACGGGCTGGGCTCACACGGGCTGGGCTCACACGGGCTGGGCTCACACGGGCTGGGCTCACACGGGCTGGGCTCACACGGGCTGGGCTCACACGGGCTGGGCTCACACGGGCTGGGCTCACACGGGCTGGGCTCACACGGGCTGGGCTCACACGGGCTGGGCTCACACGGGCTGGGCTCACAGAGGCTGGGCTCACACGGGCTGGGCTCACAGAGGCTGGGCTCACACGGGCTGGGCTCACAGAGGCCGGGCTCACACAGACTGGGCTCACACAGGCTGGGCTCACACGTGCTGGGCTCACACGGGCAGGGCTCACACGTGCTGGGCTCACACGGGCTGGGCTCACACGGACTGGGCTCACAGAGACTGGGCTCACACGGGCTGGGCTCACACGGGCTGGGATCACACGGGCTGGGCTCACACGGACTGGGCTCACAGAGACTGGGCTCACAGAGGCTGGGCTCACACGGGCTGGGCTCATACGGGCTGGGCTCACACGGGTTGAGCTCACCAAGGATTACAGTGTCACTGGTTAGCCAGGCTGAGAAACCACCAGTGAAGGATGCTGAGCCCAGTGAATGATCCCTGGGCAGGAGGAGATGGGGCCACTGGCCAAGCCCTGCTGTCCCCTCCTGTTGGGCAGGGAGACTTTGGCTGCCATGTGTGCCTTGTGTGCATTTCTGTTTAACGTGTAATCCCCAGAAGTTTCTGCTTGTGTTTATAACTCAAACGGTAATGAAAAAGGAAATTAAAGACTCTCTAATTTAACAAAAGAATGAAAATTGCATTGAGAAAGAGTGGGGGAAAAAAGGAGCTTTCACTCTTTTGGGATTTGAGAAAATTAGTCCTGCAGTACTTTTTTTCTTGAAGAAAAGGAATATTAGATATACTAGCGTCACTCTTTTGTCCTTTCCTCTCAATGTTCTAAATTCTTTGTGTTTAGAAAAAGAAATGCTGCAATCCAACCATTAAGCTGATACTTTATTTCTCATTTTATAGTATTTTAATGCTCAGTCTTAATTCTGCAGACTATTTTCTCAATAAGCAAAGCTGGTTACTTATATATAAAATTATTTGTTCTATAAAAACAACAGAACTAATGCCCAATTGACTTGTGTGAAAAACCTTCACATGTGTGATAGGTGGAGGTCTGCATATGTGTATATTTTTGTATAGGAGCTAGGTTTCAACATTCTAATTAAGTTACTATTTAGTATTGGTAGCTGCAAACTTTTTTTCAAATTTGTTGGCTGATAAAACTATTCCCTGAAAAGTGTTAAGGTTCAGATCTCTGTGTGTTGGGGTAGTTAAATATAAAAGAGAATTTTAGAACTGTGGGGTTTAAAATGGTCATTCCTCTTTGTTGTGTGTTTTCTGTCTCTTTCATTCAGGCAGATTTTAATGTTTATTATATAGAGAATATGGGATTACAACACTTGGCTTTGCAGGAGTGGGATGCAAGAGCTCCTAGAGCATCTGGGCTGCTGCTCCTGGCTGAGGCATCTCTGTGTGCAATGGTCCTGGGGAGCTGAACCTGCACGAAAAGGGGGCAGGGAAAGCAATGGAATCCCCACTCAGCTGTCAACAAGCAGAGATACTGGGAAATTAAAGGACTTGCCCAAAAGATGAAGCTCCAAGCTGGTTTTCCTGGGGGCAGAACTGATGTCTGTGCTGCAGGGGTGAGCAGCAGACATCAGGAGCAGAACAGAGCCTAAACAATTCTTGTATTTGCTTCCTCAGAGAGCTGGAGAAACCTTTCTCCCCAGTACCCCAATGTGCTTTGTTTTCTTGGGCTGAGATCTCTGGGAGGTGAGGGGGAGTGAGGAAGGGCACTTAAGCAGTTGCCTCAGCCCCTGGTGGGGAGGTTAAGGGGGCCAGGAGAATTAATGACCTCAACAAGGCAACAAAAACCTCTTCAGGGTGAACACAAAGATGGTGAAAAGTCCTGTGGTCAGAATATTTTTTGGATGCCTTCAACACGATGAGTGCTGAAAGAGATGATTCTGACTGTGGGACCTCCAGTGATAGAGGGGCTGTTACCTGGGGAGGACTGGTCACTAAATAAAGAGGACATGACCTGCTAGAGAAGATTTTGGCTGTTTGATGTGACAGTGGAGTGGCCTGGGCCAGGACAGAGCCAGGGCACTGGGCTGGGGGTTGCTGCAGGCCCTGTCACCAAAAAGGTATTGAGCCAAATCAGCATATCTTGGGGATAATACACCAGACTTGATAGGACCACTGTTTTTACGAGGCAGTTTTCAGGACACAGTTCCCAGTGATAGGAAAGAGATGAAAAGTATCATAGAAATTTAGTGCATATAATCAAACCTTTTATTTCCTCATTTTGGAGCTCTGAATTTATGACCAGAGCTGTCCGGAGGAGGATGGCAGCTCTGCACATGAAGTGACCTTTGCAAACCCGGCTTTGAAAGTTTGCCTTTGGATGGTATGGAAGAAATTCCCCTTTTCCTCTCCTTGGAAGGAGGGATGGAGTTCTCTGATCAGGAATGTTTTGTCAAGAGGCTCCCTTCCTTACTGCCAGATCAGTATCTAGCAACGTGTTTTCCTCCAGCCTGTCCCACCACAGGGGTGGGTGGGCACTGGGGGAGCAGATGGTGGGACTGGCACCCCTTGGTGGCAAGAGCTGGACTGTCACCAGTCCTCTGATCACTGCCTCTGGCACTTAGACGGATTTGTTTTCCCACAGATTTGTGTTGCTTTCTGTGAGGCTGAAGCCACACATGATAGGAAACTACAGCCAAGGAGATCAGTTTGCAACCCCCCCTCTCCCAAAAACACAAGTTCTGAGTGGGCAGAAATTATACTCAGGTTTGTGCTGGATTAAACAGAAACTTAGAAGAAAATGTGAATGAGTGATGGTTCATTTCAAAGCAAAGCTCTTGGAACTTTCCTTTTGAGGAAATATTGAGAGGAAAGTAAAACAACATCAAATAAAAAAATAATCCCCCCCCAAAAAACTAATCTTCATTTTGGGTTCAGCATAAAAGATCTTGTGGAAAGGTTTGATTGGTTTTAGGTCAGTCCAAAATCTACATTGGACCTCTCCTACTGTCTTGATCCAGCAAGATCCTACTTCTTGATCCAGCAGCTGGATCAAGAAGCCACCTAGTGACATTATTCAACTCTCAGTGAAAGTTCCTCCATTAGTTCCTTCTAAGTCCACTTTTTCACATGTAAAATATCTAAAAATTGCCTAGGTGGACATGCAGGTTTGATTGAAAGGATCATAAACCAGGCCGTTTGCAAGACCCTTGTGACACTGTCTGTAAATGCTGGGTCTTTCCTTCACGTTTCAAGGGCTGTTGGCAGACTTTGCCCACTTGACTTCTGCTCTCTGCCCTCAGCAAAAACTCATGGAGGTATAAAAGATCAGGATTACCTGACACTGCCCTGACTTCAAGAGCAAAATTCCAGATTAAAGCCAACTTCTCCAATATGTCCAGCTTCGAGAAGTCAGAACTGGATGGGGTTTTTAACAGACATCTCTGAAAATTAGGCTTGAGATTGAAAACCTGGGAAGGAGACCCCTGATCCATATGAACCAAGTGAGAACTTTCCCTGGTTTCCTCAGGTTTAGGCTCCTGTTCTTCTTGTTCTTTGCATTTATGCTTTGCTCTTTTCCACAGCCTAATAATCCATCAGGCTCTGAAGTTTTTTTATGCACAAGATTAAATTTGAGAGTATTTGCTCTCCAGCTGAAATAATTTCGTTCTGATGGCAGAAACTTGTCTTTTGAGCAAAGAAGAATGAACAAAGAAGAAAGAAAAATGCTTTTTTATGACTTGAAGCATTTTAGTACTTAGGCTTTTTTTTTAGACCAGCTTCTCAGATGTGCCTATCCACATTGTCTGTCAGTTCTTCAGTAATACATTCAAACCCAATATTTCACCTGCATTTGGTGATGGAATTGTGTTAAGTTCTTATACCTTTTGTGAAAATAGACAGCTGCCCTCAGTGAAGAACATTTCTCTGTTAATTCACGAGAGAGGAAATGGTTAATAAATTCACTTTTTCCTAATATGAGAAGATGCACCCTTGGCAACTAGAACCTTAACTCCACTGCTCTCAGAACTACTTCTTTTAAACAATGCCAGTGAAGGTCTGGACTCATTTTTCCTGAATTTCTTATTCCACAGTTGTGTGAATCAAACCACCTCCTTCGCTCCCAGTGAACCAACATTGTTGTTCACTGGCTGAGGATCCAGACACGCCATTGTGGTGGGCAGCAAATACACAGGGCTTTGCCTCTGCTTCTCCCCAGCCAGCAATGAGGGAAAACACTGGAGTATCTCCAGTGGCTGTGTAGGGATGCAACGTGCTCGGTACTTTCTCCTTTTGTCTGGAGATGGAACTCTTTCCATTCTGGCTCTGCAAGGAGCTCCTCTCCTCATTCTGTTGTGCAAGGTGCTGACAGCAACATCTGCAGAGAGGAGGTTTGGACAGTGCAACCTCTGAAAGGCATCCTGAGGCAGAGCAGGCAGCTGAGGTGAGCTGCTGGGCATCATCTGCCCCGGGAAAATTCAGTCTCTGCTTTTAGAGACTTGTTGTTTCTGTGCAGAGCTTAAAAGAGACAATACCACCACCAACACAGAAAAAAACCCCAGGAAATGTGGAAATAGTTTCATCTGTATTTAAAAACGTGTCACAATATGCCCAGGAAGAAAGCCCAGGGAACATGGCAGAGTGTGGCTGAGCTGCAGGATGGCAGCTGAAGGCTGAGAGCAGGGCACAGCACAGCTGGCTGTACCTGAGTCTTGGTGGGAATTGCGTGTGGATGCACAGTATGTGCTCTGAGTGAAAATGCACCTGCAGGACTAAACCCGTCTGAATAGAGCTGTTAGCTTACTAACAAATGGAATATTGAACTAACCTAAAAGTGACATAATAGAGAAACAGTCAGGGACCAGATTGGCACTCAAGTGGCTATTTTTAGCTTGTATTTACTAATTGCATAGGAGTAAAGAAAAGTAGTTGTAATTACAAAGACAAATGTTCTTGGTAAGTGGAATAAGCTTTTTTTCTGCATGGTGTCTCCTTCAGAGAAGCTCATACATTTATTTCCAGTGTTTTTCTAAGAACAGAAGAGCAAGCCTACTAAATAGGTAGTAATTGGTATGAAGTGGGCAGCCAGTTAAAGCTGAAAGCACTTGTACCAGCTTCCCTCTTCATTATATTTTTGTGTCATGTAGATGGCAGAAGTGCAGTAGCCTGACAATTTACTTGATTAAAAGTGACATTGTAAATACAGTCAAAGGCAATTTGTATTAGAAACTATTTTTGATAAGAAGGTTGTCCTCTGTAGCGTTATTAGCCTTTATGAGATGAAAGACAATGAAACCCTAATTTCCATATAATTCCTCTTAGTATTTTTGAATAAGGCTTTGTGTGTTATTCAGCCACGGGTTTTGATTTGCACAGATGGAACCAAGAGCTGGAACATTTTCAAAAAATGCAAATATAAGGGTTGTATTTCAGGCTGGTTTCACTTTTCATTTCAACAGCAGTCATGCAGGCAGGAGGAAGCAAAGAGGAGGTCAAAGAATATTCATGGGCTTTATGGTGCCCGGAAACCATGCTCAGGTCTCCCACTGACTTCTCTGTCTCCTGGCACAGCAGTTGTTGAGCCAAAACACAGAATTTATATTGCTGTCCCCAAGGTTATGTTCTTATCAATGTGTTTTCTCAAGAAAAAAAAGCAGCAAACCAGAACAAACCTCACACATTCCCCCCAGAAAAACCAAAATGGGTCAACCAAAAAAAATCCACATGCTTGCTTCAGAGGCTCAATTATTCCAGACATTCCAGATTCCCAGTGACATCATGAGGAACTAAAGATTAATCATATTTCACATAATATTGTGGAGGCTGAAACAAATAGTGTCATCATCTCTGGAAGTTGTATCTGTGAGGCAGCACAGCAAGTGTCTTTCTATTGCTCTTTTATCTAATTATCTGTTTATTAGTCCAAGAACAATGACCCCTGAGCAGTAGAAGAAGAAATTAAATTAGTAGTTTTGGAAAGGAGAAAAGTTGGAAGGGCAGAGGGCAAGAGGAGCTATCGGAGACAGGGGAACAGCACGGTCAGGTGACCAACAGAAAATGAATATTTGGGAGCAAAACCAATAGTGGGCAGAATAACTGAAGATGGAGGAAGGAAAAATGGTAAATGCATGAATTAGCATGAAAATGTGGAATGTAGAAAATGGAGGATGAAGCTTAAAAGATATAATAGGGCATTTTATCAAAGAAGATGCACTTGGAAAATGTCACAAACAGCTCTCTACACAACCCTTTTTTCATATCCACTTGGTTTGATTTTTTAAGAAAAATAACAAAGCCAAATGGAAAAAAAAAAAAAAAAACAAACCAAAAGCTTTTAAACAGTCCTGGCTGTTTAATAGACTGGTTGGGATTTTATGTTAAGAAAATGCCATGCCTTTGTAAGCTCTTGGGAGAAACCTCAAAGGGACTTATGTTACATAGGGACAGAATCTTGACAGTCCTCATGGAGGAGAAAAAGCTCATCATTTTAAAAGAATGAATTTTAAATGAAGAAGCTGCCCCAAATTTCTTAGGGTATTTCCAAAGTGCAGTGTAGTATCTACTTTAAGAAGAGCTAAAAAAGGTTTATTCAAGGGTTATGAAAATTATGTTCCCTTTAAAGTTATTTATATTTAAACGCTCAAAAATCATTAGTCACATTAAAAAATGTTGGCCACTTTTTTGTATACTACATTTTTCTACGAGTACTTGTATATTATGCAAAATACACAGTGATTCTGAGCCAAGGGCTTTTGGTATAAATTGAGTGGGTTCTAAACTAAAGCAGAATTATAAATAAATATAATTTATTGCACATCTTACACTTTCTCTCTTCCCTTCGAACTCTCAGTCAGAAAAATCTAAAACACTGCGGATTGTGTGCTCCAGAGTTTGTCAGAGCTCGACTTCTGCATGGAAAGTTTTCTTGCATTTCCACAATTCCCAGTTTGTACTTGCAGAAAATGGCACCAGGCACTTGGATCTCTGATCTTTGTGGAGCCAGAAACTTCGAAGGCAGTGAATTACTTCCTATCTGCTGGAAAATCATGCCCATTCTCACTCCATGAATCTACAGCAGACAGCGAGCTCCTTCACGGCCCTTCTGTTTACCCCATATATAAAAAAGGCTCTGTTGATGTTTGAAGCTGCTGTTCGTGAAGCCAGAGCATAACAAAATCTTGCTTGTGAGCTCAGATCCTCCCTCTCAAAGGAGCGTGCCGTTTGAGCAGGAGACTCTGCCAAAGGAAAACGAGGGTTTCCCAAATGAGTACCTGTGGAGGGGGAAGTGCTGATCCCTCCCGGAGCTCTGCAGCCTCCAGCCAAACCCTGTGGTGGCCACAGGGACACGAGGCTGCCTTGGGTTGATGGGGGCCTTTGTGGTTTGGGTTTTTTCCTTTTTCCTCTCACCACAACTCTCCTTCCATTTTACAGGGTGCAAAGTGGCAAGGAGTAAACATTATCCAGTAGTAGGAGGCATGAAATAAAAAGAGGAGAAAAATCAAGAAACGCCATTTATAAAACAGGCCAAGGGGAACATTTCACTGAGTGGGGAATCTGTACCTTTAGACCTCCTCAGCTATTAAATCACCCTCTTTCTTCTCATAATGAGGATTCATTTCTGAGAGTTAATGTATAGCTCATGCATACACCCAGATGGAAATGCAATACATTTTGATAACCATATGGTACAACATGAAAGATAGTCAAGTATAAAGATTATAACAACCCAGAAATTAATTTAGTGCTGAGCTTGATCTAGATCCCACTAAAACCCAGTGTAAGCTTTTTTCAATGACATTTGGGTCAGGTCTTTCAGGTCTTTCTGTGCTCTTGGTGTGTGACTTAAGATTATTTGTCAAAGGTCAGTGTAGCCGAGCATTAATAATAGATAGCTTGAAGCTTTCTCTCCCTTTAAATCTGCCCACAAATCACCTTTTGGGATTTCAAGGGGGTTTTTTTTACTATTTTTCTTTCCCTGAAACAATAATTAGATAACGTTCCACTTGCAGCTGCAATTTGTGCTAGCAGTAATGAATGGTAAAGTGTTCCTCCATGAATGACCGGGTGAGAGTGATGTGAAAATACAGCATTTAAATACAAGATAAAGTACAGCAGATTATAGACTGGCTGCAATTCTAGGGCGATCTGTGTTCTTTGCAACCAGGAAAATAGCACTGGCTATCTAGAAAGCAGGTAATTTTTTCCCTAGGTTTTGGGATACCAGTCATTTTCAAAAGATTTTGGATTCTTTCTGAGAGCAAGTTGTGGTGAGAAAAACACAGGCCTTTAAAAACAAAAGACAGGGCCATTGTACAAGGGAAAGCAATTGCCAATAAAGAGGCATTAGCTGAGTAAATATTACCACCCAGCTCCACTTAATTAAATGCTTTGCTAAACACATACAAGTACTTTCATGGACACCCAATATGCAGGGAAATGCCAACTGACTTATTGGCTTCTCATTTAGTATTTCCTGTTTCCAGGGCTGGAGCATCTGAACAGAGCTGCTTTGTGGCCCTTCCCTGGGATCTGTGGAATGCCAGTGTTCAGGGACCACGGTGTCACTAGCAAGCAGACACGGGAAAAGCACAGCAAGCATTGAGCCAAACGTGGGTTTGCTCCCCACAAGGCCCCCCAGCAACACCTTCCACGGGCTTTGACAGATGGAACTCCCCTTTCTGTGTGTGCTTCTACACTGAGGTCAGAGCCCTGGATGTCTGCCAGCTCCCCATCCCTAACACAGCAACTCCTGTTAATGGCCTGCATCCCTCTGCCGCCAGCCCAGCCCCTCTGAGAGCTGCAATCCAGCAGCCTTTTCCTTGGAGAGGCTGAGCCTTGGTCCTGCCATGCAGAGTCTGGGCAGCACCACGCCTGTGCTGATTGCAATGCCCACGGCACTGCCTTTTCCATGGAATATCACCTGGACACAGGCACCCTGTGTGGTTTAACTTGTGTCACCCTGCCTTCCCAGCCCCCTCCCACCAGTGTAGCCGCTCAGAAGCAGCTGCCTTGGACAGAAGCCAGCTTTTTGACTAAGAAAGATCAATTTAAATGGATGTTCATCAGAGTTTAATGATCCTTGTTAGCTCCGTGCCGGGGGCAAGATCGTCTCCTGACACCTCTGCAGGTATCATCACTCTGCAGAGGGAAAGAGACAGCAGGAGAGAACCTCACCCAAAATGGAGCTCTCAGGCTGACACAGAGCCCCTGTTAATCACATCTCACCCAGCTGCATGCAGACAGATTGCCACCTTGCACATATCTCTGAGGTGAGGTGCTCAGAAGGTCATTGCTTATTCTTATCTCTGAAGGGAATTCAGGTTGTATTAGGGGTATTTATTGTTCCTGAGGATTTCTAGCTTTTATTATGGATGCTCGTAATCAACCTGCAATGTTATCTCCTGGCTCAGCGAGAGGCACAGTTTGCTCAGGCTGCTTATTTCCAGAGAGCAGGCAGTGTACCTACCACCCAAAACACACAAACAAATTCATTCCCAGTGGGATCATAACCTGCAGTTCAGGGAGTCAATTTTTCTGCAGGAGCTTCAGTGTTCCGTGGAGCCTCATTAATGCACATTTTTTTAAAATCTGCACAGATGCCTGAGCAGGCATTAGGAACCTCAGAAAAATCCAACCTTTAGTTTTGTATTCGGTGTGACTTGACTTTTTGTAGTGTACGATAAGGTGGTGAGACTAATTGCTGTCAGAGCTGAATTCATTGGAGTTCTGCAAAACACAGATTTGTGTTAGCGTGGCAGTGGAAATGTCATGCTCCATGTGCAAACACTCAGAGATTCAAACCTTATCAAATGTGTCACAGAACCCGTGCTCCTCTTGAACCTGTAAACTTTTCAAAGCTATTAACTTTTTCTAATTTACTTATCTATACACTGGGGTCGTGGTCCCTACTTCTTGCCTCTCTGCATCAGGGTATGTTCAAAACGGTAGGATATAGAAAAGGTCCATAAGATTTGAGCAGCAAAATTGCTTTCTTTGAAATCTCTGGGATTTTTATATTTTTTTTTACATCTTTGTAGAAGAAATATATGGGTATAACAATCCTTTTTTTTTTAAATCAATAGTTGAAAGTGATTTGCTCTGATTAGCCTCTTAAGATTGCTCTAAGTTACAAGATTGTTGGGTTTAAAACAGCAGGTGAATTTTCTGTGCCACTTAATCCCAGCAGAGTGCTTTCACATTTTGCTTTCTAACCCTGAAAGACCCTTTCTCCCTCTCAGACCTCCGCTCTCATTCGTGCTGCTGTGATGGTGATCTAAGCACTGAGTGAGCATTCAGTAGCTCCCACCTTTGCAAGGCTTGGCAGGAATGCAGGTGGTACTTCTTAAAAGTTAAATCAAGCCTTCATTCTTCTGAGGTGAAAACACTGAAATCCTGTAAACTAACAGTGGATGGGATTTTCACATACAATCTGAAGAGCTGAGAGGATCAGGGAGGACTGTGCTGGTGCAGGGCTGTCCATCAAAGCAGGTCAGTGTGATGAGCAGAGGGGAGAGAAGAAGTCCCCAGAGCAAACCACCAGGAGGAGGGCAGCTGGGGAGCACAAGGGAGTCTTCTCTGGGGTTCACAGATTCGTGGTGGATATCCCCTCAGTCCTGGAAAAGTTTCAAGGCACTCAACAGTTTTTTACCCTGCCCTTCACCAGTCTCCAGTGAAGCCTGTGGGCTCTGTGTGGTCCTTAATTCAAAGGGAAAGCAGTGCCAAGCCTTGCAGTCTGTGCAGTCCTCTAAGATGTGACAAGTGACAGGGTGCCATCGCTGTCCTGGGGGATGACAGGGCTGTCCTTTGCATCCAGACCGCTCCAGGGGGTTTAATTTCTTCTGATAAATGAAAGGCATTAAGAAACGTCTCCTGCCCTTTGAAGATACACCAAGAAATTTCACTTAGCTTAAACACAATATGATGGGGTTGTTAATCCCGGAGTTTAGCCTAAAAATATGGGTTTTAAATGGTTTGAAAGTGCACTGCAGAAAAGTCATCAAAATGGCTTGGTAATAAACAGACATTTCTCATCATACACCAGGAGAGAGAGGCTTCATCTCTCAGTGGTTAAATAGTGGCATTAGAGATGAGCTACTCTGTGATTTTGTTTGCAGGGTAAATGAATGTCCAAATATATTCGTACTGAGGAAGAGCTATCTCACCATTACTGAAAAATAAATGCAAATGTGAGAGTCATAATCTGCTTTAACCAAATAATGCACAACAATTAAGTGTTAAATTATTGATGTTATAAAAGGCAAAACAACCGCTAGGCACAAGAGTTTCCATGACTTCAACACTGAATAATGAAAACTTTCTCCCCATTTTTGTCAAGAGTATTATTAAAATGTAATTCTTTTTTTTTTTCTTTGAACTTTGAAGTCTGTTTAAGCAAGGCCATTGGGGAAAAGTTAATTAAATTGTGAAAGCTAGCTGGCATATTTACCATTTCGGGGCCCATGCTGTATTTTTGCAGTGAGAGGTGAATTGGGTTTGCATTCAGAGGAGTGACCTGTCCAAAGTCACCCCTGAACAGCAACAAACCACAGAGGCAAAATCAGGTTATTGAAAACCAGCTACTGGCCAGTGAGATTTACAGCTTTATTTCATCTTTAAGACTACTGAGTCTCTTTGTGTATTGATAAATAGGTATTGGAAGGCAACTTGGGGTTGTTTCTGTGGAACAGCATTCCCTGTGCAAGGAAAAAGAGAAAGTTTGGGGTGCAGTAGCCTTTTAGTTCAGCACAGAGAAACAAGGCTGAAGAACTGGAAGCAGACAGATTCAAACTAAATTAGGTGCTTTAATTATGTAACCGAGTGCTGGGGAAAGGTCTGGGCTCTCCATCTCTGTGTCCTCAGGTCTGTGGCACAGAGTCCAGACTGGGTGACCAGATGTCCCTGAGGGACTGTGACCAGGACATGTGTGGGATGGGAGGGATGTGGGGCATCCAGTGAGGAGCTGTAATTTCAGATTTACAGCACAAACAAGTTTATAGCAGCTCGAGAAGGTGGGAGGTGGGGCAAGGCTGATGGCAGGGTCTCACCAGCTGCTTTTTCACAAACCTGCAAATGTGATATTGCACATCCCCTAAACACAACCCTGCCTTTGGCAGGATCGGATCTTTGGTATTTCTGGATTTCAGGCAGCCAAAATTCTCAATACCTGGTGATAGTGGGCACAGCCATAAACCCCTCACAAGAAATAACCAACACCTTGGGAACATCTGACAAGTTTAGTAACTGTACCACAACCTAGATGGGGCTTTTATTTGCTGGAGACTTGTTTATTTTTTTCTTTTTCTTTTTTTTTTTCCCATGAGTCTGCTAAATTATTTAGGGGCTGCATTTTAAAATTAGAAGACGTGGCATTAAAAAAGCGATGAATATTTTATGAGGGGTTCTGGGATTTTGTGGTATCAAAATACACGTTGCAGCCTTGGAGGCTCCAGCAGGGAGCCACAGGAGCACTCCCTCCCCTCTGTCTGCCCCTCGGTGCCCACCACAGCTGCAGCACCCAGCACAGGGGTCACTCCAGCCCCCAGGGCAGGAGGGAACACCACTGCACCCCCTCACATCGGGTTTCAGGAGTGTTCCTTTTTTGGTGGTAAGCAGGAACATGGTGTGTTGTGTCAGTGGAGTTCCTTCCATATTCTGTGAGTGGTTTTGAGGTGAGGAATGGGGGGTTTGTTTTGCAATACCCAACAGGAGAGGTGAGGGGAGTTGCAAAAGCCATTTCAGACTGCTCCCAGCAGCACCACGGGAGCAGCAAAGCTGCTGGGAAGTCCAGGGATGCTGGAGGAGCAGGAGTCCGTGCAGATATCACAGGAGTGAGAAGCACAGGCTGGCAGGGATACAATCTTAGGAGGTTTCTCTGCAAGGAGGAGCAGCAAGAATAAGATTCATGAGCTTTCCTCGAGGACACCCCATCAGGTATCCTAGAGGGGTATGTCTGAGCAGGCTGCTGCACTCTGAGGTCTGTCTGTTCCTCAGCAGATCCCTTAGCAACCTTTCAAGTCAGCAAGTACTGGTGGCTACAGCCAGGCTTCCTCCAGAGTAATTTACCTGTGCCTAAATGTGAGGGAAATAAGTTCCGGTGACACTTCTTATGAATTAGCAGGCCTTGCTGACACAAATCAGGAACTCAATACAATATTCAGCCAGCACATTAAATCTCCTTCTAACATGCAGCGTGCTGAGACACTCTTCATTATTAGCAGGAGTACGGGGAGCTGAAGAAGTGCCAGCTGTCCCCTCTGATGGCAGCGAGGATGGCACAGGCAGGAATAATTAGCGCTCTGCCGCACGGCCGGCGCGGATGGTGCTGTTCTTCAAAGCTGCTCTCCCTCTAGGTGCTGCACAGAAATCCCTGATAATTAACCAGCTCTTGGTGACACTGCAGCATTAATAATTCCTGGGGAGCTGCGTTCAGTGTGATGTGCAGGCACACGGGACTCGGCGTGCTCGGGGTGGTTGTGCTGTGGATGCAGCCTGAGCTGGGGCAGCAGCACAGCCCCTCTGTGGGTTCAGGGGACCCACAGTGACAATCTGCCCTGGTCTGCAGGGTCACAGCAAGTCCTTGTCGTTAAACCTGAGAAGCAACAGCCCTTTGGGTTCCCCCACAGTCTTTGACTACAGCAGTGAGAAAGAAAATATTTTTTGGCAAAGCCTAATTTTGAAAGGAGCTACATTTTCACCCCAGAATAGAAGCTGAAACTTCATCTCGTGAAGCTTGCACAAATCTGATGGTATTTATTTAGTTCCTTGCTTCATTTTTATACACATCTACCTTTCCTGCTTTGTTTTCCAAAGCAGAAGGCACTCAGCTTTGTGCAAGGCTGATCTTGGTGGGATGCTCCAGCATCTGGCAATTCTGGCAGTTCTCTGGTGTACTCACCACCACTTTCTGCTATTAATCAGGCACTGAGGACTCATTGCACATCTGGTTTTTGGGGCTTTTTTTTTCAGGAATAGATCTTCAAGAATTTGAAGACCCATCCTTAAGAGAAGACCCTTCTCTTAAGGGTCTTCTCTTAAGGATGAAGAAAAAATGAAATTAAAAAAAATAAGAAACTTGAAAGATTAAATGAAAGTTCTGCTCTGCAGATCTGATTCTGGACGAGGGGAAAATTTCCCTGCTGAGAGATGACTTCACAAACTTACAAACTTACAGGCTTTGGGAGAGACAGCCCCTCAAGCTCCCCCAAGCATGTGTTTATGAGAGCCAAGGCTGTTTGTGATTACTTAGCACCACAAATCAAAGCATCCTTTCATAGCATCACAAAACAATTCCCTGGGTCATACCAGAAGAAGGAGTTAATTTTCTCTGACCAGATTATGCTGCAATTATAATGTGCACCAGAGAATAATTTGTTCCTCCACTGCAGTGCTGGAGACGTTTCCTCCTTTTCACAGCATCAATTTCTCCTGCTATTGGCAAATACTGCAACAAAGAGGAGGAAGTGGTTCCAAATACGTCCATCCTACTGACATGGATCGTAATGAGCATGGAAAGTGGGCCAACATTAACTCTCATAGTGTCAGTAGCATAAGCCCAAGTGCCAAGCCATTTCAATTAATTATGTGCTAATAGACTCTGGGCTGATGCAGTGTTCAGCATGTCTATGAGTACAAGTTATCCTCATCTGTTCTATTTTTTTCCTTTTTGAACAGAAATTAACAGTAATCCTTCAGTTGTGTGGGAGCCTTCTGTTGCAGTCCAAAAGTCAATGCAGCATTCAGGCTTCATATGCACGTTACCCTTCCCTCAGGCCCTTGTTCAGAGGGGGTTTTTAGGAAAGTTAAACACCATCAGTGTCCTCTGTCCTGCTCTGGCACAGTAAAGTCACTCCTGAGCTGCTGTGGGGAAGGTTCACAGCTACTCTGGGGCACCAGGCAGCCAAACCAGCAGAAACACAACAGCAAATAGGGTCCTAATAGCCAGAAAATCTGCCTTTTATTCAGACAGATATGTTTTCTAGTTTGGGAGTTTTTTTAATCACCTCTTTCCAAGGAATTCCTCTTGGACTCTCAGGCATGGGCGGATGGAATGTCCCTCCTTGCAGCTAATGGAGGAATGTCTTCTATGGACCTTTTTCACTATGACAACAAATATTTTAGAGGAAGCTAGGCTGCTCTGGAGAACTCTCAGTATGTTCAAATACAGAATTGGAGGCAAAGCAAAATCTGCACATGGTGCTGAGGCAAAGCCCCAGGAATTGTTGGTGGTACCTCTGGTAGAAAGCTGCCCTGGAGGAAGGAGCTCACAATTCAAGGCTGATTTGGAAGGATTTGGGAATCTGCTCTCTGGCTTCTGTTTTAATTGTTGTTTAACTGTAAACATTCCCTCAGCCCAGACTGGATGGCAAATATCAAAATCAGAATAATTAAATGATTGCAAGTACTAATGAAGATCCTAAATAAGCAAAGACATTCAGAGCAGTCAGCGTCAAGGCCACATCAGGTCTTTGTGTCTATGAGACTGCAGCTTAAAAACGAGATACACTTTTCTTCCAGCTCACCAAATCACAGATAATAATCAGATATTTAAATATCTCTTCTGTCCAGGCAGGAGACCACTGTAATATTCAGTATGTAGTAATATAGTAAGTAGAGAGTAGTCATGGTTATTTTGACTGTTCTCTCTCTCAGTCAGTATTTATTTTGAAAAGACAGATGGTAACATTCTGTGCTGCAAGGTAATGTGTGCTATTAAACCAATATATGATCATATTCATATCTTTCTCGTGAGAGGTCATGCACATACTGGCCAAGAATAAAGTCAAGCTTTTTTCTTCTGGTGGGCCTATCTTTGCCTGTGAAGAAAACAAAAAGGATTCTGGCCCAAAATCTGCACTCCTGATCCACATATTCATTCCATATAAAATAAAATCTCTTTGGTTTTTACTCCTACACCTACCTCAAAGACCTGTGTACCTGTGCTCTGGGTACACAACCCCCCAGCACTTATATTTTCTCATGAGCACAAGGACCTTTCCACAGAGGCAGGGACAGTGTGACCCGGAGACTGTGAGCAGCCATCAGTGCCCCACTCCTCCTTGCAGAGCTGGGATTTTGGCCAAGGCTGCTCTCCTTGCTGCTTGAAATGAAGATGAGTGGAGCAGGAGGACGACTGTGGAAGGTTCTAGTAGTAAATATCCAGGGACTACCAACCCTGTCAAGAGGGATGGATGTTTCAACAGCCAGTCAGCCAATTTCACGCTGAAATTAAAGTTGTCAGTCATCAGATGGCCTGCTTGGTAGATAAGTGATATTACAGTTTCACATACCCAACCTTTTCCCATTGGCCAGAGTTTGATGCAGAATCCTTGCTGGCATGCCATTTACACATAAAATGCAGCAATTATTGCTAGCATTTTTATTCTCAAGGTTTTTTGGCACATCGAGTTCAGATTCCCATTTGCTATGTTTGATACATGTAAACAATCCAATTTTTCATCAGTTCTGCTCAAGAGCTCATCAGTGACTGCATATGGGTGTAATCAAGTAAGCATCGTTTACTAAATCCAAACCTACGTTCTTCATTTCCATCAGTTCTCCCTTCTTTTTATATTTCCTAGAGCAGCTCCATATTTTTAAATAGCATTAGTCAGGCTTCTCTTTTGTTTGTTTGTTTTAATCTTACGGATATCATTTCAGTGGTTCTCTTTTTTTATTGCTTGAAGTGTAATTCTACTTTCCCCACATAATTTCCTTGCAAAGCCAGATGGACAGAAATGGTGCCATGCCATGCTGAAACCCTCCATCTTATTTACACAAGATGAATCTTGTTGCTAAACAATTCTGGAGAACGTCTTCACTATATAATATCTACTGAATTTGTCAATCAAGTCATTCTTATTTCATCTTTCATCATTCTGCTGTTCTCTACACGCACGTAGTGGAAAAGGGGGGAAAAAACCAAAGCTGTAGAGAAGATGATGACAGGAATCTTGTGAGATGGATGAATTTGCCTACCATTGTCTTGCCCCCAAGATGACAAATGGATTTGATTTTTTTTAAATTTTTTTTTGGTCATCCTTTTTTCCTTTCCCCCCTGAAGCACACAGGGCTGCCTTGGGGTTAAGCAAAAAAGCTGCTGGTACCAGTGCTGGGGAGCAGAGTCCAACCCCTGCTGCTCTGTCAGGGCTCCCAGCTCACTTGTGTGCTCAGGATTCCACGTGTCTAAATACTCCTAACGTGCATCTCTGGAAATGCATGGAAAAAAATAAATTTATGTCATTGGGAGAGCACAGTAGAGGTTTTGGGAAGATGTTCTTGTAGCAAGTTATCTGCAGTACGTATTGGATATCTTTATTCAAGTACAGCTCTTCAAAGCAGCCTTTCAAAGAGGCAGAAATTCCCATTGTGGTGCTCAAAGATGGAGACTTCAAGGCAGAGGGAGTGAAAACCCTCCCAGTGCAGTCAGACATCTCAGCAGACATGAGGGTTTCTCCCTCCTTCGTGCTTGCCTGTTGCTGCCCTGCTATGCTAATCACACTTCTGAAGGCTGGCTGTACTTATTTAGTTCGGTGGCAATAGGCCTTTAGTGCAAAGACAGAGGCTGATTTTTTTTTTTTACCCATTTGCCTCCTATGTCTTTCAGAGGTTTTTAGCTCACCCTTCTCTGTTCCTTGTGTCATCACCACTCTCAAAGACTAAGAGAAGGACAACTTGGGCTGTGCAGCACTAAAAAGGATCAGTTTTTCTGCTCAGGCTTTCACCCCAGCCCACATGTCCAGGAGTGAGGCTGGACAGCAGAGCATGAGCCTGGACAAGAGAAGATGTGCTGGGAAATTTCCAAGACTTTTCCTCTCTGCTACAGATATTTTACCCATGCCTGGATCAGCTGTGTTTCTTAATTGAAATCATCCTGTCCTCAGCATGCTTAATCCTATCCTTCGTGGGAGTGCCTTCCCCTCCCTGTGCTTTCTGCTTGCGTGTTTGCAGCTGAGTGTCACTGTTGTGGGAAGTGGCACATGCTGCCTTCCAAGTTTTAATACCTCTTTCAACTGGAATATTAAATCTTTTCCCCACAGGCCTTCCTATTTCTCCCATTTCTTGCATAAACGCTGTGTGAAATGCTGGGATCTCCCTCATCTGGACCCAAGTGCTTTGTGATGAGTATTAAGAGATATCTTAAAAAATATCTGTTCTATTGCAGTGGGAAAGACTTCTGCAGTTTTCACAGAATCACAGAATCACAGAATGTGGAGGTTGGAAGAGACCTTCAAGATCATCGAGTCCAACCCAGCCCTAAGACTTCAACTAGATCATGGTGTCAAGTGCCACATCCAGTCTCTTTTTAAACACATCCAGGGATGGTGAATCCACGACCTCCCTGGGCAGACTATTCCAATATTTAATCACACTTTCAGTGAAAAACTTCTTCCTAATATCCAACCTGTATTTCCCCTGACGCAGCTTAAGACTGTGTCCTCTCGTTCTGCCAGTTTTGCTTTTGTCCCCTTGTCTGAGACAGTGTCTCCCCATTTTACTAATCTTGATTTGAAAGTGCTGGAAATTCTGCTTTCAAAAGCAAAGATGGAGTCCAAAAAAGAGCACCAGTTCCTCCTGCCTTGAAGCATCAGGCTCTTCAGCTTCCCTTGATGATAGTTTCTTTATTTGTTTTACCATAATTCCCTGTTCATTCCTGCTGCTCACATTTTTCATTTGCTGGGCTGTGATGCAGGACTGCCGTTTCAAGGTTCACTTACAGTAGCGGGCAGGAAATCATGTTCTCTCCACAACACTCAGAGTTTCCAGCTCCCAAAGGTCATCTGTAGGAAAGTCTGCGTGAGGAAGTACAAGAAAAAGGTCTGGAAATGATTATCTAAATCCGTGTAACAGGTTCCTGGAGGCCACACAAGAATAGCCATCCCTGCTGGGTTTAGGATGGAGGAGGGAAGAGATCCCCAGCTCATGACTTTCCGTATGAAGCAAGAAGCGTGTTGTGTCAATTAGCAGAAGTACAAACTGAGCTCGTACTTTTCAAATTACTCATTTTCACCAGTCCTAAGGCCCTGATTCAGCAAAGCCAGGCAGCTGAAATTATTCCTTCCCAGCAATTCTCACCAGCCCAGCTACAGCACAGCTCAAGCCCATGCCTTCACTTGCTAGCACAATTAAAGAAAATACCCTGATCCCTTTGACTGCTTCTTAAAATAACTTCAAAGAGGGTTTTTTTTTATGGAGAATGTCTTGTGGGGAAACACTACAGCCAAACAGCAACATGATTTAAAAGTCTCATCTCAGAGGAGTGGCTGTTTTTGCTGCATTATGATCTTGGTAGAGTCTTCATTGTAATGTTCTAGAGGCCAGGTTGAAATCCTAAATTTGCATCTTAAATCCTTGCTTATAACCCAGTGACAAAGTATTTTTTCAGCAGTTTGCCAATGCTGAGATTTGTTACTTGATTGTACAGATAGTTGAAATGAATAGTTCATACAATTTGAATGCTATGTTAGAGAAAAAAAATCACACAATTTATAGAGCAATGTGGTAGAAAATCCTCTTGTAGTATGAAACCGACATGGCATTTATAGTGCTGGATGGGCTAGCCATGTAAAAAGGGTAATGGAAACATAGAAATCTGCAGTTTTTAAATGCTATTTCCTTCCCAGACATCATTGATGCACCTGTTATCTTAGTCTGCAGTTATTTGTTTAGTGACTATATATTATTAACTTGTCGAAAAGGTACCTTTACCTTGATAGACTTGGATCCAGCACAGAGTAAAAATAGAGCTTCATGTATTCATACTATCTTATATCAATGGGCTAAGGCATAATTTATTTCTCATCCCCACTCACCTTTAACTACAGAAAAATGATAATTGGTCAGAAGAGGTAGTGAACAGTACATTGGAAAGTCCTTACGAGTAAACTGCAGAAAAAGATGTGACCTTAATAAAAGCAAAAGGTAAAATAAAAAGTTGGAATCCTTAAACATCCTTTAAAAAGTTTTGTTTTCACAGCTGCAAAAAGGTCGGTTGTTGGACAATGGTTAAACAACATGAAAAGTGTTCACACATTAACACAGTGTGGGTTTCCTCTCTGAGGTTCAGGTGTGAGAGCGTTCATCCCTCACAGACGTGGTGAATAACCCAGGGCAGCCTGGCTGAGGTGTCCCCACGGGTAGGTCACAACCCAAGAGCTCAGTGAGCACCACGGTGGCATTTGTGGTCTTATCGGGTGCCCATAAAAACCTGACCTCTTGCTGCTGCGTGTTTGCATTGTTCGTGGCCAAGCGTGTGAGAAGGAGAGAGGTTGTTTACTCAACGGAGTTAAAAATCTGTGATTGTTGTCACTGCTTTGTTCAGCCAAAATTACAGAGAATTGTTTCCCAGGACTGTGTTAGAGCTGTGTTTGATCACACTGATTGCTGGTGCTTTAACAACCATTGGTATTAACAATTACTCATAATTGCTGGCACTGTTTGAAAAACTTCTCTTGCCTCACACAATTTGTTGACAAAAAGGCTGTTCTCTCCTAGATCTCTTGACCTGAAAAGCTCTCCTCTCTTTTTAAGTTTTTTAAGTATTTTTTTTTAAGTTTTAAGTAAAATCTCAGTTGCGTGTAAGCAAATTTAAGCAAAAAGGGACTGTGATTTATTAGGTTTTTTGAAACAAAGTTGAACTTCAAGTGAAGCACATTTTATGTACAAAATGAAATGTCTCAATAGACATGGACCAAGGTTTCTTTTGTTGTTTTTCAGTGAGTTGACATAAAATTGCATCTTCACTTGGACAGAAAAACTGTATCCTGCCCAAGCCTGGCTATTATCTCAATATGATGCTAAGGTTTTCTTGTCATTCTGTTCTTTGAGGAACAAGTGTCAGCTCACTTTGACTCACCACTGAGTCACAGCACAAGTTCACCTCAAAGGCAACCTGCCCAGAGCCCCAGACACGGAGGCTGTGAGAGAAGCACAGTGACCCCACCATGCTCAGTCAGGCTGTGATTTTACAACAGCAATGACATGCCCGTGTCAGCTGGCAACAGATAATTCCTGAGTATCTGAGCTGTGGCTCTAAGATGTAATTCAAGGATTTTTTTTTTTCATAAGTGAAAAATATTAAACAGGGATGTTGGGTTCTGTGATTTTAAACAGTTTGTGAAAAACACCCAACACCTCACAAACATATGAATTGCCCTTTCTCCCCGATTCTGATTAAGAGCTTGAACAACTCTCTTGAACAGGATTTCCCAGGTCAAGTCTCAAGTGAATTCCCCCATTTATTCCTCCTCAGTCTCCCTGACCCTTTACCATCATCACCTCCACATCAACTCGCCCTACACCCAGCACAGCCACACTCCTGCTATTGATGTGCTCCTGTCTTGGGTGCAGTGAGACAAAGGGAGCACAGCCCCACTGACCCGTGACTGTGTTTTCCACATCTCCCTCTCTCACCAGGCACTGCCTGGTTTCACTTCTGAGAAATTGGATCAGATAAAAGTTCAATTGTTTTGCACTGAATTCCAGCCAAGCAGCGCTGTCAGTTTAATTAACTCCTAACTCGGAGCCTCTGATGAAGGTGCTTGGGAGCAGACAGTGGAAATAAAACAAATGATGGCAGAGTTGTTGCTGTCAGGGCTGAGGTGTTCCTCACAAGGGAACACTGTACAGGGAACATCTCTGCAGCTCACTGAGCCTGGAACAAGCTCTGTGATACACAGCACGGAGAACAGGGAGATAAACTGGAAAAGGTCACACGTGTTGGCTTGTACCTGGTACAAATTACTTTAGAAGGAAACTTTGTCCCATACAAAAGATCACTTTAGGCTGGAACACAACATAAAGCTAATTTTACAAAGTTTTTAGTGAATTTTGAGGGCAGAGACCGTGTTCTGGCTTGTTCAACCATGTCAGATATAATCTGCAGGGATTTTAAAGGAAAGATTCCTACAGGCATTTCCTGGATAACAGCAAATCTCTCAAGTGGACTTGAATCTGCAGAAGAGGAATCCACTAAACCCACTGAATTCACAGTTGCTGACTTATTGACCAAAGCCCATGGGCTGTTTCAGCTCCTGCCCTGGCCTGGGAAGGCGGGGCTGAAGGTGTGAATTTAATTTCTCTGACAATCTTGTCTCTGTCTCGGGCTTCTTATGGCTGATGCGAATCTGAGCTACAGGCAGCACGATGGTGAGGGTGACTGAGCAGTGGCATGGGCTGCCTGAGGAGGTTTTGGACTCTCCATCCTTGGAAATATTCAAAAGCCATCTGGGCACAGTCCTGGCCACTCAGCCTAGGTGACGGCTTGGACCAATTGACCTCCACAGGTCCCTTCCACCCTCAACCTCTGTTCTCTCCCCATTTCCTGAAGGGGATCTGGTTTTAGGTGGAAGGTCTAGGAAATAAGGGACTGTCATGCTGGTAGGTGGATGATTCGGGGAAGTACAAATAGATGTTGCTCCAAAGGAACAGAGAAATCTTATTCTGCTTTTACCTCTCCTCTTTTGCCCTGCAGAGAATCAGTGGAGTGTATCCAGCCAATGGGTCATCTCTGGGATGTTGGAAGAGGATGAACACTTAGGAATTTTTATTTGATTAATTTTGTGTCTTTTCTTCCCTTTGGCCACCTAAAATTCTACTGAGCAGAAGGCAGCTTCCCTGGAAGTGAGTCATTGTAGCAAATCCTTCTGTGAGCAGCTTTTGGGCTGTAGTGTATGGTACAGATAAGTTACAGCATTTGCTGTTCAAGACTGTAACAGTTTTTATTGGGCTTTTCTGTCTTGGGCAATACTATGATGCCCTTCCTGGAGGGACAGTAAATAAATCAGACATTTACCATGATGAATCAAACATTATGACTTTTAAAAACTTTGTTTTCTGAAAGTATTTGCTCTCTTTGCTTCAAACATATTGTTCATGCCAACACATTTCCTAAGAAGTCTACAAAAAACCCCAAAGATAAAACAGATACAAAGGAGGAAACATATGTTTTAAAATGGGAGATGCGTTCTTCTGAAAACATTTGTATGTCTAAGTCTCCAAATATGAGCAATTTTTTCATTTTATTGAGACAGACTAGATTTGACATGAATAGTGAGAAAGACCCTCTGAAATCTGGCACTACAGGAGAAACAACATGTTTGTATCCAAAACATCCAGAGGGGAATTATGCAAAGGGATTAGTCATCACTGGAGCAAAGTCTTAATTTCAAGAGCTGATTTACGCTGGGCCACAGCACCAACTTCTCTTCCTGTGCCTGTTCCCTTGTGCAACAGGAAAAGGCTTTTGCTCCCCTGCAACTGATGCTGGCTGAGGCTTGGCTGATCCAAACCACAGAAAATATTTGTGAATTGCAACAGCACAGACCTGACCTGAGGTTGGTCATGAAATACCAGCCCAGGCTGAAAACCAGCAAGACGTGGAGCCCTGACTGGAGAGCTGAGCTGACCCACCAGCTGTGACTTCAGTTGGCCACACTCATAACAATATCTGCTTTGCTGGGTAGGAGTAAAATAAACACAGCCTGAATTCCTGCGTAAGCTGAGATGATTCAGGATCGCTCTGTCAAAAAACCTACTGTGAACTTTCAAATATTGACTGACAGCACCCATTTCTGGAGCACAATAAAAGCTGTAATTATAAAGCAGCTTGTGGTTGTAGAGAAAAGCCTAAAATCGTGATGCAGGGGTATATGGATGGCTGAGAAATTGAGAAATAATAAGAAAAAATCAAATTAAAGGAACCACAGGCTATGTTAGTTTTAAAATATTCATGACTTTGAAAGAAATTTGGGAATGGCCAGATTCTTAAAGCAGAGATTTCGGAGCCTGCTAGTTTGCCTTTCTGGCAGTTGGTGTTGACAAGAAGCTCATACAGTTGTTCATAATTTTAGAAAAAAATTGGTTTATATGGTTATATTGGTAAATTGGTTTATAAGGTTATATTGGTAAATATGGTTTACTTAGACCATAGTTTAGTATGTTCTGTAACTTCTATTGATTATTTCTGGGCTGGAAAACAAGCTGTACAGGAGTTAATGCAATTACTACAGAGGCAACTCCACTGTCTGTGCTTCCTGCTGCTGGAACCATGTCCCTTGAGGGGACAAAGCTGACTCGTGCTCTGTCTGGAAAAGGAGAGTTTTCCATCTGTATTGCCAACCTCCTCAGTTTAGCTCAGGGAATTCCCTTCTACCTCAGGATGCTGCTGGATGGCAGGTTTGTGTGGCTTGTCGAGGCTGGGCGTGTCCCAGTTTCAAGGAACACTGAAATGAAGCTCACACCACAGCAGTGAAGGAACAAACTCTCTTTAATTTCAAAATCTGACTCCATTATCTACATTTTGTACAAAGGTCAGGGATTGGCTACACAGAACGCCATCTCTGAACCTGGATGGTGGACATCACCATCAATCATTTCTTCTCTCAGAGGAGAAGTATGTAAACATTCTGAAAATAGACATTGTTTAGATGAAGGTGCGTGAGAAAGTTCTTCACTAAGACAAAAAGACAGAAAGCTCAGGGCAACGGGTTTGGGGTTTGTGTTTTCTCTTCCCCCTGTGTCGCTCAGGCTGCGGTCAGCACACGTTCAGGGACAGAAAGAGAGCAAGCCAGAAGCATCGCAGTGAGGGGACAAACTCTCCTACTTTATTTACAATTTAACTACTTTATGCATTTGTACAGAGGTCCAGAGATTGGCTACAGAGGTCGCCACCTCTTAACCTGGATGGTGGACACGACCATCAATCATTTCTTCTCTCAGAGGAGAAGAATGCAAACATTCTAAGAATAAACATTGTTTACATCAAGGCTGCTTGTGAAACTTCTGCACAGAGACAGAAAGGCAGAAAACCTCAGGGCAACACCCCTGCTCTGCCTGAGCCAGGGAGCAGCCTGGGGCCTGCAGGCAGGGATGGCATGGGAGCATCTCTGGGCACTCAGCCACACACAGGGAAGGGCAAAGCAAAACAAGGGGGAGTTCAACATCCTGGGCCATGCAAGGGCTGGAAATGATAGTTCATTCAGGAGAGGGAAAGGGAAAACATTTGGCTTCCTGAATCCCCCTCAGCAGGTTGGAAGGGTTTTCCGTGGGTACAGACATGGTGGTGGTCCCTTGGAAAAGGGCTCTGGGTGTGAAGAGTTTGTCCCTGCATGCTGGGGGAACAACACACCAGGGCACATGGCTGCAGGAAGAAAAGAGAAAGAAAGTGACACATTAAAAAAACAAAACCGAGAAAGGGAGCTCAAAGAGGGAGGAATGATGGCAGCGCTGTCAGGAGCCAGCGACCCAAAGACATCCGTCTTATTATCTGTGCAAGTAGGAGAGGATCTGATAACACACAAGGTGATTAAAAACATTGTCTCTGCACTCTGTCCTGTGTCCTCTAATGGTGTGTGAGAAACCTGCAACTGCACAGCTGCTGTTTGGAGCTCTCAGCCCAAGGAGCTTTCACTTCCCATTCATTACAGGCTAAGTGAGCTGCCAGGGAGCCACGGAGAGCAGAGCAGTGCCACTCACACTGCTGGCACTCCCATTTTCTGCTCCATGAGCCACAGAGAAGCAAGGCAGTGCAAGAGGAGGACATGGGAACCAGGCTGGCTGGGCACCCCATCACAGCTGAGATCCCCCCTCCTCTAAGGCAGCTGATGGAAGAGGTTATGGCTGCATTGCTCTGCATTGGTGCCATTTGGATTTGGAGAATTCAGTGTTTTGGGCTTGTGTGTTTTATTGACAAGAAAAAAAAAATCCTTGAGCTTTCTGCTGTGCTGTACGAACAGTTCTGATGAGAGGTGCAGGGCTGGCAGATGCCTGCAGAGTGAGGAGAGCTTTCCTGCATGTACTCCAGATGGGATTGGGCTGCCACATGCCTTTCTTGCCTGCTTTACTGCAACTGGCCATTTTGCCTGGTTTTGGAAAACAGCAGGAGATTCCTTTCCCCTGATTAAATGAATAATTAGATCTATTTCAGTCTTTACAAGAGACTGCTAATCACTATGATTTATGAAAGCCAGGAGAGCCACCTCATGTGGGGTGTTGCCCCACTGTGGGTGGGAGTGAAGAGTCTGACTCAGGGCTGTACCCAGGACTTTTGGTCTGCTTCAGAGCAGTCAATCGGCCTCTGAAATGTTGTTCTGACTGCTCAGGCCCAACATAAGGTCCTCCATTTGCAAAAGCAGCTTATTTCTGAACCTGCCCTTTAGCCAGTCCCTGGTACCTTCCAGGAACCATTTCCCACCTTCCTGCTTCAGGGGTGTGCTGCACACAGGGCGCTTTCTGTGAAGATCAGCGTGCATCTCTCGGTTTTATGCTGCTTTCTTTCGGCCCTGTGCTTGTGGGATTTTACATTGCAGCACTGGGCCTTGTCTCCCACCTGTGAGACGGAGCCCTGCCTGTGCTCACAGCCTGGCTGCTGCAGTGTGACCTGTGGGGTTGGTGTTGAAGAGGCTTTATTGATTTGTCACTTAGGAGGGAAGTGATAAGCCGTCCTTCTTGCTGTGGAGGTCTCTCTGTGTCTGTAGCCTCAGCACAGCGCCTGCTGCAGTCACATTCTCTGCAGAGAGGTCAAAGTCAAATGTCTTTTTGGAGAAGAGTCTTGTGGTTTGCAGGGCAAATCTCGTGGTTCTTTTCAGCAGGCAGGGAAAATAAAATGTAAAATAAACTCGGTAAACTCGGTAGGTTTGGGATTTATTTTGTTACTTGTCTGTGACTCTGGGCACAGCAAGACCTGGATGTGCACAGGGGGACTTGACACAGCACCTTGAGATATCCAGGGGATCCCAGGGCAGTGGAAATGCAATCCTCATGATGCATTCATGGTGCCCCTGCCAAAGGGAAAAAAGCTTGCGTTAAAGCAAGGGATGTTGTGATTGTATTATTTTTTTTCTTGGAATAAAACTGTTTGAGGCAAATTTGTGAAACAGTTTCAAACAAGAAAGCTGGTCAAAACTTGGAAAAGAAATTAAAGTAATTTAGTCCTTCTTTTTTTTTTTTTTTTCCCTNTTTTTTTTTTTTTTTCCCCAGTCCAAAATGCCTCATTTTTAAATGTGTCCGTGATATTTTTATCTATTTTTTTTTCTGGATCAAACAAACCAAAACAGTTTCAGCTTGAGGCTAAGCAAGAAATCTTTGATTAGCCCCAAATGATGGTGTTTTGTTGTTCAGTGTTTCATTTTCCCAAGGCCAGCAACACAATCATTTGGCATCAATCAAATAAATAAAATAAAAAAAGCTTTCAATTCTTTGCTCATTTGTGGTCTGATAGATCCTCCCAGTTTGGTCTGTCATGCTGTGGGACCTCCACATTTTCAGGGTTTGTGCCTGCAAGGCTACAACTGCCCTAGAACTAGAGAAGCTTTTCCAACTGCCTGAGGCACCCCCTTCCTGTCCTGTCTGATTCCAGCACCCACTTTGTTCTGACCAGAGTTCCCCGTGCCCCCTCACCCAGCATGAAGGAATCACACCCCAATCCGATAAGAATATTTCACTTCCCATTGCTGCAGGGTGCAGTAATTTAAAAAAAAA
>VZDJ01000076.1:7465341-7644710 GCA_008694505.1 Cyanoderma ruficeps | reverse complement strand
TTGCATGTTGGGTGTAGCTCTCAGTGGGTGGGTTTCTCCAAATGTGTCTAAAATTGCAAAGGAACACAAGTGCAGAAAGCTCCTGGGAGCTGTGCTGGACCACTTCCCTCAGCTGGGTTGACTTATCGAGATCAAATAGGTAGGAACAGGATGAGGACTCACAGGTTTAAACTGCTGCTCGGGAAATTCAGATTTAACATCAGGAAAAACTTCCTAACAGTGAGAACAGTTGCATATTAATAGAAATTGCCGTGGGAGGTTGTGTACCCAGTGCCACTGGAGGCTGTTAAGAGCAGGTTAGAAAAACATCTGTCGGGAATGATGTAGGCAGAGTTGGTCCTGGCTTGGGGAAGAATTATGAATTAAATGAAGCCCCAAGTTCCCTTTCAGCCCAATTTTCTCGGCTTCTGCAGTGCTGCAGAGTAGTGATTGACAGAAAAATTATAGTATTACAATTTTTTTTTTCTTTTCTGAAGTACATATTTTGAGTTCTCTGTTCGGTGTAGCACAAATACAGGTTTCAGACAGGAAAGGTCCATAAGCAAATAAATCTCAGAATTATGAAACAGGCAAGCAAGAGCAGCACCCTTTCCCCCCCCCCCCCTTTTTTTTTTTTAAGGGAATGAATTTTCAATGGGGAAAAAAGAGGAAAAAATGAGCCCTCAAAGAAGATGCATCAACTTGGTGATGGTGATTATTATATTAAGAAAATAAATCTAGAATGAATCAAAAGTTCACAACTTTGGTGAGCAAAGAGGGAAAGAAGAGAAGGAAAAGCACAGATACCATTAGAACAAAACCCTAGAAAGGGGAAAATCCTAAACAAATTAAATTATACATCTAACGAGCACAAACAGACATCTTCTTTCAAAAGAGATTTAACCCAATTCTTCAAAGAAACAAAACCCAGCAGTAATTAGTAAGTGCTTTTATCTCTTCTGGATTACAGCATCCAATAAAGCTGAATTCCTAGAGGTGATGTTCCTCCTCCCCAAAATATGAATCATTAGAAGATGTTGTGCAAGGCTTTTCCTGCCTCAGCCCAATAGGATGCCACCAAAGTCGGGCAGCTTGGGCTGTGCTTATTCTGCATATCAAAAAATCAGCTGTGGCCAGACCCCAAATGCAGAGATGAGAAAAAAGAAACTCAGGAAACTGGGACTTTTCCTTTGATGTTCTGTGAGTTATGAATCAGGCCTTAAAATCCTGCTGCTCTCCAGTGTTTTGACACAATACTAAAGTTTTGTAACTTCTTCAGCAGAGCGAAGCTGGAGGGTAACGAGGGAAGGAAATGTGGTCAGCAATAAAGTTTATATTGTGTTTCTTTGCTTGGGTGCAAGTGCTCCAGCCACATAAAGTCAAAGCAGGCCCTTGTTTATAAAGTGCACGTTGTGCTGTGGCCCTGACAGGTAATTCCATGTGGCTCCAGAGTGCAGACCTGTATTTCACATCACCTGAAAAATGAAAGGCCAACGATCTCGGGCAGAGGGAGGATGCAGATCCCTGTCATAACCCCAAGGCCTGGGAAAATCTCTTATTTGCTCTTTGTGGAAATTTCATGCCAGGACTAACCCACAAGTGACTTTTGCTTGCCACTGAGCAGCTTTTTTTATGACATGAATAAATAAGCCATAAATCCCTGATGGAAAACTCATCATGTCTCACACAGAGACACTCTTGGGGAACAAGTATTTCAATGTGTATTTGACTTTTCTCTCTGTCTTTGAAGTTGCCAGAGCATCCCCTAATCCTGTAAGTGAGATGGGAGGCTGACGGTCCAGGAGGGATTTGCCCCCAAGTGTGGCCACGATTTTGCCATGCAGAGATGAGGGAAATGAGGGTGGGAAAACCCAGCCCAGGCAAAGCTTGTGCTCTCTGCCATCCTTGGAAAAAAAACCCCAAAAAAACAGAAAAATGTATCACCACAGAAAAGTAGGTCAGGGTGGAAAAACACAGCTCAGGAAGGTTTTCAAACCACTTTAGGAAAAATGAAGATCAATTCCTGTGCTACTGCCTTTTGACTTTCTAGCCCGGAGACGTGTGACTGGTAACCCACAATCTGCATGCTGAGCTGAGCTGAGCTGAGCTGAGCACTCAGATAAGAGTGGCAGCCCTTGCCAAAATTTTTCTCCAGCCAATTCTTTCAGCCCAAACATTCTCATTCCTTTTCTATGGATTTAGACATTTCCCAGTGGGTAGCTTCCCTTCCTTTAGTTCCCATGTTTCAGGAGACAAAGTTAATCTGTCTCAGCAGAGGTGCCCGGGCTCTGTGCTGTCAGCAGGGTTCATATCAGTGCCATTAATCATCTGGTACTTGCTGTTCTTTCATTTCCTTTTGCTAACTCGTGTTCTCAGCTGTCCTCCTGTGCTTTGAGGCACAGATCTCTGCCCGACCTGCACGGGCAGCAGTGAGGGGCAGCTCCAGGCTCTGCCTGGGAAGGGAAACCTGCTGGTCCTGGGGGGATTAGCTGTGCCTGGCATGTGGGGCAGCTCCAGCCATCACAATCTCCTCACCAGGACATCAGCTCCTGCCCTTCTGGAGCCTCTGCAGCACAGGACCTCACCAGCAGTGGGGTGACACCTCAGGATTGGAAATTTGTTCCATGCCCATGCCCATGCCATTGCTGCTGTGCTGTGCTGCAGTTCTTGCCACCTCCAGCTGGGCAGCTCACTGTTCCTGTAAAGCCCAGGAGTATCCTCACCCTTGGAGCTTTTTTTCTTGCATAAATACATCCTCTACAACTTAAGGTTTGTGGTGTTTTTAATCATGCATGCCAGAGTAAGAAAGCATGTTTATTTTGTTCACCAGTTATGATGCAGTTTCTCTGTAGTCTTTTCATACATCTCCCTGTTCATACTTCTATTTTTTCTAATTATTGAGATAAATTCTTGAGCTTAAATGAGATGAAATCATCTTGAACAAGTTTATTATTCTTATTAATATTGAGATAAGTCCCTGTCATTAGCAACATGGCTAATTATTTGTAATATTGCCACTTGCTGTTAATACACTGTTGCGTGCACAGCTCTTTCCAATGAAGTAAAAAACTATTGCTGTTGTTTTATTGTGATAAAATCCACAAACTCAGCTGCTGTGATCACTGCCCTCTGCTTAAAGATGAAATAGCATTGGTGTGATGCAATATCCTCTTCCAAGCTAAAATGAAGCATCATGCCACTTGCCAAACCAAGGGTTTGTGTCAGGCAAGCTCTGAATCCAGGAGTCCTGGAAGCACACCCTTGATCACAGAGAGTTTGAGAGGCTGCAGGAGAGAGAAGGAATGCTCAGTGAAGCCTGGGTTTGTCTCCATCAGAACCCACCACAGGGAGCACAGCCTGAAGCTCTGGGGCCCCATCCCACCTTTGTTCTGCCATCACTGCTCCTTTCTCTCCTTCCCTGGCTCTTTTCAGGAGGCTTGGCCCCATCAAGCAGCATCATCAGCCCAAGGAGAGGTGGGGTGAGGATGTCCTGGCACCAACTTGAGCAGCAAAATGGGAATCATAACTAAAAACACCCCACGGCACACATGAAATAATGCTCTTTGTGTAATGTAGGTGATCTCTACAGGAAGGCAGCTTCCAGCCAGAGGAGCCCATACACATTAAAATTGTGTTTTCCACTGTCACAAACTGTTTGAGCCGTTATTAGGGTTCATTCTGTGCCCGGGGTTTTGGGCATGGAGGCAGCCAGGACAACCACAGCACCTGGCCCTGCAATTACTATGTCTGGTGTCGAGTGATTGTCTCAAGTGCCTGGGATTTTGAAAATTATTTATTTATATTGCTACTTTATTTAACCATTGTGGTATCACTCTGATACATTTATCGACCAAAGCAGCACTAATTTTGCAAGAGAAAAAAACCCCCTAGGTCTCATTTAACTTTGTTTGAAAAGCAAAATGGGTAAATCAAAAATGTGTACGGCATGAAGGCCACGAGGGCAAAGGCAGAGCGTTGAGGTTTAGTGGCAGGATGTGTCTGTCTGTTGTAGCTACTTTAACTATGCTTCAAAATTAAAAAGTAGAGACCCTAAAAATAGATTTCTAAAAGCCTTTTCTTATTCCTAGGCCGGCTTCAGAGAGGCAGGAATTTTGCCCAGACTGCAGGCAGTGCCATGTTCCTGAAGGGTACCAGAGCTCCATTCTGAGCACAAACCTGATCTCAGAAGCTCAGACCAAGCTGGGTTGAGCCTCCCCAGTTCCAGCATCCCCCTGAACCAAGCTGAAGTCCTGGTGAGTTGTCGCTCCCTGGGCAATGAGATGCTGAGCAGTGGGGCAGGTGCTGCCCCTCTTTGCCACACTTGTTCTGTCATCTGCAGAAGGCAGCACTCCTGACACTGCTGCAGCACAGATAATGCTCAGTGCCTGCTGCTGCTGCTCTCCCCTAATTACCAGGAACATTGCTTTAAAAAGTTACAACTTCCCGGAATGACGTGAAAAACAAATTGTTTAGAACACAAGTGACTAATAGGCAATTGCAAGCTGGAGCATCTTTAATCACTTTTCAATTTTAAGTACATTTTTGAAGAGAGTGGCTCATTATTACCTGGCAGATCATGATGGAGTTCTACATTTCTGGTAGGCTAGATTACAAATGAAAACAAGAATTTCATCTACAGGGTTGGCAATTTCTTCCCCCAGAATTACCAGGGGGCAACAAGTTCTCAGCCAAGATGATATTTCTGCCTCAGACTTTGGAAGGGAAGGGGCCACACCACCTGTCAGGAATGGAAGAGCAGGGATGAACCTCACTCTAGCCACAGGCAGATGCCATCATCCCGCACTGCAGTTTCCTGGGAGCAGCAGGACAAGCACAGTTGTGAGCACTGCACTCCCACTTGCCCAAAACATCTGAAACTGTGTTATCATCCCCATTCTTACTGTGCAATTGCAAACGCTCTAAATTCATTACCAGCACATTGATGGAAACTGTTTTCCTCCCAGTTAAAATATTTCCAAATACATTTTCCCATTGTGTGCTGAAGATATTTCTGGCCAGCAAATGGAGTCACCTTCTCCCTGCTCTGGTGGCAGTGGGAGCCTGGAGGGGAAGGGCAGGCAGGGCACAGGGATGTGCATCTTGCCCCCCATATCCCATATGTCCAGGCATTATACACTGCAGTGGCCTTTTGGGAAGCCAAGGGAGGGATAGCAGCCCAAGAACTGGACAAATTAGATGATTTTAAATAGGATTTATACCTCTGGAACAGGGCAGGACAGTGTTAAAGGACTCCCTGCACCATCAGGAACCTGGCCACATACATGATTGGCATTTGCACTGCTAATGAGACCATCTCTATTATAATGAGCTCATTACTATTTTTTATTACTATTGTATTTTGCATGCTTCACAAATCATGCAGGGAGCTGCTTTTTACTTCAACTTTCTCTTTCTACCTTGGAAACTCTCAGGGCAATCCCAGTGGCTGCAGAACACAGGAGAATGAATTAACCCCTGTGGAGAGACTGAGAGGGAGTGGCTGCTCCTAACTGGTCATGGCAGGAGAGGGAGAAGGAGAGAAAGGAAGGGATTGAGTCGTGGTTGGAAACTAATTCAGCGAGGAGTTCCCATGCTGTGCTGAAACCCAGTGACAAGACATTTTTATGAATGTATCTCCTATTCAGGAATGTCTGCACAAAATTAGTCTGCTCCTAAGGGAACACTTGGCATATAGATTATGCTCTTTGTCAACGTTTATCTTCCAAATATCGATTTGGATCAGATTTTGCTTCTCTGCTATTTTGAAGTATTTTGCTTTAATAAATTTTGGATATGCAAAAACAAAGGCGTTTTGGCTTTGGAGCAATGTTGAAGTTTCCAGCGTTGCACAACTGCTCTGATTCACGTCCCTTGAGATGTTCCTTTCCTTTTTCAAGTTCCAAACATATGTTCAGTAGGACAGACCCCAGAGAGAAGTCTCGCTGTCTTCCAATGATTCTGTTGGCTTGGATTGCTTTGGCTTCAGCCCCTTACCATTAGCAATTCCAGTTGGCTCCTCGGTAGCCACAGCCTCAGCTCTAACTCTCAGTGAATGGCCAACACCCTGGAAACCATCCTCTGCTAAATTTCAGGCTACTTGGCTTCAACAGTGCACCACGAGATGCAGCTCAGAGAGAGGATTAAAAGGGGCAACTCTGCCCCTTTGGGACCTTCCAGAAACCTCTGGAAGTGAAAACAAGTTTTTGCTGCGAATCAGCTGCTGGAGAATCCCATTGCTTTACCATATGGCTGCCACCAATAGGTGTAAGCACACCAGTTCCTGATGGAGCAAAGACATCAGGAGACACAGATATGGAGGGGTTTAGCACTCTGGACCCGTGCTAAAGGTTGTAATTCCACTGATTCCACTAAGAGAGGACAAACCCATGGATTTGTATCACCTTGGACATCACTGACTGCAGGACCAGCGTGGTTTAATCTCACCAGGCAGGTGGGAGGTATCCAGGTGGGAATGGCCATCTGCCAGACTGCATTCCTCATCTACTTATCATACCTTTGCCTTGCCCATCAGCAAGGAAGAGGACTGTGCTTGGATTTTTCTGTTCACAGTGACTCCAGACCCAGTTTTTTTCTTACCTATGCATTCCAGACAAATTCTGCAGCCATGTGTGAAGTCCAAGAATCGGTCAAGAAAATTAACTTCCACCAAAGGACAAAAAAAAAGTAAACGTGTGAGTACATCAGCCTGTTGTTGGAGCTACCAAGCTGCATTTTGAATTTCAGGTCTGTTATTTTGTTAGTTTGACGTTGTAGCTCTCTGACAAGCTCCTTCTGTCTCACTCATTTCCTCTGTGTCCTCTGGCTGCTGAGACATCATCACTCTTTCAAGCCAAGGGTTAGGGCTGGCCTGCTTTTAATACTCAGTAGACTTTGGTGGCATCTGGCAGTAGTACTGCCAGCTGTTGCAGAGAAGATAAAGAAGAAAGGAAGACATCAACATAAAAAAAAAAAAACAAACAGCTGGGTGTGTTCAAAGACTCAGTTTTACAAATTTATATTGGAGAAAAACGTGGATAAAAAATTCTGTCTTTTCAGATGAAGCTTCTCCCGCATACCTTGTTTGAATAGCCCACCAAGAACAGAGGAGAAAGAAATAATCAATATGTAGAAAGACAGAAAACATGCTGCCTGTCCTTCAGAAATTTAGTAATTACTTAAGTGAACCTGAAGTCTGTTTTTCTCAGCCTCTTAGAAACGTGTCCATGTTGTTTTTTTGTGAGCTTTGTACTGCACTGATATTTCATGTTTAATAACGTGGAGTGAAACAGGAAAATTAACAAGAATTTTGCTTCTGGCAAGATTATCTACAGAATCTGCCTTTGGCTGGATGTAACAAGAGTCTTTTCTGCAGGTGTCTGTGGGTGCCTTGGGGTTTGAGACAAATTGCTCTGGGACTTGAGATCCTGCTGCACAAACCAGCAGGAGTCAGCTGAGACTGGTCCCTTCCTTAGAACATGGTACAAAGGGAAAGGAAAGAGAGGGAAGCAAACCTGGGACCCTTTAAATTGATCCCAAACAACCACATCCCAAGGAAACTCCTCCAAAATGAATGCAAATCATCATCCATCAGTCTCTCCATGTTCCCTTTTGTCCTTCAGCTCCTTGGCCACAGGAATTCTGCAGCCGTCAACAGATGTGGGTCTTAACTTCACATTTTAGTCCTTCATTACCCTTCCTCTACCTCCTCAATCCACAAGAGCCAGGGAAGCCTTGTGGAATGTGACTAACATTTAAAACCTAGCTGGGTCTTTTCATGCTTCCTCCTGGCTGTGAGCAGGATTTCAGTTCAATTAAGAATAGACCCCCTCCCACTGACTTGGTTCCACAACCTAATTCAAGTTTTAACCCTGTAGTGCTGATGCTGTGTGTTTTCTGGCTGATTTGGGGGTTTTGTGGTAATGTGTTTCTTCAAAGAGAATAGATTTAATCTATGGATCCAAACTGGGATTACTGAAAAAGGTTACACATTCACCCCCCCAACCCTGCTCATCCCCACAGCCTCTCATTTAATTTCAACATCAGTAAAGCCTGAATTTTAATATTATTTGTTATATTTAGGGCAGATGACCTACCCAGTCAGAATAAGAGATTAGAAATTCATCTTTTAAGGCATTATGCAAAAACATAGAAAAAATTTGACCTTGGCTTAAGTACTCTGAGACCACTTGTGTGTAATTTAAAAATCAGGACAAGAATCTGAGGAGAAGAAAATGAAATAATGCTGGCAAAGATCTTTTGGGCTTAATTTATTTTTTTTTTTCCCTGCATGAGAGCTTCTGTACACAGAAACCTTGAGTCAGTGGCTGTCTCCTTTGTGAATTCGGGTGTTTGTACCAACCAAGATTGCTCTGGAGCAATAAGAATGACCCCAGCTGTTGTATGCAGCTAGAAACCTTTCAAATGGATAAGGACATAGTCAGTAATTACAAGGGAGGGACACCACATGGCTTAAAGTGACCAGTTAGGAATAAATCCCTGCTGTGAAAATTTTTGTCCTTGTTTTATGGGGCGTGTGGAAAAACGAAAAGCGTGTGTATAAAAATCAACATTTTCGTAAAAAGAAAATATGAAAGTTCATTCAAAAATGAATAATGTAGTCAGCATGGTATGAAATCCCACTGTTTTAAAATAATATCTAATTTAATTTCATCGGTCTTCTAAAATAATTAAGAATGTGAGAATAATTGGTTTTCCTTTCATAGCAGACCTTTTTGAGTGCATTCGGGAAACATTTTTTATCTGGTTTGTTCCCACAGCTTCAGCTTTAAAGGTCATGTTTTATCAAGATATCATTTTGTGATGACTTTTTTATTATTCTCAGTGACACTAACAGCATGCAGTGGCTGATCTTGCTTCAGAAACAGAAAAGGAAGTAAGTGATTTATCCATATAACCTAAAAATAAAGGATATCCCTCTTGCATTTTAATTTAGCACTAATTAGCTGAGAGTTTTTGAATATGTATTTAGAACACAAGGAACAGATCTGGCCTTCTGTGTTGATTTCGTTACTGAGTTTCAGGAAATTAAACAACTCAACCTCAGAAAAAGAGGAAAGCTGAGCGCAATAAATGCTGCAGCAACTGGAGCTGTGATTTTAGAATTCAGTGATACAGAGAATGACATTGACACATTTCTGAGGAGTCAGAGCCCAGCTTTCTCCTCGAGGGCCACACACTTGAAAAGACAACACAGAAAGCAAATATAAAAATACCAAAATGTTCTGGGTTAGGGGAAACAAATCACCCCTTGAGAAGAGGAAGGCAGCCCTTCCTCACGCTCTCCCAGCTGCCCACGTGCCGTGGATGGAGCTGGTGCTGCAGGCAGGGCACAGTGTGCAGTATTCCAAAAGGACATCAGAGTCAGGTCCTCTGTGTGAGTAGTGACAGAACTCAGGTTTCTCAGCAGCGCTTTCAGCTGTGAAACTCAACTTTTTCCTTCTTTAAAGGCACCCACAGCAGCACTGTCCCTGCCTAAAGCCAGTTTTTCTTCATCCCATACCAAAAGATTTGGCTAAGAGAAGGAGCAAGGCTGAGAAGAGAATCAAGAGGATGGTGTCCCAGGGCATGCACTGGGTTGTTTGCTGTCCTCTTGCCTTCAGTGAGGCAAATTCAGGAGTAAATGCTGCAGAGCACTGGAAAAGTTACCAAAGCACTCGGATGGAAACTGTTGTGTCATCACAGATCCCCTGTTGGGCCAGGTTTTGAAGCAGGGATGGCAGGACTGAATAGAGGCTGTGGAATTCTTGAGTCAGTTCACAGTGCCAGCAAGGGCCCTGTGAGTCACAGGGAAAAAAATGCAGCCTGTCTCTATTCAGTCCCCCATGCATAAACCACATAAAACTCTCTGGAGTGACCTCCCATGATTTTGTTTTGTTAAGGAAGATTTTGCCTTGTTTGAGCCTCTATTATGACTGCAGCAAGGAATAGTTTACTCCAGAGCAGTTCATAGGCCCAGGTGCTTGTGTCTCTTTGTTCTTAAGATACTTTGAGCATTTTACTTCTCTTCAAAGGGCTGTTTCTTCCTTGAGATGAAGCCATTTGCTTCATGTTTTAGAGTATTTCATCTCCTCTGTTTTCTCCCCAGAAAATCTCTTTTTGTAAATGAAACATAGGCCTGGATCAATAGTCTTCTCCTTGCTGCAGGGTAGCATAATAAGTGAAAGATGTTTTTATAATTGTTATGAGGACACGGGGGTTGTTTCATTAATGCAAGGGAAATGTGTTGTTAAGTCATCTGATGATATGAGTTGAGCGTGAGCTTTCTTTACTTGTGGCAAAATGTCAATATTCCTAAAGCATCTTACAGTCAGCACTTTCAGAGGGCAGGTTATTTGCAAAATAGCCTCACCACTATAATCCAGTGACACATAAATCTGCTGCTCCCTAACTTCCAGCACTGTCCTTTCCAAATCCAAAGTTAAATGGATTCTATTCCAAGAGCTGAATCGTCACCTAAACTGCAATGCTTGAAAGATTTGCTGTTACTGAGGAAATTGGTCTCCTACATATTTCTATTGAATAATTTCCCAAGGACCTATCTTCAGTGCATGGTAATACCATATATTGCAGTGTTGTAGCTCCTGGATAGTCTAATAGACATGTAATCTTATTTTAGCAGAAACTCACATGCTCATAGACTTGTACAGAGCAGTAACTGGCTGTACAAATAGTCCCTTTGAAATCAACAGGAATCCTGGTCCAGGTATTGTTTCATATATTAAAGTATATTCACAGCTCATTAGTTCACACCAATGACTTCAGCAGAGTTACTTCGCAACTTCTATTACAGTAAAGCTCAGGCCCTTTTCTTGTGGGCAAAGTATTTTTTACTTTGTGTAATAGGAAAATGTGAAAATTGCATTTGAACACAGTAACTTTCCAATTCATTTCAGCCCTCCTTTTGCCACGTTCATGAAATCCTGGTTGCTCAAAGGATCTTATTCACGATTTCTTAATTCTGTAGTTATCTTTAATTTCAGTGACCCCCTTGGTACATACGACAATGTTCCCGCTGCTGCAAAGGGAGCTGTTGGTCATTTTTTTTGTCGATGATTTTGGATAGAAAGGCAAATACAGTAAATCATGCCTATTAATTAATTGAATCATATTAATTTCTTAGGCTGTGCTACCCACTCCACTTCCCTGAGCAAACTGGAAACCAGCAGCAGGACACCATTTCCCGTGCTTGTACTCTCACCAGCTTCCTTTTGATCAACCATAATTGCTTTTTTCCTTTCTAAAAACTTCTGCAAATTTATGAGTAGAGGGTGCCCTTTGCTGCTGAACAAGATCAAAATGGATATCTCAGAAAGACACGACTGCAACTTGCCACTGGTGGAGGATGAGGAGTGGGGCAGTGCTGGCCTTGGCAGGCGCAGCGAGGATCACCTTTGGCTCCGCTGTTCCCCTCACACTCAGCACAGGAGCTGTGAATTTGAGTGGCTTTTCCTCAGCCCCACTGTCATGCTGGGCCACTGTCCAAGTGTTATCTCAAGGACCCTCTCTGCCATCCCTGGACAATCACAAAGGCTTTTCAGCACCGATCCACAAAGGCCCTCAGGCGAGGCCTGTCCCTGCCCTGTGACAAGAGAGGGCACACATCCCCCGTTGCCTGCCAGGGGTGTGATGGCCCAGGATCACCTTGGCCCATCAAGAAGAGCACTTTTAGAGCTGTTTCACTCTGCTGAGCCACGGGGCAGGGACCTGTCCAGCAGCCTCTTTGTGGATGCACTGTGCAGACTCCAATGCGTGTGTACGCTCCGCTCTCGCCCAGATAGAACAGCCTGTGATGAATGCCACAGTGAGAGCAGCCGAGAGAAGCACTGTGAAGAGCCTTTGGAGGACCTGATCAAATAGCTCTGGAGAGCCCTTGAAGCAGCCTGTCAGGAAAACGTGGCTGTGCATGTGTTCCAGAGAGAGTTCTGAGGGCCCACTGGCCTGTCTGCTGCTCCTTGGAGCAAACTGCTCTCCCACGACCAGGGCTCTGCAGGCAAAGGATGCCAGAGCAGGTCAGGTGCCAAAATCAACCCCCTCTGCCTTTGTTCGAATTGCCAGATACAGCTGAATAATGATCTGCATTCATTTAATACCAGCCCCTCTCACCTCCTGTTGATTTGATGTAATAGATGTACTACAGATAAAATAGGTGCAAACAGTACTTCATTGTGAGCCAATGGCACGGAGAACTTAACACAATGAAAGTAGTTTTAGCTCTGTACAGATTCAAACCCACCTGAGGAAACTGGGTATAAATCTCCCTTTGCTTGCATTGCTAAGTGTATTTTACTCTTGTTATTAGGTAAGACCCACGCTTGTTTGAACTGGCCCTCTTTGATTTATTGCAATTTAGATCCTTTATCAAAGCCCCAGAGTCTATCTGATGGAAAGAACTATTAGACTCTTTCTCATTCAGGAAAGGCAGAACATTTTAGAATTTTTGGATTTTAGCAGTCCCAGTAAGTTAACTTTAACTCTCACCCCCCAGCATATATAATATCACCTAACATTCACAAACGTAAACAAAGGAATTTCAATATCTACTGCATAGTAAACAATGCTGTGATATTTTCTGCCACCATATGAGACAGAGAAACATAAAGAAATATTTCAAGGGAGGGCATAAAAAAGCAAGAAAGCTTAGGACACAACCTGACTCAATAGTGGCATTGTGGTCTTGCTTAAAGCCTGAACAGAGAGCCTTTTTGGCCAAGGGCTGGCTCATGGAGGCTCGGTGTTGAATGTAGAAGTATTTTCTCATATTACTTGATTTCAATGCTAAGGATTAGGATCTTTTTAAAATTTCAGATAAACAGAAGATCAAAGATACCTGACTATAATAATTCTTTTTCTTCTAAGGGAAACAACAAAATTTTGTCTATCCCTTAGGGACAAAAAGAAGCTGTGTTATTGAATACCTCACCACATCAGTTTCCTGGTTTGTTTGATGGGATGACTATGATTTACAGGATTTCTTTATGAGACTCAATTAAATCTAGAATTTATAATATTCATGCAGTTTCTGTGCCAAATATACATAGTGCTGATACAGCAGGGATCTCAAAATATAAACCACCTGCTTGGAAGGAACGGAATTATGAATACATCTCCTTAAACAATAATTCATCATACTCAGAAGCCTAAAGTTGAGATGCTCTAGAGCCAACACAGCTGCTTTATCAACTTATTTGGGGGATGCTGCTGACTTACAGTGCTGGGTGTCTTTCTTGTATCTCATAGCTAAATTAAATTCAAGAATTTAGAACCTTAGGAAGCAACAGTGACTGTGGCATGAAGGATCCCGATTTCCAGAGGGAAATCCAGGGCTGTGGATGCCATGTCCACACTTCTCATACAGCATGCCAGGAAGGGGACCTTTCAGAGATAACTTATTCCCAGTGTCTGTGGGAAACCAGGAGAATCCTTGCACACCTCACTGAGGATTGTAGGGAACCATCCCCTTTCCTTAAGGATCCTTACCCTTAAGCCCCAGCCTCTCCAAAAGATGGTTCTGGGATAGAGTTTTTCCTTGAGTGAGGTCAGCTGAGGTACCAACTCAACAGAGCCAAAAAGACACCTTTTCCCTAGGGAAAGCTGCTCTACCCACAGTAATGAAATTAATTTTAATCCTCATGACTTTGTGAGAAGACTTTGATCTCACATACTTCAGCTTTATGATTTTTTTTTCCCCAGAGAGGGTGGAGCTACAGAAGTGAGATAGACTGAAGACCCTCAGAGCTGAGCTTAGAGGACGTACATACAGTCTAGGGAGATATATGTGCGTAGCAAGAATGGAATCACAGGACCTGAGTGGGGCTCTGGAGGATAAAAACCAGCACCACAGCATGATAGTGGCTTTAAGTCCATTTTCACTGCATGGATGCAGAATCCTGCTGTGCCCATTGCAGACAGGTGTTAGTCTAATTGGTCTTTTCTAACTTAGACTTTACAGCTTCCCTTAGCAGCCAGCTTCACTGTTTAAATATCCTTCATTAGGAAGCTTTCCCAAATCTCTAATTTAAAAATTTGCCCTACGTAGAGCCAGGAACTTTTTTTACTCCTTTGGTGACCAGGACAGTATTTCAGAAGCACCTTCTTTGCAGACTTTTTAAGAATTAGAAGCCTATTACCACGTCTTTTTATTTTAAAGTTCTACAAATTCACCACTTTCAGTTTTATCCTTATGGAAAGGAAATTCTTGTCAACAATTTTCTAATGCCCGTTGCTCTTCTGGAACCAAGGGTGCTTTAGCCCTTTCTGTCCTTTTCTCACCAACTAAATATAAATTAAATGTATTTCTGGATGACCACTTCTGAAAAGGGGGCATCAAAACCTCTCTTAGTCAGTAACTGGGATGTCATCCTGCCTAATGAATGTTGTAAAATGTTCAGACATACTGGGATAAAAGCCTCCTGAGGAGCTTTAAGTAGTCAGAGTAGGAAGGAGTTTAAACTGCAAATACAATCTGTTGAGAAATACCAACAGATTTTTTTTACCTTTAGTAGCCATGCTTCAACACAGCTGCTTATAGCAAAAAGGAAAACAGCCCAAAATACAAAATCCTGCTCATTTTACCTCCAGCAGATTTGCATTATTACTCTGTCTCCAGGTCCTTTTGGGACCACGTTCCTGACCAAGAGGCTTTCCAGCCAAGTGCTGGATTTGTCATCCAGCTCTGGAAGACACCTTGGAGGGGATGATTACTACCTGGCCTTTGAAAATCACTCCAGACCAAATAGACCAGGCCTGTTTGTATTAAAGGAAACCTGTGCCACTGTAAAGACAGCAACCACCCTGATATTTATCTCTAGGAAATTACTTTTAGGGTTTTAACAAATAAGGAAAAGGAATAGTCTTTTCAACCAGACTGTTACTGCCTGAAGGATCCAAATGGACTGAGGGCTGTTTTCAGGAACAAAATGCACAACAAACTCGGGATGAGATAAGAGCACAGCAAGAAAACTTCAGATTTATTTGAGATTACAAGGAGATTTGCCTATCTTACCCAAACCCCTCTTCTAATTAGCATTTCATCTCATCTACTGTCTCATTTTACCTTTTGCTCCCAAATAGTGCTGGAGGCTTGGTCTTAGGACAGCTCTCTGACATCCACAGTGTGTGCCTTCTCCATTTGACTGAAGCTCTGTTTCAGTGATGCAGAAAATTAATTAAGGCATTTTATTTCCTTCATAACCAGACCTATATACTATTTCTAGGGCTGCAGATCTGTTAACTCTGTGAACAAATAAACACAAAATTAGGTTCCTTTTCCATGGTTTCTGAAGCTGATAACAGCAACAGCCATGAAGGAATCTCAGTGCAGAGTCTGCTGCTTTAACCATGCTGGAAAAAATTCTCTGTACCAATTAGAGAGATTACGTTCCTCCCAGTGATGCAGAGAACTGAATAATCAGGCAAATATACTAACCAGATGTCACTTTATCAGACAAGAGGAAGGAGTATTCTGCGGTGAATGGAAGACAGTGTGTGGGATGCCCATTAGCTCATGCAAAAATTTCCTTTTATGCCCATAATCACTTTTCCTGTGGTCTTTCCCCAGCCTTTGTTCATGAGCAGCAGGAATAGGTGAAAGGGCTCCTATTTGTGTATCTGTGGCTCAGCTGGGCCTGTGGCCACATGGCCTGAGGAGGTGATGGCTGTGTACAGGTGATCCTCACCTCACCTGCTCTGCTGGCGCACCACAGCCAGGCATTAAAATGTCAGGAGGCAAAAAGGTGAATTGGTGTCTTCAGCTTCACTCATTGCAAACCTCTGCAGGGCTTGTCATGGCAAAACTGACAAACCACTGAAGATCCAGAAGGAAATAGAGCCACAAAAGGGATTTACAATAACAGCAACCAGGTATCGCCCCTGTGCTCAGATGCTTTTATTCAACAAGCCTTTGGAAATATTAGTCATGTTCAGGTTTTCAGAAGTCATATATTTCACCAGATTAAAACCTTTGTGATATTAGGACTCCATGAGTGAAAAATAGCTCTTTCTACCCATATCTAAAAATATATGTTTGAAGCTCAAGTTGATTTAATGTGAATTCATGCTCAACTGTGCGTGTGATGTTTGGATATAAACAACATTTTCACATTGCACAGTATCACACTACTGCTGTTGTGTCTTTTCTCAGACTTAGTTATGTATCTTTAAGGTATTTTCTTCTCTGGGCTGATTAGATAACTTAAAATGCCTGCACTAAAATTCACTGTCTTTAAATAGGGCTAAAGACATCATAGTTATGTATAGTCCAGTTAATCTACTTTGACTGAGCTAAGTTGTTATAAAATGGCATCTTTTATTTCAAAACAGGCCAAAAGGTTTTCCACCACGTCTTGTTGGTGAGTTTAAAACAACCAAACAGACACCAGACCCAGCACCTCCTCACCTGGAAATCCTCTGTGTGATCTCAGCGAGCAACTCAACGTGGAGCACGAAAGAAAAAGTCATCCTACTCAGAAATCAAACAAAAACCCCCTTTCTGCTCAACTCCAAACATGTGCTGAATGCTCCCCAATCATTTTAGCTGTGATTTTGTCCTTGGCTGCTTCAAGACAAGGGAGCGAATCTCAGCGCATTTGAATGACAACAGCTGCGATGAGGAGTGATGAGCATTTATTCCAGCAGGAAGTCTTACCCAGAATCTTTCCTAACTGTAAGATCCCACTCTCACTGCTAAACAGGATATTCCATGCCACATTATGCTAATGAGGTGGCATGTTTCCAACAAGCACAATTTGTCGGCAGCACCGCAGTGACAGCGATGACCACGATCCTCTAACTCAGCCACCCATTGCCTCTAACAATGGTTATTGCATTTTGAGATCCTCCATAGGTGTTCCTCCTTTGTGGCCACAGAGCTCACAGATCTGTCAAACTCCATGAGTAAGGATTGTATTCTTAAAAAGCTAAAATATTAGTTGTCTGGGGAAACCTTTATCTACGGAGGGCTCATTGCAGTGTGAATATTGTCCTGAATCATAAAGTGCTTTTAAATAAGGAAAGGTTAGGTAGGGCAAGTAGACATTTTTGCACTGTGTCTTTATATTCTTTTTGTTAAAGATATAGAAAACCTCCCAAGCTCAAAACTCACTGTTTGCATAAAGCCACATGCCATATGAAGGCAGATTAAGCAAAGCAGTATTTTTAAAAACTAAAAAGAACAGGTTTTATTGAGGGGTGGAAGCCCTGTGTCCAACAGGAAGCTCCTTGGGCTCCAAACCACCTTGCATTTCCAGCAGCCGTTTCCATGCTCCCCAGCTCTCAGCTCCTCGATTTGTGCAAAGGCAGATTAGGCAGAGGGGTAAGAGTTGAGAGGAAATGTTTCTGTGCAGCCAACACAGCCTGCGGACACCGCTTCCCCCAGCACTGGGTGGCAATTATTCCTGTGTAATAGGCAGTCACCCCCTGACCCTCTCCTTCAGCGTGCAACGCTTCCCCTGTCAAGCGTTAATCCCTTTGTTAGCTGCTCAGCTGCACGTTCATTTAGGAGGGCTAATGATTTACACTGTTCCTTCTCCGCAGGATTTCGATGGACATGTAATTAGAGGTGAATGGAGCCTTCAGAGGTGCAGCAGCCACCAGAGCCAGCGGCAAAGTCAAAGTGTTTGTCTAATTTCGCAATCGGCTGTTTCGGTGAATGAAACCATGTGGTCAGCTGCACACGGAGGAGAAGAAAGTAGGAAAGGAGAAGCAGGGGAAAAAAAAAGTCAGCCTTTAAATAATAAAAAAAAAAAGTGGGTTGCATGGCACGCACAAAGCTCCGAGATGAAAAGGAACGTATTTTAAAAATATTTTTGGTCAGGGTGCCAGAGAGCAGGTGGGAAGATAAATGCCAGCAAGGAATCTGTTCTTCTTGTACAGAGGGAAAAAATATCTAAAGGTGAACAGCTTTGTTTCAAAGTGCTTGAGATGCCTAATCATTAGCAGCATAAGTGTGAGAGCTGGAAAGCTACAGAAAAATACCTGAAGGTGAGCTGAAGAACGTTTTGTGTGCCATGGCACTGGGGTAAAAATTTGCATGTTTTTTTTAATGTAAGTCATCCACACCTGTAACACCTCAGGAAACATCCTACAGCTCTTACACCAGGTGAGTATGGCCTTTTGAAGTCACAGGGATTCTCCCATATGTATCAGTATCACTGGATGAAGTGGAAAAGTGTAGCAGGGAGCCATAGTCCGGGTAGAGTTTAGATGAAATAAAAACTCTCAGCTCTGATTTCTGGACAAACCACAGAGAAGATCCCATTTTGCTGCAAGCCATCACTCCCTCTCCATCACACAGGGGTTTGTGGATGACGCCAGCAAGAAGGGCTGGCTGTCATTTATGTCACTTTTGGCACTGTGACGCACCATCCCCAGCTGTGATGGTGCTGGCTGAAGGCACAGCAAAGCAGAGAGGTTACAATGGGCTTTAACTCCCTCCCACCACAGATTCCAGCTACCAGGTGATACCTGCCCTCTGCCTCCCTCGGTGGTGCTTCCTGCTATTTTCTCACACCTCCCGAAGCTGCAGATTGTTTCCTGCTTCCCATAATTTTTTGGCAGGGTTTGGGGTTTTTATATTACTATTTTTTTATAAACCCTTCTTATGTTTTTGGTCTCCTCATCATGGGTTCCTCTGCTATTAGGCTGCTGCACCATCTCCCTGCCATTGACCGTTTGTCCATTTTGGAGCTGGGAATCTCCATTGTCCACATAGATTACACACAGTGCATCCCTGGATGAAATAGTGTTTGCATTGAATAACACCCACTCCTATGCTCTCAGTTACCCAATAGCCAGTCAAAGTGATATTGCTATGAATTGAAGTAAGACACCTTCACCAGTGCTCTGAATTCAGAAGCATAATTTCATTAAAAATGAAAAAAAACAGAGTAATAATTAATAATTGTTTTAATTCAGTCTGGGCTTATGAGCTAATATCTCTTGCAGAGTTGTCTAATACAATTATAAACATAATTTCATGCTTAATGAAATATAAATGATGCAATTGAATGGTGCACTCCAAAGATATCTCTCTATCAATCAATTGTCCTCCCAACACTTCCATTTCTCCCATGTGCTTTGGGTAGCAATTTTGTTTGAAATGTGGCTCTGGTTTTGATTTGATTTGCAGACAGCATGCAGCAGATATTCCTTCCTGTCCCTGAGGACGTCAGTGCGATGGTGAGGTGTCATCACAATTCAAACTGGGTGTCTTTTTGCTGGTGTGGGGCCCTTTTATCTCCTGAGATCTGGATTCAGAGCGCTGCCTCTTGAGTGAGCACAGCACAGCCTGTCCTCAGCCCTGCAGCAGCAAAGGCCCTCAAGAAAACACATCCAGGAATGTCTCTGCTTTCGCTGCAGCCTGTTTCCCACCACACCAGCAGAGAAAGGATGATTTGCTGCTGACAGCATCAAAAGATGGCTGTGGGCAGCTGATGAGGATGTTTGATTTTCTGGGGGATCTGGGATCTGCTAATAATCAAATGCATGAACATACACTTCTTGCTATTTCTTTGAATTATCATCTTTATCACTGGTATCACTATTCACCTCGTGAATTATAGCAGTAATTTCTCTCCCACTCTGACCAGCTGGCTCATAGCACCCAGTGGTGCCATCATGGAAAACCTTGTGTACAGTTGCATGACTTGCAGCCACAAATGGATAAAACTTTGTAACACTTGCTCACTAATTTCTTGTGTTTGTATTCCAAGAGCCTCACTGTGTCCCTACAGAGGGGGAGGGAGAAAGAAAACGAATCCCTTTGTATCAGAGGCGTAATGATCCTGACAGAAGGACAGGGGTGAGGGCAAAACCAACCAAACTCCAAACAGCAATTCCTGCCGTGGTTTGGGTCTGTGCAGTAAATATATGTTTTACCTTGCTGGGGCTTGGATATAATTGAATAGAAGTTTGTTGGAAAAGTAGCCCTGACATGCTGAAAGCTTCCCACAACTCCAAACCAGGCAGTTTTGCTTGGTTCAGGTTTAATTATGAATGGTTCACTCAGCCCTGGTAATGACTCATATTCACTAACCAGCCTGTATATGAGATGTGACGAAAGTGTAGCTCAGATACACAAAGCATAATTATTTAATGATGAAGTAAAGTTGATTAGGAAGCCTTTAAGCTATTACACTCTTAGCAGGGTATTTTGCAGTCACTGAATAAATGAACATAATTTAATTCTTAAAAGCTGCATGGCTCCTGCTGCTTTAGAAAATGATATGTAGCTAACATGATAGATTTTTCCCATTATAGAATTCTATATGCTACAACAAACAGCATACAGAATGCAATGCAATGCCACTAAGAATAAGGAAAACTATTCTTAGTGACTATCCAGGCTAAAAATGATAGAACTCACATATCCACTTACAATCATGAACCTGACAAATCAAGCTTGTAAGCCTGTGGTGTGATCTGAAAACCTAACAAGCTTCCAAGAAGAATCTCCATTTTAAAAATATATCCTTTCTTCCTGGATTCTTTTTTTTTTTCCCTCATGATATGCACAAGACTGAACAGCCTGAGAACGGCTGTGCCACTGAAGGGATATATTTATATATTATGTAGCTGTGTTCCAATTATGAAATTGATCCATGGATAAAAATCCCTCAAGGGTGGCTATTAATGAGATTGTCTGCTCTGAGTGCATCCAGTAATAAGATTAGGTATGCATTTATCCTGAGCAGAGATAAACCAAAGACAAGTTTGTGCCAAGATAAGACAGTTTTGAAAGGCAATTAAACATGGGACATAATGTGCATGCATATGTCTGTGGGAAGCTGCAGGATGGAAAGTTGGTTTTCATCTGCAGAAGTGCTCCTGAGTGTAACAGGTAGGGAGAAATAGGCTTTTCACAGGAGTGAGATTAAACTCCATCTCAGAAATCAAAATATTTCAATCTTGAATTTACAAACCAGTATTATAAAATGTGCGCCCTGGCCTTTTTTGGTTTTTTCTCCACTTATGAAAGTGGAGAAAAACTTATGACTTGTAAACACCCTGGACAATTACCAGTTGCTCAGTGAGACAAGAGGCCATCAACACTCTTGGAGTTCAGAGAGCACCTTAGCAGCACCCAGGCACAGCCTTGCACCCTGCCCAATGCAGGCAGATCACAGAGATGCTCTGAGACAAATAATTTCAAGCTTTTCCTGCAGGATTTGCAGCAGAAATACCTCTGCCACAGTTGTGTCACAGTGGGACACCAAATCTTGCAGCAGGAATCAATCAGGGACAGTTGGGGTAGTGCTGGAGGAGCAGCCAGAGCAGCTCAGGGCTCAGCGTGTGCAGAAATGCACACAAAGCCAGTGGTTGTCACATCACAGCCAGCACCTTTCTGTCCCCACTTTGTGACCATTGGAACTGGTTGGTTGCTCATCACAGTCCTGCAGAATAGCAGAAATACCCCCAAAACTTTTTGCTTATTTTCACGACGCTGGGAAAAGTTTCTCCTCCTCACGCTGCCTCTGCTCCTGCTCAGGGCATGGTTTGGCTGCAGCACCTTCAATAATTGGGTGCAAGAGCCCAGAACCCCCCTGGAAGGAGAATCCTCTTGCCTTGCAGGTAAACAACTCAGGCTCAAGTCAAATTTTGAGTTACTGGAATTATTAAATAGTCCTTAAAATGCTGCCTGTGCTTGCTGCCCTTCATAAATGTGACCCAGAGCCAAGTGCTCGGTGCAGGAGGAACCCCTGGGTACAGCTGTGGACATCACCAGGCATTAGGTAAAAATGTGGAGTGGGAGGAAAATTACAGCTCAGTTTCTGGAGTAGTCTCTGGGGAGATAATGGACAATAACTGGAGCACAAAGGGTAGGAATGAAGGCAGGATTTGTGCTCCCTCCACTTTTTGCCTGGCCAGTTCAAGGTCACTCTGCCAGCACGAGCAAGAGCAGCCTGGAGGCTTCTGAAAACTGAAAAAATCTTCAAACAGAAAAGTAAAAGGAGATGGGGAAGTCCTTCCAATAATGAGCATGAGCACATCTCAGGACATTTTGGAAGAATTTTTAATCATACGTTTGTAATAACAGAGCATTTTAAAAACCCCATACTCCAGAAATATTGGCATCTCAATGATTTGTGAATGCTAAGGAAATCCCCTTCCTCATACTTTAAAATATAAAAGCCTCCTGTTCAACTGTCAAATACCCATTTTTGACAAACTAAATTACTTAAGAAATTTGGATGTTGGACACTTCAGCTAGGTGTATTTGAAAGGAATAAACAGATCTCTGTTATCTATTCACAGACCTCGAAGTAATGGTTATAAGTTTTTAAAATATCCACTAAATGGGTGCTCTATTAAGTGGTGACTGCACAGAGCATATGCAGAAAATGTGTGTGACTGGGGAGTTCTTGAATACAGCTGTGTACTGTAATGAGCATTCTGTTTAAAAGTGCAAAAAAACCCATATGTATGTATTATTATATTTGGCATTTTTCTCCCTGAGTAGTTTATTCACAGGTAATTATTTGCTTAACTTATTGAAAGTGGCACAGAATCAAGTTTTTATCTGCTGCAGAAACCTGTTGGATTCCCACCTCTCTGAGGTAAAAAAAAACAGGGTCCTTTCACACCCCACCTCATTTGACAGAAGTACAAGGTCAAGCAAAGCCACCCTATCATTTTTTACTCAAAAATAATTCATAGACCTGCCTTTTTGTTAAAAACCATATAGAAAAGCCCTAGAGAATTTTAGTAATTTTGTAAGAAATACTGGATGTAGCAGCTTCTCCCATTAGACTGTCAGTTCCCTGCCAGGACAGCTGATTCTTCCAAAGCCTGACCTTTTTGTCACATATGGTCACACAGTGCTGAGCACTGACATTCATTCTCCTAACAGATACTTTGAATCATCAACTTTGTTTTGCCTCTTGGGTTCCCTCCTTCAGTATTCTAAAAAATCAGCTCTCTTCCAAATTAGCATCAAAGATTCACTGGCTGGGTACGAGATCTCTGAGCTCTTTTTGAAAACTCTGCTAATTTTGCTTTTCCGTGTCCTTCCTTCGCTGCCCCCTCCTGTAATCAGGATCCCAAAGTGTGCTTTGTGATGAGGATGAAGCCATGACCCATGCATGATTGCAGGAAATAAGCCTTTAAAGTATGCCTAAGTGCTCTGCTTGTTTGAAGCTACTGAGCCTTTAAATAGATGTCTGTAAAAATGTGTAATTTCAAATGTTTCTGCAGATATTGTCCCAGTGTGTGTAACGAGGAGACACATCAAGCCAACTCACATCAGTTATGCTCCATTATATCATGAACTGAGACAAAGGAATCAAAATACACAGTAATACTTCAAATGAAAACCCTACTCTTGTGCAGTCTTTCCCTAGTTACCATTTGCAAAGCATCAAAATATTCCTCTTGATTTTGGGGGTTTATTTCAGCTATTCACCAAAAACCTTTTCAGCGTAAAAAGCATTTCATGTACTGGGAGAAAGGATGAAGAATTATTCCATGTTAATATTCTCAATATCTTTCGTGGTTTGAAAGCCCTGAGAGTCTGATGTTCATTCTTGCATGGACCATTTCTTTCTAGACCCACCTTATTTTCTTGCTCACGAATCTTTTTTTGTTCCTTTCTCATCTTTTCCAGAGAAGTTGATCACGAGTGGGGTTTGTGAGCTGGTTCACCACAGACTGAGGTAATGGTAAGTAAGAAACGTTATTATTTACTTCTCCAGCAGTTTCCACATTATTCTCATCACTGTTTCCCTGGTTGGCCACCTCTCAGCTTTGAATGCCTTTTACAGGAACCGTAGACAAGGACTCAGAGATTTTTTTCCTAAGTAAGTTTTTACAACAAAGCTGTGTGGACTAAGAAATCAGCCAAATCAGCACAAGCAGCTGGGACAGGGCTGTTTCTTTCTCTCCAGTGGCTCAGTGCACAGAGCACTTCTGGGAAGCTCCAGAAATCTGGGAGAATAGAGCAAGACCAATTTGCTGTTTTTTTGTGACCTTTCTGCTTAGAGATGGTGTGAAAAGAAAAAANCTTTCTTTCTTTCTCTCTTCCCTTTTTTCTTCCTTTTTTCCTTCCTTTCTTTCCTTTTGTCCCTTTGGGAACATTAGGTGTAAAGTGCCATCATTGGAAGCTCAGTGTCACAAGATGCCTTAGAAATCCTAAGGTGGTGTCTGGCATTTTTAAATCCCCGACACTCGCTAAGCTCAGTGGCAAAGCTCTTTAAGTATTGAGTATATTGATAGAAGTAGAATATGGTTTCTCCCTCCTCATCAGTCTCTCCAGGTACTTAGTACATAATTTTGGCCTATTTAATGTTACTTTAATCTTAACCAAGTCAAGATAAGGTCAGATATTTCACCTTCACTGCAGTTCTCAGCCCTCTTTATGCCTGTGTGCATAGAAACCTGTGAGAAAAACATTTCCATCATTTCCACAGCAGTGATCAAAGAAATTCACAAATGCAATGGACTTCAAAGAAAAGGGCAATGGCCCAGACCCAGCTCCGAGGCAGTGTGCCCAAAATTGGTGAGATCTGAACTAAATTGCTTAAAAACAGCATCCAGTTTGCAGCACTGGCTATTTAAGGGAGCACAGGCTCAAGGTCTGCGTGTACCTGCTGCTCACTGGGGTGGCAGAGACCTCTCTGCAGAGCTGCTCCTGCAGCTGCACTCACCTCTGGACACAGAAACCTCAGCAGGAGGGAGCTTTAAACAGTCTGTGGGCTGCAAAGCCTCGGCTTCTCATGGGTGGGAATTGAGTCAATGAGAGAAACAAAAACCAAAAGCAAACAAACAAACAAAACCAACAGCAAAAAAAAACCACCATAGAACAAACGAATAAAAAACCACCAAAAAAGCAACAAAAACAAAATTAAAAAAAAATTAAAGAAAAAGAGTCCAAAGAAGAGAAACTGAGAAAGAGAGATGCCATTCAGTGCAGCACCTATCCCACAATGACGGGTGGAAAACCATGGGTGGAAAACCAAGGAACTGTCATCCCTGGGGCTTATTCTGAGCCTGTAAAATCCCCTCCTCACCTTCACCCAGAACACTTACATTCCTGCCAGCGCTACAGGGGGAGAGGATATGGATATTAACTACTCTGCAGGACACTGGGAAGGCAGTCCATGCTTTCCCTCCCTTCCTCAGGCTCTGCCAAGTTCAGAACTAGCAGCGACACCCCAGATGGGAGAGGATTGGGGACCTGCTGCAGCCTGGCTCGTGTTTGCCATTGCCCACCAAGGAGGGATGGTCACAGCCTTGGAAAGCTGCAGCTACATTCTGCTGTGGGCCAAGGCCACCCCCTCCAGCAGCAGTTCCTAAGCTTTAAGCTATTTATTTGCCAGGGTGTGCTATTTAAATCCACCTCGCTAATGTGCATCGCTGCTGCCAAAGGCAATTTTCTGAAGGAGCTTGGGGGAGAGGGGAGATGGGAGAAAAGGGATGCATTTCCCCCCCTGCCACTCCTGCCCCGAGCCAGGAATGGAAAGCTGTGAGGTGAAAACTCAAGGGTTTCATTTAACAGAGTTAAAGCCTCCATTTCTGCACATTGTGGTGCCTGCACAATCATAGAGAAATATATCTTGGTTAAATTTTTGATGAGCTTTCGGCTGCCCTAAATAATTAACCAGGGCCTCTCTCATTTGAACACGGGTGGAACTTTTCATGTTTCAAATGCTTCCCGCCTTAACCACAAGGGAATCACTCGAGTTATTCAGGTCACGTGATAGATACATTTATTTATTTTCAACATCACTGGTCAAAGCAAATTTTGAACCTTTATGCAGGAAGGGGAGAAAGAAGTTTCCTTTTGATCTCACTCCAGGTAAATCCCCAGGAGAAGTGCATGTCTTGTTTCCAGTGGCTGAATAATAGAGATTGATAGGTTAATCAGTTCCAATACAATTTACAGAGCAACAGTGTGCACTCAGATCCTGAGTTTTGACATTCCCCAAGTCCTGGATGTTCCAAAGATGTTAGTGCAGGGTATCACAGCACGGTTTTTGAAAGACAGATGCATTAATAAGGATACTTCTGTGTCCCCTCATGGAAAGCAGAGGAGACTGATCCTGCTTTTGACAGGCTGCTTGTGTGACATTCTAACTACTGAAGTCAGCCCTGCTCCACCACCATGTACCAGCATGGAAAATGAGGGCTTAGAAACACTCCTTGTCCCTTCATTAAGTGTCACAAGGAGCTTGGATGTTGTTTTGTACAGAAACCAGACTATCTTGTGAGTATATAAAGTGGCATTAAGTGTATTAAATATTGGATTCAGTCCCCTAATGAGGGACTTTGATCTTCTATCATAAGACTCAGATGTGAAAATTGGACTCTAAAAGCAGATTAGTAAAAAAAGCTCCTTCCTAACCATCCCATTCTAGTGGTGCTCAGCGAGTCACAGACTGAGCCTTGAATTCACGTAAAAAAACCTGCAATATGAAATCAGCTGTGTCCACTCTGCAAGTGCAGCTGTCTGCAAAGGGGGAAGGGGCATGGAGGTGAGCCAGTGAAAATTTGGCTTCAAGTTATTGAGCTTCAATATCCCATCCCAAAAAATGGGAGCCACATAACTCTGTCTCAGAGACATCACGGGAAAACAAACATATCTAAAATTGCAGAGAGCTTCAAAATACCATAGACAAAGGAGCAGGCTGCACTCTCAGCTGAATTTCTAACAAATATCTACCCAGGGCTTTCAAAGTTGTCAATAAATTCAGGATTAATGATCTCAGCCTGTGCCATTTTGTAACTCATTACTTTAGGCACAAAGCTTGCCAGCTTGTTTAGTCCTACATGACTTTCTTTTCTTCCTATGGATGGTCAATGCAAAAATCCAAGGATTTATTTCCCAGGAGCAGGTTACTGTTGTTTAGCTGCTCCTGTAACTGGGTTCCTATATATTCTGCTTTCACTAATTTGTTCCCTTTTGCAGTGAAAACTGTCATAACTGCTCAATTTAAAATGCAGACTGCCTGAGAAAGGGCCTCCTGAGAAGTGACAGGTTTGGAGAAGTACTTCGTGTGCAGGAGAGCATTTTAAATTGAAAGCTCTCATGTTTCTGCAATGAGACTGGCAGAGCTACATGCTATTAAAATGAGACTCTTACAGGGTTTTTCTCAAGAAATGTTCTTTGGTGCCGGTCATGTCTTCCAACAGTTTCTGCAAATCCCAGATATAGGTCAAAATTCACTTATTTTTCATTTGATGGTGTTGCTGTCCATGGTTATATTTGGCCACAGGTGCCAAAAGCATCAACCAATATGGGGAAGATCAAAAGCAACAGAACTGGGTATAAAGAGCTGTGGTTTCACTGTCTCAACAGATTCTTTGCTCCAGTTGGGCATCCAGACATTAAAAGCTAACTCAGAATCATCATCTTCCAACAGAGGCAGTGTAAGACTTTCTTCTTTTCTGAGAGCACTGCACAAACAAACCGTGTTTGTGAGCCACTCCCACGGCACGTGAGGCAGGGAGGGTGCTAATTGCAAAGTGAGACAGAGAGCTGCTTTTCCTCCCCAGCAATCACTGCTGATCCCGGCTGCGTGCAGCTCCGTCAGGGCCACACGTCCACCACCCTCCCAGCACTGAGGACACGAGTTTGGCCTCAGGCCTACACGCTTGCTTTTCATCTTTGTGTGACCTCGAAGTTGGTCACAAAAAGCACCTGAGGTTTCTATCTTCCTCATCAAGATGCACGGAACATATGTGGAAGTCTGGCCTTTAACCTGCCTGTGCCACAGTTCTTGCTCCTCTTTGCCTCTTTTCTGCCTGCTGCAGTGTGAATGCAATCCCTCCACAGCAGCTGCTGCCCCAGGAGCTCAGTGCTCACGGCAGGAGAGGACTCCCCTTTTACTCTGAATAAGAAAAACAAAGTCCCCCATTATCTCAGCATCTACTTGACAGTGCTGGCTTAGTGGTTGGACTCCATATTCTTAAGGTCCTTTTTCAAACTAAATGATTCCATGATCTTATTCTGCCTTCTTCCAGCTTAATTTTTATATATCTACATATGTTAGGTCATCTAATATTTCTGTGGGCTAATGCATTGTCATATGTTCTATTTCAGTAGCACCTGAGTGTGATTTATTAAAATGACAGACCACACTACAGTCTTCAATGCGGGGCTAATTTGTTCCTTTTTAATGCAGTTTCTCACATAATTTCCAGCATTCAGGAGAATAAGTATTTATTTTAATCACCGTGCACTGCACATGTAATTTTTTTCCTAGGTGAAATTTCTTTTTTAATGGAGGCTGGGTCACGAGAGAGCAATTATATAAGTTATGTGCACGTTACAGAGTAATTTAAAATCAGCTTTAGGTCAATCTCTTCTAATTATCTATTTTATCAACTGTTTTGGACTGGCAATTTAAATAATTGTGTTTGCCTAATACCTGGAAGTGTAATTGCTTTCAGATGGCCTTTATTCTGATCTCAGTATCAGCACACACTGCGCATGTTTGCATCTGTCTGCGTGGTGACAGGCTCATGGTGACAGCTTGTATAACTTATTTATAAAATGACAAATTATTTTAGGATTTCTTGAAGTTCACAGACTGGAAATAAGGAGAAACACCTGCTTGCTGCAGGAAGCTGAAGAGGATCTGCTAGGCTGAAGAGAAATCGCATGAATTGGTGAAGAGCGCTTTGCAAATTCGACAAAACCCTGTGGGCCACCCTTATGCTGGTCCAGGGTGCAGGCAGGGCTTCAAGGATGTCATTTTTCGGCTACAGAGTCCCTGCTGCTGAAATCAGCTATGACCAGGGAGGTTCCCAAAGCCTCATCTGGAGTCCATGGGGAGAAACAGCCTCCTCCTAGGGTGGGCTCAGAGCAGGAACCAAGTGGAAGAGCTTTGAGTCCATCTGGCAAAGCCCAGAGCACACATGTCCTTCTGCATCCTGCAAGGACAAAACTTTCTCAAGCAAAGACTGCAGAGAGTGGCCCAGGGCTGTTTCCATCCCAGCCCTGAAGGTGCCAAGGCTGTCACTGTAATTGCAGTGGGAGTGTCCCTCTGAAGCCACCTCATTGACAGGAAAGGAGGAGTTCCTCAGCAGGAGATTGGCTGGTGTGGAGTCTGGGATGCCCAGCTAGAAAGAATAACGAGAGCCTCTGGTAGAAATTAGCCCCTGGTAGAAATTCCCAGCAGAAGGAGCAGGGATAAAGAGGTGACTTGCCTGGCAGCAGCCCTGAGTTGGCAAAGCAGCACTGCAGCACAGACTGAACTGCACCCCCAGGCACTGAGCACACAGAGCCCACTGTGCCCCTCTGCAGCACCAGCAGCGGCCAGCGGGTGTGTACTGGGAGGGCAGACAATGTAAATAACCCACTGCACCTCACTGACAGGGGTTCTGCATTTAAAATTAAGTTACCACGGTGCCTGGATGAAGCTGACCTAGACACAGCCTTCTGACAGACAAATAAACCACCGTTCACCTTTCTCAGAAGGCTACTCTCACAGTCACTTTCATAGATAATAAAGATACTTATCAGCATCACTCAAAAAGGAAGATATAGGTTTACATTTAGCATCCTGAAATCCCACTCATAGAAACATCCATTTATCAGCTACTTAATGGCCTCTTGCTTAAAGGGCAACTTCTTTTCTAATCTGATGAGTGGTTTCATATTTTCCAGGTCGGTTTTTGGTTTCATTAAGCAGCCCTGTGTAAGTTAGGATTTTTGGCCCATGATATTCTGAACTGTATTCAGCCACCAGTGAATATCAATGTTGAAGCTCTGTGCCAGCTCTGATGACTGTTCAGCCTGCTGGGTACAGCCTGCAGGGCACATGGCAAATGACCACTTTGGTCTCAGGCCAAGTCTGGCCTGGACAGGAATGTTTAAAGCTTCAATGCTCGTAATAAAGCAATAGAGCAGCTTATCAGTTACTATGAAATTAGCTTCAGAATTGCTGCTGGATGCAAATGTACACAGCATTGACATTTATTTTTCTACCAAGAAAGACTTAATTTTGTTTTTGAGAGTGACTAAGGTATTGGCATAGTGCTTTGTGTTTTTCAAATTGTCTCTATTTGAAAAATGAACTATCCCTCAAGGTAAATTAAATGAACCTTTTTCTTTGTTCTTTCAATCCTTCTGCTGGAAGCCTAGTGCTGTTCAGCTGGAACTGCACGTAAGCCAGAGATAGACAGGTTGCTCCTTCGAGCATTGACAAGAAGCATATAGACAAAAATAAAAACCCTAGCAGGAATAAAACTGAACAATTCAGACTACCCTCATTGTCAGAAGAAGTGCAGGAACTTACTGTGCACATGAGGGGATAGGGCTTGGTCAGACCACGTGAGGATGCACAGGAGGTCACACAATTTCAGGAATTAAAAGAAAGAAGGGGTAAGTGGACTGGCAGAAAGGATTGTGACAGGGAGACACAAACCCTAGAGGTCATTCCCACACCTGCTATTACCCTTTAGAAAAATTCTGTCTCTATTTAGACCCTTCCATCCTGCTTGCAGCATCAATTTCACTGAACATACCAGTGTTTCTGAGTAGTTTGTTCCTCTTAGAATTCCCAAATGCTGTGGAGTGTTTCTCCATCAATACAAACCCTTCCTCCTGGCTTTGTCTGCCTCGATAGTAAGAGTGCACAGCTCACAGAGTGTGTGCAGTTTCTCCACAGTTTCCCCCCAGCCCAGACCCAGAAGTGTTGGAGTGGACTCACCCTGACATCCTCGTGCTCAGCCCTGGAACAGAAAGGCTGCTGCCATCACTTCTGCTCTGCAGACCCTCACCTTGTGCTCTGCTTCCATGTGTTCTGCCTCTTTGGTCACTTTTCCTACCTGCAAACACATTTTCTGCTTGTTCCCTCTGGCATCCTCTTTATCTGAGTGTGAGCACACACTCCTGTGCTTTTCCCATGTATTTCTGCATGTGTGACTGTGTGTTTGTATTTCCCTTGGGAATGTTTCCTTCCTGCTGCACTGAAAAGCTGCAAACATTCCAATTTCTTCTGGCACACAGCAGCAGCTATGATTACATCTGTGCAAGTTTGGTGATAACAGCTGACACATCCATTTCTGATCACAACTTCTGTGGGCAGCCTGCCTCTCACTCTGGCTGGGTAAGGAAAAATAAGGGTTCTTCACAAAAGATAAAACTGTGTCAGCTTTCACTCACCCAGGGAGATGCTGAGCTCTGAGACAGGTGAGCTTAGTGCTAGGATTGAAGTCACACAGTGTAAAGCTGAAAGTTGCAAACGTATTTTTAGGTATATTAGGATCAGGTAGTTACAAGACTCTTATAAATAAATTCCAGAAGTTCTGCTTATATAGTAAAGTGATGTAGTTAAACTGAAAATAGATTGAAGTGGCATAAAAAGGTATATATTTATGTGGACAAGACTTTTTCTGTAATTATCCTCTGTCTTCAGATAAATAGATGCTCACAGCATTTAGTAAAGAAATGGTACAAATCTGAAGACCATCAAAGACTTCAGACTTCTTCAGTTGGATGAACATTACAGATACCTCTATGTTTTCCTTTCAAAAGCAGCACTGTGATTAGGGACAGGTCGTTTGTGTTCTATATATGGATGCATTGCAGTATACATGAATCTAACCCCTGCTTCATTAAAAAAAAAGTTTAAAAAATACTGGAACTCAGAAACTGATATTGAAAATTTAACAGCTGAATTGGGCTGGGAGGGTGCAGTGTTACACTGAAACTCCAGTGCTAAAGGAATGGATGGACAGATTAAAGGAGATAACACAGATGATGGAGATTTCAAAGCCAACGGTTCCTCTGACATTGAAAAGGATTTCCCCTTGCACAGGCAGTTGTACTGCCAGGACTGCAAAAGGGAAGCTGTTCCCTGCCTACTCTGCATTTCAACAGTGCTTAATTTAGCTTAACTTCAGCCACTGGGCCTGAAACTGTCTCAGGCACTTGAGAGGTTCGCTAAGATCAAACATAGATTTTCATATCTATTTGCTTTAGAGTTGATTGAATAATATCATTAAAATCCATGATTGAAATCAGGTTTTACTGGTTGGGAATACTCACAATTTGCCAAGTGCCCTGCATTTACTGCTCAGCGTGGCATCAAAATGCAGAGCAGTGACATCCCCCCGTCAGCAGTGAGCTCACACCTTGGCTGCAGGGGTTGAGGGTCTGAGGCCAGCATAAAGCAGAGATTATCACAGGGACATCCCAGACTTGCTCAGGCCTGGCCTAACGGGAGGGCTGAGGTGGCTGGAGGTCTGTCTCACCCCCAGGTCCTCGCCTCTGCAAGTACACAGAGAGGCCAGAGAAACTCTGTCCCTGTGGGCAGAGACGTGGATCCAGGAGCCATCAAGGAGTGGAGCAGCCAGAACCAGCAGATGAGCAGAGCCAGCACGGTGCCATCAGCTGGTTTGGACACAGAACTCCCCTGTGCCCTTCAAAACCTCTTGCCCACCCATTTTCCAGGAGAGCCCCTGTTTCCAGAGCTGTCTGGTGGGGTTGCTCTCCTGGATTTTGTTCCAGCAGATACACTCCAGCCCTGTCCTTTCTGCAGGACTTCAGGTCGTGCCAAAGCTGTGCTGTGCAACTGTGACATGGCCCAAAACTCCTGGAAGAGTAACAGCCCAGCCCGGCAGAGCCATTATCATCTACTGAGTCCACACAGCACAGCAGTTCTGTCCCCCCAGCCTTTAACTGCATTTGGAGCAGCTGCAGGGGCCCTGCAGACTGAACCCAATCCCAGTGAGCTGTGGGAGCTCTTTCTGGGAAAGGACCACTAGGGCTGTGCCAGGCAGGGTGAGATTTGTACAAACTGTGGCACAAACAGCAGAGAGGGACCTGCAGTCTGTGGTGAGAGCAGCGTGAGAGGCAGCACACAGAGATCAGCTCTTCTGAAACCCTTCCAGACCTGCTGGCTCCTGGGCAGGGTTTGAGTCAGGATTAAAAGTAGCAGGGTACATGGACGAGTCCCACTGCAGGACTTTTTGGCAAACTGAGTTGGTTTGAATAGAATGGAGCTCAGTACTCAGTCCTGGTCTACCACTGTGCTGCTCAGAATCATGTGCTCCATCTCCACGGAATTACAACAAACAACTATCACCCCCTCTTGGGGCGTCAACATTCAAACACAAATAACTCATTTGAGGTGAAATTTTTAATCTTTTTTTTTCAGCTGTATCAGAATGCACTCGGCACTGCTTAATCTTTTGCTGATTGAATTTAGTGTTTGGCTTTTAAAATAAGGGCACGCTCAACTTCTTGAATTCCAGGAGCACAAACAGCAAGCGAAGTGCTTGCAAAGCAGCTTTGCTGCCTGCACCTGCTGGGCTTTGCTGCCATGCATCACTCCTGGGGAGCGTGTGCAGGAACAAAAACACCCAAGGACTGGGGAAAATTCTGTCTGCATCATCACAGCTTTGCAGGATTTTTGTAATTTGATTTTTGGTGAGTATGAAAACACGTTTATGGTGTGTTTGCAAACACGTGTGGATAATTTTCACGTGCTGCCTCTGAAGAGGCACGAAGGAGGTGAACATGGAAGGGCTGAACAACACCTGGTGGTTTCCTATGAGATGCTGAAGGTGATGTTTCTTGCATAACAAATCTCCTGTAAGAAACTGAGAGAGGCCCTGAGATGCTTTGAGGCTTTAAATGAAACAAGGTTAAAACCATGCAGTATTACCTTTGTCATGTTAAATGTGTTTTCTATCTCTGCATACACTTAGAATTCCTTTCATTTTCATAAACACAACTTTCAACAACAGACATGCTCTAGGAATAGAGATGGTCTAAATAATACTTTAAAAATTCTCTAGACAGAAAAAAAAGGACAAGATTAGTTTTTACTTCCGTCTAAAACTTACCCGGCTGTCTTGTAATTACTTGACAGGACATGAAGAGCCATAAAAGTTGCCACCTTTCTGAACTTGGAGAAATGCAGAATGGATGCATGACTCTGTGAAGAACAGAAGGATCTGGGCTCAGGTGATTCTGTTCCCATCTCTGCTGTAGAGCTGCAAAATAATAAACAGTTCAAAGGGGTCAGGATCTGTGGTGAGATTAAAGGCCAGGAGCAGTACATACAGCTTGTGAAAAAGAGAACAAAGCTGCTTCCTATCACCTGTTGGGTCTGTAAAACTACAGCCCTGTTTTCTGTACAATTTTAGCTCACAAGAACAATTTAATAATTTATTCTGCATCTGATATCCAGACCTGGAGATCCAGCCTCTCTGACTGTTTCAGAAGGAGCAGATTTCCTAGCACTGGAGGGCTGGATACCCTCCAGTCTGGGCACCCATCATTGTAGAGATTGGTATTTAAAAATTGAGACACCTAGAATTTTCAGTCTTGATCAACACCAAACAGACTCCTTTGTTTGAATCTTTAATCCCACCATTAAACACAAAAGTCTATTCAAATAATGTGAATTTGGACATTCCAGATTTTTCCAGTTTTTAATTATCTTTATAAATCACACAAAAAGTTATTCTCTAGAGTAATCTCTAGAGATATACACCAGCCTGAATGTAGCACCTCATCCTCTGCAGGTACCACTTGCACAGGTTTGCTCCCTGCTACTCAATCAGCAATTTGTCAAATACCTTTCCCTAACAATACGTGAAATATCAATATAAAGAACACAAACTATCTCCCTTGTCTGCGTCCTCAGTATCTGAAGTTGTGCTGCTTTATCCTGGAGGAGGCAATGTTCTGTGGAGAGCAAGAACATGGATGCAGGGTGTGGCATGGCTGGATGAGCCCAGCCTGCAGAGGCACGGGTGCATTAAAGTATATTTTGGGGTTTTTTTTCCCTGCTAGCTCATTCTCTTTGCTAGGCCAGGCTAGTGGGTGACAGCCTCATGTAGACACAAATTAATTGCTGATTTGTATACTTACAGTCCGGGCACAGATGGTTTCTCCTATGTTGTTTAGTCCAAATGAAGCAAAGGGAAAGGAGGAAAGAAAGGCAGGAATATTCAATTGCAATGGAAACAGAGTTTCCTGCACTATTCATGCCCCAGGCGTGGCTGGAACAGGTTCACTGGTGCCACACTGAGTCTCTGCTGCACCCCCAGGGCAACGTTTTTCATCCTGCCACCCATCCCTGTCAGACATCACAGCAGAGTGATCCCCCAGAGAGAGGGGCCAGGAGAGGGTGGTGACACTGGGGCACAAATTTCTGTGTGTCTTTGGCTGCTGCCAAAGGAGCCAGAGCTGCCCCAGCCTTAGGCTGATCTCACAGCCCAGCAGGGAGTGGTGGCTCCAGCTTCTGCCACCCACAGCACTGCAAGGGCCACAGCCCAACGCTGCTGTCAGCTGCCAGGCACAATTCAATCTCTTCTGCAGAAGCTAATCTCTTCACAGCAGCATTTGTACATAAATTAATGGAAGATCAGAATATAAAGATGTTCATTTTTGATTAGTTGCCCATTTAGAGGAAATTCAGTTAAAACTGTTTAGTTTTATCATCACTAGACAAAATAAGCATGACAGGATATTTTAGCCTCTGGATTATGTAGATAACACACAGAAATGTCATTTACATTTTCATTCTTTTCACAGAGCAACAAACCCATACTTGCAAGCAAATTAAAATTCAGAACTTAATTGGATTTTTATATTCTCTTTAAACAGGTAGTATTGTTTTTCCTCTTTTTATTATTGTATCTGAACACTGGATTTCATTTTGAGAGTGTGCCACTGAAGGTGAGAGGCCCTCTGTGCTAAATGGTTCATTTAACACCATTAAAATCTACGTTTCTCTAACATGTTTGAGGATTTAGATTGTTGAATGCCAGCATTTCAGTATTGTTAAACAACAGAAAGGCTGTGGAAAATTGCTTCCTTGGGTGTATTCATGTATATATTTATGTGTGTGTATATAGCCACACAAACACATGCACATACATTATTGATCTGCTTGCATGTGCACAAATAACATACACATGTTTATATATATGTATGTATATCTGTGCATACAAATGCAGGCAAAATGTTCCAATAATTTATCTCTGCACACTCACAGTTTGCCATAACTTGACAAGTGATTTGAGAAAAAAAACCCAAAACACATATTTTGTTTGAGTATTTCTCAAAGCTTACTGTGATACGAAAACAATGGAAATAATTCACTGTTTCCCTTTTTTTTTTTTCCTTCTTTCTGCTTATCATGAGCTTTACCAAGGTGGCACTTTCTGATCCTGTGTATAAGATGTGATCTCTGATGGTGACAGTAAAGCCCAGTCTCTGCAAATGCAGATTGCAAAACCCAGGTCTCCCGTATCTGAGGGGGAAAGTCATATTGAAGAGTAAGAAATATCTGTGAGAAAACGTCATATTTTCATTGAAGGAGACACTGAGAATGGGACTCTGTCAGGAAAGAGCATTTTTAATGGTGAGCAGAGGGAAAAGTCACCTTGACAAGGTCACCTCCAGGTGATGTGGCCACTGCTTACTGTGTGTCTTGGAGAGGAACAACAGTGCCAACAAATCCTTACTTCAGATCTCACAGCTCTGTTCTCTCCTGTGGCACTGGAATGGAAGGCTTCACCCCAGACAAGTCATTTGCTTTCAGGAAAATATCTGAAACGATGAAAATGTTAAAAGATGAGAACACTTGGCCAGCAGTTCTGGCTGCTCCCCTGAGCGCTCTTGGCACAGAGGAAACCAGAGAGGCCGTTCCTGTTGTGTCCCCAGGCAACATGGTCCTGCTTTATCCCAGGGTGACAAAAGACTTCTTGCAACTATTCATCCTCCCACTCATGGAATGAACACTCTGTGACCCTGAAGAACCTGCTGGAGTGGAAGCATGAATCAAAAATCCTCCGTGCTAAACTGATGCCTTGGGAAGGCTGACCTGAAACAGAGACTGGACAGAGCTGGAGAATAAAGCAGGTATTTATTGAAAGGCCTTTAGGGTACACCTTGGGCAGGACAGGACCTGACCAGGGCCACACCCAAAATGGACCCAAAATGGTCACAAAATGCCCAACCGGTCACAAGGTCTCACACTTTTATAAGTTTTGGTCCATTGAAATATTTGGGTTAATTATCCAATTACGGCTTCAGGTTGTGAAGTCCCATCCTTCTTGTTCCTCCCTTCAGTCCACCACTGTTTGTGTTTTTGGGCCTGAAAGTTCTCCTTGGTCTTCAGCAGGAAAAGGATTTGTTTTGTCTCCCTACTCTGTGAAGAGAGCTGACTGACAATATGAGGCTCAGATCTCCACCCCTAAGGCAGCACAGAATCTGAAAATCATGAAAGCTAAAACTTAACACATCAAAACAAACACGCTCACACCAATCCCAGCCCCTCCTTTGCTCCGGTTACTTCTGGTCAGTGCCAGTCAAACATCACACCCACCCCTGAAAACCTCCCCAGTGCACATCTGTGAGGGGTGAGGCAGGAGGAGAAAGGCATTGCAAACTGAGAGCCTAATTATAAAACTGCCAGGACCTTTGGGAAATAACTGACCGCAAATGTCAGCTCATCAGCAGGGCTGGAGCATTCTTGCTGAAGTATAAAATTCTCGGCATTAAAAACTCCTCACTTCATATTGTATCATTTTCAAGTGCATGGCTTAAAGCTGATCATGCCAGACATCTTCCCATAGCTTTTGTGTTTTCCCTTCTGAAACCAGTGATGCCAGTTTTAACACCTGCCACCAGCACACAGATGTGTAAATTAAAAATGTGCTTTGGCTCCTCTGCGCTGACCTTCCTCACAGATTATTACTGCACTTACGCCTACCTGAGGCAGAGCCTCCACACATTCAATGCAACAAATGGATGCATAAATATGCAACAAATCCCTGCATCATTCGAAGATTTACCCCTCATTTTATAAGGTGTGTTTATTACAGATTGCAACATGAGTAAGAACTTGGAATTACTTTTCAAAAATTAACCTTTTCTACGCAAACAGACACCTAAGTAATAAAGGAATAAAAGCCACAGTTTGGTGGTGCTTCTTCTTCAGGATTTTGCCTGGCTAGTTCTCTGCATTCCTTGGGAGTTCAGAATCAGGCATAAGAGTCTGTCAAAAAGCCATTTTTTCCTTATTTCTGCCCAGGGTAAAAAAGAAAAAATAATTATTAAATGAACACATAACAAGAAAATCTGCTCCCACTGGGATATCAAGTCTAGCTTTGTAGTTATCAAAGCTTTACCTAATTCAAATTACTTTGGCATAACTGTCAAAATTTGCTCTTCCCTGCTGATTCATCTCAGGTGTGTCATTTTTCCCTTCTAATTATCCAGAGATGAGCCTGGCCAGCCCAAGTCAGATGTGATTCCAGCACAGATCTGTGCAAGGTGGGGCAGAACCATGAACTGCTCTCTTGTCCTCCTTGGCAGACTCACACTCTGCTGGAACAGCCAGAGAACGTGGACATGAAAGCGGCCCACAGAAACAGTCACACAGAAAGTAATTTTTCATTTTGAAAGAGTTTTCTAAGCATTCTTCCCCCTCTCCCCCCTTTTTTTTTGTTTTTGCTTTTAATTAAAAAATGTTCTGGTATAGTAATAAGTCAAAGTTCTCTTTAAAGCACAACCTCCTATGAAGCTAAAAAGTAAAACATAGTTGGCAAGAGAAATTTTCATTTGTATCTCCAATGTGCCAGTTGGAAATCCCCAGTGGCAGTGCTGATCCATGCCACGATCAAAACCCCCAAAACCAGTGATGGGTTTTGGGATGCAAAGGTCTGTTGAAATTAAATAGAAACTACAGATGTATTTCTCTTGCATTTGTAGTTTTTCTGGTGCTGTTTTTTTAAAAAATAAAGGCTTTCTGAGTATACCCAGTATCTATTTCTCTGGCTGTGGTGTAACCAGTTAAAACCAGGTCTTTTTGTTCTGTGCAAGTGACCGGAGTGACCTGCAGAGTGCTCAGCACCACCAAGCCACATAATTCTATTAGAAAAAGGGATACCCATCAGCTTTTGACCAGGCACTTTAGCTAATTGTATTAATAAGACTAAGTGAAATTCAAGTGCTCTCCAAAAGGAAGAGACATTTATCAGTAACCCTCTGTAGGGCTGGAGGATGGAATTATTTATATTCTCCAGGCGACAGGGAGGGCTGCTAAGGGATTTACCCAAAGTCACACCAAAATCTGTGGTTCTGACCAGCCTCTCCTTGCCTTGCAGGATTGGGGCAGCTCCTAACCCCACTGCAGAGGTAAATGTGGGGTCTGGAAGGAGCCAGTGGCTGTCAATCCTGCAGGGAGCTGTTCCTGATCACTAAAATCCAACTCCCAAAACGATCCATGGAGCTGCAGAGTTGTGCAGAAAGCAGCTCCCCAGCAGAGAGGAGAATTCACTGTGAGGCTGCAGAGCTGAAACACTTCAAAATGTCAAGGCAGGATGACAACCCACAGGCAGAGCTGCCTGTGCAGGGTTGGGACGCTCCGTGGAGAACACATCCCCCGCAGGTATCCTGCTGGTGGGACTGCAAACATGCCCCTCACTGGCACAGCCAAGGCAGGGCCTGGGCTCCTGCAGGTTTGACACCAGGGAACCCCTGTGGGGATGCAGGTGTGGGTGGGTGAGTGCCCAGTGCTGCCCAGAAATGATGTGTGTTGTAGTTCTGGACTGTCTCTCTCTCACACACAGCCTCACTTAATCCCTGGGTGCATCTGCTCTGGAATAAACTTCTGCAAAGCTCAGGTACATGCATTAAAAACCCCACATTTCTGAAGTCATCATCAATACTTGGGATAAAAAAAAAACAAACCACCACATATCTTTTCCCGATTTTAGAAAACTTTGTGGTGTTCTTCTTGAACATCTAATATTGACACGTAGGGGGAAAGCAGCAGCAGGAAAAGGGTGTCAAGAAATACCATTTCAAGTCATGGGTCATAATCACTGGGAAACAGGAAGCTGGTGCTATCCTCTTCACTAAAAGGAAAACACTGGGTAAAAGTTCCTTACTTTCTTTCACTAGTTACAAACTCATTTTATTTCATTAAATTTTACTTTAAAACAGATGTCCATGGATTGATCTAACTAAATGGATAAATCTAACTCCTTGAAGACAGACAGCTGATTAAGGCTGGTTTAAAATCACAGAGGGTTTTTTTAATGCCAGTATATTAAAGGACTTCATTCAGATGTGTGATTTTATAAAGTTACTGTAGCAAGGAGTTTGTGGCCTTCATATGACCCCTAGACCAGGCCAATATGGGTCAACACAGCTTTATATTCTGGAGCTCCCCAAGTCTATGTATTTTACGTACTTCTGCTTCCCTCCCACCCCACATCCCCCCAACCAGAAATTTCTACGCAATACTCGTAACAATCTCAACACCTCTGGCTCTAAACCCCTCAGAAATGTGCTGCAGGAGACACCAATGTTCTCTGCACTCACAGAAGAGTGGCCAGGTACATTAATGAGCCATTAAAATGTGCCACCTGCCCGTGGCTGCTGCCGGCAGCTGTCAGCACCGTGACTCGGCTCTTGCTCGCAGAGATCCGTGTGACGCCTCGAGACTGAACCCACTTTAAAACTTTCTGCCTGCTGAACGGATTAATTTGTAGCAAGATCTGAAAGCCATGGATTTTCCATACCTTATCTCTGGCCTGAAATATAAGCTCAATATCTCTAATGCCTGGGGGAGTGGAGGTGGAACGTGCCCCGTGCGCGGCCAGTGCGTGCTCCTCTTGCCGCTCCCGTTTGTTGTTTCAGCACCTCATCACCCCACACAGCATCTCAGCTCGCTCCAGGGACATCATCCTCATCACAGCTGTCAAATCCAGCTTGATTTGGGCCATACATTGTCCCCCCTGTGCCCCCCAGATGTAGCTCTGCTGAGGTCATATCGAGTTTTGAAGGAACACAGAAGGTCACCGGCAGCTTGCAGCAAATCTGCTGATTCTGTGCCAAAAAACTACTGTTTCTCCCCAGAAGAAGTCCAGCTCTCTGACAGGTTTGCCAGCTTCTACCTCTTTTCTCAAACTGGATCTCCATAAAGTAGTCATGTATCCACACTGTTTAGAAACCGAGTGCATTTCCTGCTGGACCAACTCTAAAATCTTTGTCAGGAAGCAGTGAATGAGCCCAAAATTAAGCCATGAAATACTCTGTATTCACATATTATAACACAAGAATGGACAGGTAACAATAAACACACTCACAAGTGCTATACCAATAAATACAGCCTAAAGGGGAAGAAAGACTTTTTTCTTTTTCTTTCTGGTCTCTGGACTTCTGAGACATAGCCCTGCTTTGAAAATGTTGGTTTAGAATTCATTAAAAAACAAGAGCCAACAATCTCAACATTTCTTCTCTTTCTTCTTGAAAACCCAATCACAAGTACTGCATGATTTTAAGGCACGAGAGATTTTGATTTTTCCAGTAATTCTGCTATCTAGTAGTGTTGCTTTATTTAGCTATGAGCAGCACTTAATTTATTTTTAGTGCATTATTGCCAGCTTTTTACATATCTCTCCCAACCTGTGAAAAAACCCTCAAAAATAGACCTACAAAAATTAATCTTCCTTTTCCCTGTGCGGAGATATTAAAATGGTAATTGCATTTTTTATACCTTTAAAACCTGGTTCTACTTCTAGATACTTATCTGAAAGCCCAATGAAATTGTGTGATAGCAATTGTTGATGCTGCTTGCACATTACTGGAAGTTATTGAGATCTGATAGTAATCATGATATTGTAAAATCTTCACACAGTGAGGCCACAGTTCATCAGCGCCTTTGATTTTTATACTGAAGGGTGATTGCCTGGACAAATAAACTCCACTTATTAATTCTAAGCATCATATTACCTTTACTTATTATAGCACAAGAAAGAAATCCTGTAATTTCAGAGGTACTATACTCAGCTGGCAACACAGCAATTTCTTCAAACCCCATACCTTAAACACAGACTGTTTCCCCACAAGCACGTGGGTCATGTGGTCAGATCCCACTTTGCTGCTCACTGGAATTCACTTCCCACAGAAATCTCTTCTCCTCAAAATCCTACAGGCTGCCAGGATGTGCTTGCAGCTGGTTGCTCACCCTTTGGAAAGATCAGACCCACTTTGAGACTCTGATTTCAGCCTTATCTTTTGGGGTTTTCTCAGAGGAGTTCTGTGATGTGGGGTCTGGCAAAACCAGACTCCCCTGAGTGCTTGGATATGTCACCCTCACACAGCAAGTGCTCCTCCAACAGGAAGGTTGGTGGCCTTTTGCCCTTTGATATCCAGTTATCTGAAGATTTTTTTCACAGACCCATGCCAAGAAAAGCTAAGCAACAATTATCAACAGTTTGGCTGGAAATACCTTCCTTACCTGTGACCCAGACAGGCTCTCCAGCAAATGGAGATCTTTTGGAAATTCAGTATTTTTATTCCAGAGAAAGGGATATCAAAAAAAGGAAAGAAGTGAACTGGTTACACTCTTAAAAACTCGTCTAGTATTTGGATTTATTTCAGTATTGTTTGGCAACTTCTCACAATAAGCAGTTTCAAATGGCCTAAAGTAATTGCAAAAGAAACCCTATTAAGAGACCCTGATGAGGGAAACTATTAAAATTGTATATGCACTTTGCTCTGATGAATCTCCCTATTTCACTTTTGCAGCAAATAATATAGTTCCACGTTGTTTTTTCCTTTCACCAGAAGTGTGAATTATAGCCCTATAAATTCACCCTTACTGTCAATTAAATTGAATAAACATTGTGTGAGTGAATTAGGAAGAGATACACAGCAATTCAATACCAGGGTTAGTTATGGAGAAGATTTTTTAATGAACATAAATTGATATAATTAAAATAAATTTGCTTTTATGTTCCTGAAGTAGATGCCCTGCAAAACAAACACAGGGCCAAAGCTACCATCTTTCCTCAGATTAAACGGGAGCTTCCTGCTCTCTGAGATTTCAGAGACTTCTAACGCTGGAAGATGCAGCCTGCTTTGTTAAAGGAATGCAACAGAGGAAATAAAACTTCAGCTTTTTGTTAAATTTAGTTTTTCTCCCTAGCATCACCTTCTTTTTACAGAAGGAAACGAGTAAATAAAAAAGCCTTTCAACATTATTCTTTATAGGCTGGCAGTAACCAGTCGCTTCTCTGAATTCTCATTTTTGCAGGTTGTGATGCAGTCATATGTCAAGACTGCATTTAAAATCAGCGTGCAAGGTGAGGAAAGCATTTTTACTGCTACAAAATCTCCCTCTACCTCTTTCCTTGGAGCAATAACAATAGGCTCACCATCATTTTTGACTGTGTAAGGATCAGCGACATGAATCATGTGGACCAATCTCCTACCTGACAGCACACCATGCTTTTCCTCACCTTCTCCTGGAAACCCCATTGTCTTTGTCAGACATATTCTCCAAATCACCTTCCATTTCAGGAGTTCTCCCTCACATGGCAAAATTATTCTGAGAGAGAGGATTTTTCTGCGTGTGCAACAGCATCATTGACAATTAGTGCCTTTGGCATCCCCTTTACAGAGAGAAGAATTTCACTCTGTGGATAAATAGAGAGCTTAGGTTTCCAGGGCTGTCAGCCCTTAACAAACAATAAATGCATGCACCAGTGTAGCAGAGAATATGAATCAGAACAGCAACTTGAAGGCTCTTTCTTAATAACACAATGCATGTTTATCTCCGAGAAAAGAAGGCCCAGCAGCTAGCAAACACCACGAAATTCCCACACAACATGGCATTGTCTATGGCTCTCAGAAAGGTAAAACATGCTTGAATAGATGTTAGTGTTCTTAACGCCAGAGGCCTGCATGCTTAGAGAAAGGCAATCACAGCACACAGTTTCTCCCAAGGCACTACGAACTATTGTTCCTTATAATTGCAAGCATAAGATTTAAAAACCTTTTCATTGCCTTGATGAGTTGGTTTGCAAACTGGCAGCATACCAGCCACTGGCTTAGGCTGTGTGACACCATATGGACAGTCCTTAAATCCCAAAGCACACGTCCCTCCACCCTCAGAGGACGATGCCTTTGATAAGGCAGATCGTTGGGAAGCCTAATTCCATGATTTACAGAATGCTTTTAGGGTGAGGCAGTTCTGCTCCTTCCAGGGAATAAATTTTTCCCTTCTCTCCCCCCTCCCCTCTTCTCTCCTCTGATTTTTCAAGGTTATTATCTCAATGCTTTTTCTTTGGTCCCAATTCCTCTGAACTTGAGTTCACAATGACTCACAGCAGGGAGGCACAGAGAGAGCTACCACCAGAAGCTTTCTCCCTGGAGGAGCTTCACGATGCTGCCAATTATGTAGCAACTTGAAACGCTGGCTTAATGGCAGACATCTCTGAAGCATCCCTTTCTCTCATTTGTTCACCCCAGGGACACCAGGTATGGAGATGGATCCCACCCTGCCCACTGCAGAGGTGTGTGGAAGTGTGCAGGGCTGCCAGTCTCTGGGCTGCAGCTGTGGCTCCCAGCGCTGGTGTTTGCAGGGTTGAACTGGTGGGCTCCAAGCCTCAGGTCAGCCCAGTGTTCACTCACCAGTGAAAGGCCTTAGACAAAAAACAGCCCGTCTTAGTGAGGTGTTAAATTTGGGGATGTTTTCCTCAGTCACACTCATCCCACAACCCCCAAATTCAGAGGTTCAATGTGTGGAGAGGGCACTACAGAGGCTCTGGCTGTGCTGCAGTGTGGATTAAAAGCTTGGTTTCTGAAGCCTGGGAGAAGGACCTCCTTGTAGAAACAAACCCTCCTTAGCAGAGGATCCCTCTTATTGCAGTTTCGGGTTGGCCATCTCTCCTTGCACTCCCACACAGGAGAGCACAGATACTAAGGATAGCCAACCATAAAATACTGGAAGGAAATCCACTCCCCCAGCCTCATTAGTGGTGACAGGAGTACAGCCTGTCCTGCCTCCATGCAGGCTGCAGCCCTGCAAGCTTGAACTAGAGCAGGCTGACAACAGATACAGGGCCATTACATGGGACTGGCACCTCCTCAGACTAACCCACCAGTCATTTAAATCTATCTATTGTTCCTTTTAAATTTCTCTCCTCCAGAACCCATGGCAGGTGAAATCCAATACCATGCACTGACTCACAAATAGCTATTCATTTCCAGAAATCTTTCACCTGAATCGTTTGTTAGAAGCTGCTAAGGAAAACACCGGGTAAGAGAAAGTGTAGGTGAAATGACAAGTTGAACTGATTGCACACAATAAACAAAGCACCTGGGGCTTCAGCGTGCCACAGCTTTGTTTGGATGAACAGGATAATGATGCAAGCCTAGCAGTGGTCCAAGATTACAGGCTACTACTCAGTTCTTCTATTAAATTCACCATGTGATGCTGAGCCTTGACTCTCAGCTTCTTTTTCCCTTGACACATTTGCTTCTGTGTTATTCATTTGCAAGGGAAGGACCTCAGAAGAAGGTCTGTCTTCCTGCGTACATTCTCTGTCTCTGTTCTGGCCCTGGTACCATAATCCCTTGATGGCATATCTGGTAATTCTCTTTACATGTAAACAACTGTTACTAACAGCAGTTATAAGAATAGAAATAATTTTGCCTCGTACAATCTCGTGGCCCATATAGCACCCTTTGTTGCAGTTCAGACATTAGTCACATTAAGTCCAAGATCATAATGGTGACATTCAACCCTTGATGAGCAGACACAGGGTGCTGCTTGACTGCTTACAGCAAAGATTGTTGTTTACAAGGTACTGTAGAGATGGCAGCTCTGCACTATTAAAAACATATTAAATTAATTGAATTCAAACAACCAGCCACAAGAACAGGAAGGAGAACAGTATGAAGCTGCCTTTGCAGTCAGCATTTAGAGACAAATCCCCCTCATGAGGTGCAGCACACACACTCAGATGGGGCAGGTCCCTCTCTGGCTTTCTCTGTAACCTTTATGGGAGGAGACGAGTGGAAGTGAAGGAAATGGGGAATCTTTTCTCTTCTACCCTCACCCACTTTACTAACCTAAGAATAGCCCAGATTAGTTTCACCACTTTTCAGCCTGGATTGCTGCCCTCAGGGATAAATGCCTGCAGAATGTGTCAGCTGGGAAGGCATCTTCCCAGACAGACAGGGGAAAGGTGAGCACCATGAACACCATACATCCAGGAGCTCTGAGACACCTGAGGATTGAGGGCATATGAATGAAGCCCAGAAAGGCTGCAGCAGTTTGACAAAACTCCAAGACAAAACGTCATAATACTGAAAAACCTATACCAAANAAAAAAAAAAAAAAACACCAACCAACCAAACCCAAACAAACAAACACCCAAACAACGAAACAACAAAATAAACAAACCAACCAAACCCCCCCACCCCTGCCCAGTGGAGCTGGAGGAAGCCAAGGTCTTATTGTGGAACTTTCTCCTTCATGCCACAGATTCTCTTTTCCTTCAGTATGATGTGATCACATGACAGTAGGAAGTGAAGCTTTCTGCAGAACAGCAGGAATTTCAAGCCTGGCTGCATGGCTGGGTAGAGGAACACGTGCCCTGGCACAGCACTAGCAGCAGTCTATTGGCAACAGGCAGCTGGATTAGGCATAAACCAAATTAGCAGAGGTTGGAGGGAGAATATACTGCCTTTCCCCAGGGCACGTTAAAAAGGCTTCAGAGCACGAGGGATGAGCACAGCCACCAGCTGCTGAACTGTACCCAGTCCTGGGCCAGATGCAGGGATATCCCTCAATCCCAGCCCTCAGATCACTGCTCCAGTATCCTGTCCTGCTGCTGTGCAGAAGGAGAAAGGTTCATTAGGAATTTCTGCCTTCCCTCTGTCAGACTTCTTGAAACTACTACAGCCCTGAGCTGGCCTGACACTGCTCACGTCTCTTCTGCTCAGCATAATCCCTCAGCTAATTGCTGCATGGGAGAGGCACCTCTTCCCAGGCATGAGGCAGTGCTTGGAACATGAATATTTCATAAATGAATACAGACTTTTCAAAAATTATTAACACATTTCTGCAACCCATGTTCAAGGATTGCTGTAAAATAAGGCAGAGCTGTGCTTTCAGGGTCTCACTTTCCACTCCCAGCCTGATCCTGACAGTATTTAAAACATGCAGCTACAGGCTTATTATGCAGTATTAATACAACAGATCTCAAGGATATTTATCGACTGCTGCTGCTAAGAAGCATTTTGAAATGCTTCCTCGACTCCCATTAGATCCTACACTAAGGTAACATTTCCCAGGAGTTTATTTGTATTTCAGAGAAGAACACACTGACCATGTTCACCCTTTCCAATATTTCTTCCAGACACAAGGGATTATTTACCCACGCTTGCATGCAAATATCTCATCTAATTCATTTTGTTCTTTTATAATGCTGGTTAAATAAAGCTTTTCAGGGGAACAGAGTCTGTTTCAATTTATCTTAGTTGAAACTGGGACTATAAATCTCTTCAGTTTCCTTTATTGATCTTAGACAAAATTACAAATATAAATTACAGCTGCTGCAAATTAAATGTTCTAATGACTGTGTTTGAAAGCAAATGCAATGGCGTCAATAACACATTAGATAAGACACTGTGAGAATAGCATAGAGCTACCCTTCCCTGCTGACAGCAAAAGGTTTTCTGTGGAAACTCACAGCCATGGGCTCCCTTCTCCCACAGCCATGTTTTCCTATCCCTGATTAATTTATAAAATTAGCTACATCAGATCCACAGCACTTGCAGATGGTTTGATGCAGCCATCAAGAAAAGGCATCAATTGGTTTGATAGACACCATCCTTTCAGAGCCAACAGCCCAAAGAGGGTCATTCCTGAAAGTCTTTCTTCTACAGAAAATGGCAGGCTTTGGCTGAAATTGTATTGAGGCCCAGAAGGTTTGTACACTGGACCAAGACAAGAATCCAATAGTGGCATGTGGTGCTGAATCACTGCATTCAAAGAGGCAACACATATTCCATACGGCCCATGCTGCAGCAGATAAACATATCTCCAGCTCAGCTGTCCCACCAGCTCCTTCACTCCTTATCTCACCGAAAGCACTGGTCACAAGGTCATGCTTTACAAGGCCAAATATCAAGTGATGCTGCTTCAGGTGTGATATATTTCTCCTGAAGAAGCTCCTGTTTCACAAAGCAGCATAATCATCAGCTTTCTACACCGCTGACATTTAGACCCTTAAGCACAAAGGTATCTGTTTACCGGGTCATGAAATTGCGAGTATAATATCAGTGGCTGTGCTGTGCTTGACAAAACCGTAAAACATTTCATTTTGCTGCCTAGTGAGCTTTCAAAAGCCCCGACACTGGAGAGGAGACAACATTCGTGTTCCCATCAAAGTATTTCAAAACACCGACTTTTCTGTCTGTGATCTGTGGACATGCATTTTCCCTTCACTCCACTTCTGCCACTCCTCTCTGATACAGCCAGCACTGCAAATATCCAAGAAAACTGATTCCTTTTACGCTTTCTTAAGTTTTATGTGATCACAAAGCCTCTCTGAATAAGTATAACCGTGTGTAGTCAAGGTATTAACATTCCTACAAATTTTGTGAAAACGGCACCTTGGTAAGTAGACAAATGAGCTCTCCGTTTATGCAGAGATAAATGCAGGACACGGGCTCTGGAAATCCTGTTGTCTTTGCAGCTCACAGAACTAATTGCTTCTAAGCAGAATTCAGCTGGTTTGGTAGACACCACACGTTCAGGGCCTCACAGGCATTAAAAGGTTGCTACTGAAAGTCCTGCTTGTAAACCCACCATGAACGATCTAAACTGCATTGACTGGGAAACCACAGAGACTTTGCACTCTGCACCAGGCAGGAATTCAATAGTGGCATGAGCTGCTGGTCAGAAGGGCAGGTCTGACAGACCCTCCCAGCCTGTGAGCTGCTCCACAGGTGGAACTCCTCCTCTGTGCCTAAAACAGGCAATAGACCCTGATTTTGTCTTCCCTCATCGTGCAACCTAACAAACAAAAAAACAGCTGGAGCAGCAATCTTTGTCTACTGCTTGTTCTCTGGCATCAGCCAAGCTGTTGCTGGGCAGAAACCTCTACAGATAGCTGGTATCACTGGTATCTCTGCGTTTTTGGAGGAAGAAGTTGGATTTCTTTTTCCTTAAAATAAAAGCATTCAGCAAAGCTTTCCAAATCATTGCAGTGATTCAGGTACCACCTTCTGTTTTAATGGTGAAATTAGTGGGCATCCCAATCATGTTCTAAACTTCTTGTCTTGGCTGGTAGATCTGCATATCCAAGAGGGAAGCAGAGGAGCTCCTCTGGAGGGCCTCTGATCTAGGGAGAGTATTTATGTAAATTAGAATTAGCCTCTGACACTACTTTTTGTTCTTTGCTGAATATCAGTTTGCGGAATTTCATCCATGGTTTACTTTGACCTTTAGCTGCACTTGATATTTTCTCATACCAAAACTTGACACTTCATAAAGAAAAACTGAAGAAAACATCAGCCAGCAATCTAAACATCCACAAGAAGGGCAGATCTCAGAGGGAACTGATAGAAACCATCCCCTTGCTGACAGACTGGGAAGATCCTCCCTACTTCAACCTCAGGCTGCCCAAAGCAGGATCTTCTGCCTTACCACCACTGCTTGTGCTTATTCTCTCTCAAAATGCTCAGGGCTTTTGGGTAACAGCGCTGTATACACCTGCCTTTGGGGAGATTTTTCTCCTCCCCATTAATATGAGCGAGCCCAAGTCACTCTGCACGTGTGCATTCATGCAGGTACGAATTTCAGTCAGTGTCTTGCACAGGAACATTCTGTAAAGATCGTTTGCTGGATGCAAAAGTTCAGCTGAGAGAATTATCCACATCCGGCAGGAAATGCTGTAATCTCAGTGTTAAATGGCAAGGAGACAATTGCAAAGATGAGGTTAAATACCTTCCACAATTCCTACAAGCTGCAAGTCTTGAACTGTTTACCCTTAGAATTGTAACTGGGCGGCACAGGGTCTGGGTAACAGTGAGCCAGAGTGGAAAGAGCCTGGGATCCCTGGCCCTCGCCTCCTGTTATTTGCAGAAGGTAAAAGCACACCCTTTTTGTTCAAGACTCTTGTGGAGTTTTGCCCACAAAAGGAACGTGAAAATTTCTTTGATTATATTTAAATATTTCAGAGAGGTGACCAGACTGTGGAAGTTTAATTACCTTAAACCATGAGAGGGCAGAGAATTGAGGGCAGTGACAAAGAGGACGAAAAGGAGAAAAATGAACTTTTTTCCAGGACAGCGGAATGTTACTATTTATGAACCTGCAAAAGAATTAGAGCTGAAATAATTTGACAGAAAAAGAGATTTTTAATTAATGATGGTAATTCTTACGAAAGGAATCAGATTGCCAGCCCTGGAAACTGCCAGTTCATTTTATCCACAACGTCCATACAATCTCAGTGAGACTGTTTCAAAGATCCCCAGCACAGGACATTATCCTGAGCTGAGAAGTTCAGTTTCTGATTGCTCATACATCTTGTCTTTTGCTGCAGCTGAACATTGCAACGTGAAGAGTTGTTCACTAAATCAATCCCACGGTATGAGCAGATCCTTCGACATGGGCCAATTGATCTCTAACAGCTTGAATCAGATTATAGCAGTGACCAAGAATCACAAAACCTATTGAAATAAATGTAAAGTCACTTAGGTTCAAATGGCTGCTGCATCAGGGTCTCAGCCTGAGGAATTCACAGCAAATTGATCACCAGCTTCCTCCAATATCTAAGTAACCCTTAAAAAAACCCAGACCACGGCAACAAGGACCAAAGGGAAAACAAAAGAGCCTTTCATTCAGATCATGCCGTTTCAGTTAACTTCTGATCATTCTGTTTAGATACATCAGTCCCTTCATCCCAGTCCTGATGAGTGTCATAGCTGTGGGAGACAGCAGACATCACATTTTGCAAAGAGCAGCAGCTGCAGAGTTTGTTTCCAGACTGGAAGATGAGGAGGAAAGTGGGTTGCTTTTAGTAGTTGATGATAAAATCCTGGAGTAATGAAACACTAGCAGAAGCCTTTCACCATCTACCTTTTCATCCTGATCTCCATGCTTTTGCAGCTGGGTGGGGAATTCCACCTCCCAGAAATGCAGAGCAAACTAACAGATTTGGGGTTCAAGTTCCGTGGTAGAAGGACAACTAGCCTGGCTTGTCCCTGAAATTTGATTTCTAGTCCCCACTGGCTGCCTTAAGCTAAACACCTTGCTGTGGTTCTCATAACATTCTGTGGCAAAGACAGCAATGATTTTCACTACTTGAGCCTAATATGAAATAGATTAAGTCACATGTATCAAATTCACTTTAACATGAGTATTTCTATTACCTGGGTCAGAGAGTCTGTGCAGTGGCTCTTCAAAACCTGCTGCTATTAATTCAGCAATTACAGCTTTATGATGGCAGGAAATCCTCGGTGTTTGAGCTGGGGCTGGAAAGCTGTAATTCCGAATGGGACATGACATGAATTACTGGATTGCTGTAATTTTTCAGCTTTTCATGCATTTTCACTGCATATATTAAAAATACAGCAAGTAATTCACTTTTAATTATGCAGATTCAAAGACAGTAAGACAAGAGATGGATGAGTTTTTAAATGCTTGCTCTGCCTGGCCACCTGGGGTTAGCACAGAAAATCCAGCAGCTAATCAGGTAACCTGGCCCACCATGCTTCTGCTTGCCTGAGTGTACAAAAAAATACCTCTTTTCAGTATTCTGCACCATCACAAGAGCACAGAGCACAGGAAATAAATTGCCAAATGGAGGGAATGCTGGGCAAAGGCAAACCCTCTCAACCTGTCTTTCCCCTTCCCTTAGGTGCATAAGGACAGCTGATACACAGCTGCCCTCACATCTGACATCCCATAAAACCTCAGAGGCTTTCAGGCTTTCAGTACACTTTGTAATTTGGCCATTCTCATCCTCAGCCACCATTTCTCAATAAAAGGAAAAATGTGCCCAATACAGATATTAAAAAGCACTTTTAACTAGAACATTCAAACCAGGGCCATAGTGTGCATCACACTCTGCAGCTCTACCCTTGGCTTCTTTTCTGTTTCTTAGCAAATTCTCTGGCTGCAGTCAGCTTTTACATGCATGAGTCCATGCACAGGTCTGTGAGTCTGTTACACTGGTCTCAAAGGCGTTGGTAAACTGTAAGATAGCAAGTGCAAGTAATGATGTCTTGTTAAAAGTCTAGTAGCTGTATCTAATAGCTAAAGTGTTCAGTGTGGTAATTACAGAGGCGAGAGACTGCTGAACATGTGCAAAAAAGGAAATAATTGGAGTAGCAGTAATGCAAAAAGCGTCTCCGAGCCTAGAGCAATTGTTATTTTGCCCTCCTACTGATGTGCTGCTTATCCAGGATACAGTGGTTAGAACCCAGCTCTCTTTAATGAATGCTAAGTTCAGGTGTTTTCCATCCAGATACCCCAAGGCTTCACATCCAGTACATGCACAGAGATAAAATTACTCAAGCACCTTATTGCCTTGCCCTGAAAGATTACATCTGCCTCTTTTCCCTGGGAGCCTGGGAGGACTTTCATGCAAGCACATTAGCATTGCAAATCTCCAGCAGCCTACTGAAAAGAGGGTGCTGAAGGAGGTGCTCACAAGACACTGCCGTGCTGAGTCCTTCACATTAATATTTACAAACCAGGTGGAAACTTTTCATTTTCTCTAATCTCATCATCCCGCTTTCCTCACCCAGAGATCTCACTGCTAGTTTCACTATTGCTTCTTTAAAGGTGATTTCTTGCAGTTTCTTCAGCAGCTATTCCATGTGCTGAATCCTTTCAGTACTTGCCTGGGTGCCTATTACATGGAGTTTCAAGAGCAGAAATATTCCTGAAGGGAAGTGGGTGGTTCAAGTGGGGCTTTTTTTCTGTCATGTCCTTGGCGTTGCTATTACAAATCTCACTCAGATACGGTATCTGCCCTGCAGCCCTGGAATTCTGCATCATTCTCAAGCTTTTTGAAAGCCATCGCTCCGTTTTGGCATACCTGCTGATCACAGCCTCCATAAATCTGAGCAGAGCTGAGCATCACCTTCACCTCACAGCTTCTATAGAAACCTTAGTCATGCATTAGTCACTTGTGGTCTCAGGCACTGCTACTGCTTCCAACATCGTGTTAAACTCCCGCTCTTCACGGAGTGAGGCACAGAATGAGCTCACTTACCTGTTTGTGGGCTCCACTTTGACAAAGATGTGTTTTGTTGGGCGGGGGAAAGTCACCATTTCAGTCACCAACACCTAATCCCAGCCTGTCCCTGACTGCAGGGCCATGGGGGGACTTGTCCCTCAGCCTCACCCTGGAGCACTTCTGACTAAAGTGACACAACCTCTGAACTGTGTCTGTGAACTCACCATCAAAGCAGTCTCAGTCCAGGGAGATGAAGATCTGAAACACTGCAGTGGGAAAAGCAGTTCTTGCTGGCTGTGAACAGAAGAGTTCGAACTCCCCTGCCTCCCAGTCCTGCTGAAGGGAAACCTGATTCTTATTTATAATCAGGAGGAAATGAAGACCACAAAATGAGACGATGACAGCATCATTAAGGATTTATTTTAAACTACAGAACAAAGCAGAAACAATATCTTGGCTTGATGGAGATTAAAGACTTGTGTGGATTCTCCCATTCTTGTCTGATCTCACCATTATCTAGTGATGGTTCTCGTAACTTTTAATTTTAATTCCGCAATACATGTCTGCTGCCAGTTCCACCGACCAAAGACTGTACAAAGATCAGCTTGTAATGAGAGCCAGTTTAACCCCACTTCCTTTCTTCGTGTCAGTGGTGTCATGGAGATCACTTATAAACTTGCATGTTAAGTAAAGCAGTTAATTGTGCTGCTGTACTGGGTTTAGACATAAAAGGCAGAAATAATAGCAGGTTTAAAGAAAAGGCTTACAATAGGAGTCCTCTACGTAGAAAAGGGGTTTGTGTGAGTTGATGTCAGCTTGTAAATAGAAAGCATGGCTAATATTTGGTTAAAAGATAAGATTAGAGTGTTTGCTATTGATTTGAATGACATACCCACGATAGAGAGAAAATAAACGTTTTGATGGGAAGAAGTGAAAGAAACACCAAGGCTGACCCTTTGTGTAAAGTGAGGTTCTCCTGAGCAAATAGGGCTGTCAGACTGGAAATATCCCTTTCTGTGCTTGTCCCAAAGGGATTCCCATGCAGTTCATAGAGACCAAACAGGCACTTCAGGATGCTTTTCCTCTCCAGCAGAGGAGGAGGGTCTGGCTCCAGTGTGGGTATCTACACCCAAACACTCAGCTGGGGGAGAGGGGATGCCCCACGTGCCTGGACATGGAGCCAGGGTTTGATTGAAACCACAGCATCCAGGTCAATAGAAGTACTGGAGGAATTTATGGGTACAATAGGGCATACAGCAGTTTTGCAGAGGGCTGGAGGGGTCTCCTGTTCATTTCTGGGGAGAAAACAACAACAAAACACACCAAAAAACCACCCAAACAAGCAACAAAAACAAAGCAAAAAACATTGTGAACCTATTTTCATCTTTAGGCACCTGAATACCTTTCCTCAATACCTGCTTAGAGCAAGGAATGTGGGTTGGCAGGCAAAGATTAGAGACTTTCAACTCAGAATTCATTTCTCAGCAATTATGCTCTTTCCCTTACCCAGAACAGACTGTAAAATGACTGTATTGTCCTAAAAGACTAAACCAAGGAAACAGAAAGGGAAGCAAATGCTTTCTACATGTCTGTTGCCATTTCATTAAAAACCCCATTGAACAAAAATGAAAGGTATCCATAGGTACAAAACCAATTTTTTTAAATCTTTTTTTGTTTGTTTTAGTTTTAATGGTCCAACACATTGTTTAAACAGCAAAGCTATTATGGATTTACTTAGCTGATTTCTTTCTGAGTACACCAGACCCTGATCCTTCCTACAATGAACTATACAGAAATCAGCATTAGACACAAGTTACTGTGAAACCAAAGTGTATTTGTGCAGCAATAAAAAAGAAAGAATTGGGACAATAATGAGCAAATAGTAACACAGTTGAGGGTGCTGCTTTGCAGGAGACAAGTGACTGTTCTGAACTCTGAAGTGCCAATGTAATGAATCACAAGAGCACACTGAAATGAGAGCAAACATATAAATTCTCCTTATTTCAATATGTACAAATAGCAAAGCAATTTGGGGCTGTTAACCTCCACGGCTTGAGGACAATACGTTCATCATTATTGTATAGCACTTCCCTCTTCAGAAATTCGCTGGTGATTGGTTTTGGTGTTCCACTGAAGCATAATGTATACCTGATAGGATGCTCAATATCAGACAATGCTGAATAGCTCATAAAAAGGTGGACAATTTTAGAAAGAAATAACTAGAGAAGGAAGCAAACTGTTACAATTCGTTATTGCTGACAATGCAGATTATGAAAACACAGTAAAAATATTTTGATATTTGCTTTTGCATGGATTTCATGGCTCCTCCTTTTCTAAAGAGCTTAACATTTTTGACTTTTTCTCCTTCATCTGCACTCCAGTTTCATCTCTACATCCCCAACCTCCACAGCTCCACCTGAAGTGCCCCTAATTCCAGCTTCTCTGCTCTGTTCTGAGCCATAACCAAGCCTTCTGTCAAAGACACCCAACTGCCAGCAGCTAAATTTGACTAGAAACTCATTAGAAGAGCAGGTGCAGGTGGACAGTGGGAGTGTGGTGAGGTTGGCTGGGCACACTCTGCCCCAAGTGACCACAGTGACCACTGCTCTGTCCTCTCCCCTGGGCAAGCCGGGTCATCTTTACTCAGGGCTGGAAAAACACCTTGGCCAGAGCAGATTTTTCCTACACACCCCTGAAGGACGAGAGGCTGCAGTATGTCCCTGCTGCCACCCCTGTGGGGAAGGTCAGCCACCAAGGGAGGTAAAGCCAGGTTACTTCAGTGCTGTCCTTGTAGAAACTGTGCACCATGAATAAATCTTGCACTGGAAAATCCCTTTCTCCTTGCACCTCTGAGTGACCAGGAGCTGCAGCCACACTTTGTCTCTTCTCTCAGGACTGTGATTCTGAGCCTCACTCAAGCAGAACTCACCCCTCAGCATTCCCCACAAGAGGCACATTCCACGAGCCAAGGTAAAATAAAATCTCAGGTCCTGGACAGAGCAATACAAATGGCAAGAACATTCCTCCTAGAAACAGCTTTTGGTTTTGGTTTGCTGAAAGTTTGGGGAACAAATATATTATAATCAGGGTATGGAAGTGTGAATAGTAAAAACTTTAATTTTAGACTGTTAACAGTCAATGAAGAGGCAGGAAACCCAGAAAACGCCCAGAATTCTTCACCAGGCAATTGAGTCTTTTAGGAGATACCTCAACACACCAACAGCCACTTGTTTAGTTAGAGGAGGAGAAAATACCATGAAGCTTAAGGAGCATTTTGCTCATGAAATCACATCTTTCCCCATTTTCCAGCTGACACATTGCATTGCAAGTCTGTCACAGCACATTACCTTGGTGATGTGATGTAATGCAACATTGCTGATGCAACCCAATCTGATGTGTCTAATGTGATACATCAGGTACAATATTTGGGAAGATTCTTCTGAGAACAGCATCCACAGAAGAGCATCTTTCCCTATCTTTGCCAATTAAAAGTGCCTTTCCAAAGAGTTGCATCACTTGCAGGTAATTGCTTTTGCACAGGTAATTAGCAAATACAATTAGTTGTGGGAAAGGTTTGCTTTTCAACAACTCACATACTCACAAAAAAAAAAAAAAAGGGGGAAACAGATGATCATAGCTGACATCTAACTGTGTTCCAGGGGAGCAGGACCCGAGTTGGGCTTATTTACAGGGCTAGATTGTGCCACCATTAGGCTGATATTTTTTCTCCCCCATTGACAAGTGAGAATTGAGGGTTTGGAGTTCTGGGTTTACAGATTTTCATTTAGGGCCCTAAACTGGAGTTTTCTTCTGAGGGAAAATAACAGTAAAGTCACCCTTTTGTCTAGAGATGCACCAAAATTCACAAAAAAATAAGATCTATCAACCACATGAACTCTTCAGTTTATAAACAAACTGGCAGATAAGTTTGCTAATGTCTGCAGAGGATAAATATCACCAGAAGTGAAATCAAACAAAGATACATCTCTCAGCAGACATTGGGGGACACTGCAGTGAACTCAGAGTGGTTTATTCCAACGTAAGCACTGGGCACTGCAGGAAAATTCAAGACCTCCTGAAATCCTCTCCAGTGGTTTCCAAGGCCAGCTGCAGCTGTGGAAAACTGCTGGATGTTCACATGGAGGAGGGACACGGTCCATGAGCAACCTCCAAACAGCCCCCAGGGTGAGGATGTTGGTGGGCAGAGGAGGCTGCAGGGGAAGGTGATGGACGATGCCACAGCGAACCCACAGCTCTGCTGGGTCACTTCACCCCCACAGGGCAGCGAGGGCTAAAATACACACAGCCTTTCAAAACTGCCTCAAAGGAGCCCTTCAAAGGAGGAATCAGCACAGCTCTGAATGTTTTCTCTCCATTTAGCACCTTCCCCTGCCACGGCCACACGGTGCTCCAGGTGCCTTGGGAGGGTGACCTGGGGCAGAGCAGCAGGGGACTGGCACAGAGACACGACACCAGCCCATTTCACTCTCTGCTTGGGCTGATTTCTCAAGTGTAAAATGTAATTCAAATCTCCATAAAAAGCTATTTGCTCCCTAGTCTCAGGATTCTTACACCCAGTTTCAAGCGTGAAATCCAATTGGGGGGAAAAAAATAAAATAAAATAAAGAAGCCTTATGCTCAAAGTCTGAAAATGCTGCGAGAGCCTTCCAGTCTCAGGCTCAGCTGTATCTTAAGAGGCATCTGACCAGTTGTGTTTCTCTTGTCTGAAGGTGTGCCAGAGCGCCTTGGCTCCCAAAAGCCACACTTTCAAAGCCCAGCACACACCCCTTGAAATTCCAGATATTTATTGGATATTTCTACAGCCACAGAGCTCCTCTAACAAAAGGATCAAAGACAGGCTTTCAGAATTTTGGAAACATGACCCAAAATGCACATGGCAAGTGCACAAATTCATCTCTGAGATGCTGAGTCCACGCAGCCCCTCAGGGCTTCTTCTCAGCTCTGGCCACTGGTGGAATCACAAAGGATTATTATTACTATTATTATTATTANTTATTATTATTATTATTCCAGAGGAACAAAAGTATTTCTCACCCTTCCTAATCCACCAGTTCTTTCCTTGCTGATTCATATTAGCTGATAGCATTGATCCTGAAAAATTTGTTTCATTATTTGAACTTTCTTTTTCATTGTTTCATATTCTCTCCTTGCACATGTGAAGTTTTCTTCTCTTTTGTGGAGGCTTGTATTTAAAATTATCTCAAATCACTGAAGGATTAGCAATAAGCAAAGAGACTTTCAAAGATTTGAAATTTGGCCTCCCTTCAGGATAAAAAGTTGGATCTATATCTAAATTTTCCAAGTTGCTTGAATGTGAAAATTTATCAAAATAATTAGAACACATTGCAATTTCTGACAACAGTTTCTAGTGAGCTAGTTCAGAAACAGCTTTTCTCATGTTCTAATATTTTCTAAATTAGGAACTGTAAGTGGAGTAAAAATACAATAATTTCTGAGTATTCTAATCCAGAAGTAGGTAAAACATTCCACTTTTGCAATTTCTAACTCCTCAACTAATATCTTTTATGAGAAAACATGCAATTACAATTTGTATTTCCTTCTCTGTCTTACTGAATTGCCATAAGTCCCACAAGTATAGGATTAGCTGAAAAACATCATATTTTATTAAATACAAAGTAAGTTTTTAACTCTTATGATTATGATGTAAAGCTTGAAAATATGATCTCTGTATATTCTGAGGCTTCAGAAATGAGCCTTGTTATCTGTTTTATCATTTGCTACATTTCATCCTTTCTTTTCTAAAAGATGTTAGGTGCTTTTGGAGGCTTGAAATCATTCTGAAGGGCCCGGAGTGATTTATGTGTTGCACCTGTGAATTGCTCCATGCACCCCACACGCTGCTATGCATCACCTGTCAGCTCCTGTACCAACCATTTCATCAATGCTCCAGGCAGGACTGAAAAGAGCTTCTCCCAGCCAAAACCTCCCTTTGGATTTTTCAGATTTTCTCTCCTGGTATCTGATATTATCAAGTGTGACAGCATGCTGCTCGTGAAAAAATAATAATCCACCCCACTTTGAAATCTTTCAGCTGTCCCTTATATCAACCATGTTTTGCTTTTGGTAAATTCAGGCCACATGTCTGTGTCAGTGAAATCAGCCTCTCCCTGTGAAGAGTACAGTGTGGCTGCATTTATTTCTCCAAAGAACAAAGTTCACCTGATATTCTGTTTAATGTTGGGAGAAATGACGGCGTGGCCATCTGCCTTCTAATTAAGATTATTGTATCTCAGAGCCCGGGAAACCTCATCTGTGTCTATTCACTATCACATCCGTGGCTGGGGAAGCGGGAAGGAAAATCTCTTTGCTACTCAGGGACTTGGTTTAGCAGGAGTTCACTGACATGGGAGTCAGTTATCTGCTTCAATATCAGGTAACAGCACCACCTTCTGCCAACAAGTTACCATCTCTTTAGCAAATTATTAGGTCCATTTTCTCTGTGATTTCAGTAGCTTCCTCAAATGTTCCTGAATGTAGACGGCAAACTTTGGACCAAAATCCTTAAGGCTATTTTAAAACGCATCAAGCTGTCCAGAAGAGACAGAGATGAAATTACTGAAATTTGCTTGTAAAAATACAGTAAAACTAAAACTTCTAAAGCTAAAAATGATCTGGTTCAGCAAAACTCTTAAATACATGCTTAACTGCACAATACCTAAATAAGTCCTGAAACGTTTTTTGCTGAAGCAGGGCTTGAAGTACCATTGCAAGATTACCTGAACACTTTCATGGCATTTTCAACAAGATTTGGGAGGACCACAGCATCTGGCTTAGTCTGAAAATAACATTTGGTTCCTATTTTAGCTTTCATCCTGTGCCAAAGGGGAAACGACAGAAGCAACAGGAGAGAGAAATGGAGCTCCCAATAAAGGAGGCACAGAAGGAACAGCTCTCTCTTGCCCAGGTGGGAGCTCAGCTTTTCCCCCCTGAAGTCCTGGAGGGGTAGGGGAGACGGTCCCAGGCTGCAGGTGAGACCCTGTGTGCCCAGGTCCTGTTCCTGTGTGTTTGCTCAAGCAGCTGCTGTCACAGGGGCCACACAGCCAGAGGGACCTGCTGACAAGGGCGTGGGACGATAGGATAAGAGAGAAAGGCTTGAGGCTGAAGGAGGGAAGATTTAGATCAGGTATTAGGAGGGAATTCCTTCTGGGAGGGTGATAGAGCCCTGGCTGAGGCAGAGAAGGGGTGGATGGGCAGAAAGGCTGCCGGGTGACTTGTCTCAAAGCCAGCAGTTGTTCCCACAAGCCCTCCTGTCCAAGGAGCAAAACCAGCAGCAATACATCTTCTTGACTCTTGGTTTTTCTCTGATTCCACTCTCCATGACTGGAATGGCAAACACACCTGACCGTGCTGGTGATGGAGGATTCAACTTTGGGGAATAAACACTGCTGGGAAGCCTTGGACAAACTCTGCTTTCTGACATTGCAGCACCCAGTGTAAAATGTGTCTCCTCAACCACTTTCCTTGAAATAATCAACCCTTTCCAGTGCTATCAGTGGAAACACAGGAAAGAATTAGCAGCAGACAGGCTCCTGCACCTGCCGGCCCGCAGATGAGTGTACTGAGAGATGGGAAGCTCTACACTAAAGCAAAGTAACATCTACCATGTGCTGCTCTCCTATCCACTCTCCCAAGGGAAAAGTCATTGTAGAGAGGGCTTGGTTATGGATTTTGATCATCTAGGGCCGTTTATCACATGAAAGTTTTTTCCCATGAATTCTTGCATCGTATTTGTAAGTGCTCACTGCAGATATTGTTTGGAAATGCAAACAGGGCCCGTCAGCAGGGAGAAGGCTGGCACTGGGAAATGCAGCACATTTCCAGGCAAACTGCTGTAACTACTCCTTAAAACCAATTCTCAGTTTCTAATAATGCTGAGGGGATTTTTAATTGGATTCTGGTGTTTTCCCTAACATTCAGCAGCAGCGACGCCTGAACGCTTTGTGGCACTAAGCTGGGTGACAGAACTGGGTAATGAGAGTTACAGTGCAAAATGGGGGCATTAGTTCCTGGGAAGGTAATTGAACAGCCTCTGACTGAGCCTTCAGAGAAAACCCACTTCCCTTTTGCTCCATGTTTTACAGATTGTTTTCCATGTTTCCTCCTGAGCCCCATGCCCCTGTGAGTTATAATCTAGGATGCTGGGGGGGTTCCACATCTGGTGTAAAAATATTGGTTCTTCCACACAGTTGAGTTGAGTAGACGTACACCAGTCCCCAGGGGAGGTGCTCTTACATCTCCTGCAAGATATTCCCATGCAATTTTCAGGGAAAATACTCCAAACTGTGTGCAGAAACTCAGAGTGGTGTCTTTTAATGGCAGAAAATCTGCCAGGGAGGAAGCAACCTCTTATCTTCACTTTAGATGCATAGAAACTATTTAATATATCTTAATGTCTCCATCTACGTTCTCTTTGTACTTTGCAGTCAATAATTGTCCTGCCGTCAGCTTGAGTTATAAATTTAATTTTCAGACTGCTGAGCTTCAGAGGGGTGACTCTCACACAATGTACAGTATAGCTACTCTTAAGAGTTTAACTCTTGTGATTGAACTGTAGGAAATGTCCTATTTCCTGACAAGATGGTCCCTCAGGGTGGGAGGCACACCTCGTTGCCACTGGAGCCAAGGGATCTGGGAGAGATAGTGTCACCAGACAGAGATAAAGAATAAAACACTGATGAGCCAATCAATAAACCAGTAATTAGGGCTGCTTGGCAGATTGGGGGTGGTTTGGTACTTTACTTGTGGGTTTGTTTGTTTTCTCCTACGGATTTGAAAGAAGTTTGCTTATCTAAGTTTTAGAACCATTTAAATGAATCCCAGTTCTGCTCAAATCAATGAAAGTCTTGGTGAGACAGCTGTAATTTTATGTGCATGTGTTTTAGTAAATTAAAGGGTTTAGCCTTAAGGATTCACTTTAGTGTAATCTACTAAAAAGATAAGTAGAGCCAGATGTAGTGTCTTATAAACTGCTGGACAGTTCAACTGGAATGACATCCTTGAAAGCAACTTTATAGCACAGGCAGCAGATTTTCTAACTCCAAAATGTAGGATTTTACATAAATCATTGTAAATATTTTCTATTTACAATTCGAGAAGGAAGGGTTCAAGTAGGTTAAAAAAAAAAAAAAGCCTGAGTAATTGGTAATGGTTTTATCTTGTTCTGTTGGTGTATATCCATGGAGGAATACAAGCTGTATTACAAACCATTTAACTAAATTAAATTCTAGTTAGCATCTGGGATCCCATCAATAAGAGTCTATATTTCTGAGGAGCCACAGACTGGTGGCAGTAATAGACACATAAAGATTTTAATAGGTAAGTAAATTTGTTTTGCATTTCTCCTGCTACCAGAACACACTTTAGCAGAGTAATTAGTGGTTAGATATCTGACTATAATTAAGAAAATTCTCTAATCATTAAAAATTCTCAAGAAAAAACATTCATCCCATCAGTAATGTTTTCTTATTCTGAGGCACATTCACTCAGCACCAGTAATAGTTGTCACCTGGTTCCTTGCTCCACATAAATCTTTAATAAGATATTTTCATCACAATTAGAAAGTGATTTTCAGGGTCACCATCAATTTGTGATCATTTCATACGTCTTTAGACACTCAAATTGAAAAAAATAAAAGGACTAAAAATCAATGCAGCTCAGCTATAAACCCCCAAGAGCTGGGCTATGTCAGAGTGTCTTTATCTGCTAGTCCCAACTCCTTATTTATAAATCTCCTGACTCTCCTGAGTCCTCATGAGGGCTGTGCACAGAATAAGTGGCTACAATAAATCCTGAGAGAGAAGCATTTACCCCAGCCTAACCAGGCTTTTTATGTCCAGGTTTTTTATGTGGGGTAACCACAAGTGTGACTATTTTGTTCTGAGCACCAGATGCACACACTCTGCCAGGGCTGAGCTCTGAGAGGTTGGACCTGAGGGTGGTGGGCGTCTGCTCATCCCTCATGGATGAGCTGCAGTTGGACCCAAACACCCCAAAATGATCCCACACCTCCCGCATCAAACCTACTGCCACGTTCATGCCAACCTATTTACTGCTGGCCTGCAGTTTGCCACTCCTGAACACTTTGGGGACCTAATTCTTGTTGAAGCCAGTGGAAGTTAAGCGTGAACGTGGACTGGTGAAATTGTAGTTGTATTTTGGGAACTACCAAGCAAAATAAATCTGGTAGTGCGTGACATTTCAATTCCAGTGCCTGCGGCTTTCTCACTGCTAGTGGGTCTGAATCTCCCCACATGCTAACTTGCCAAGTTCAACAAGAAAGCTGTAAAAATATTGGGCCTATTTCTTTGTGATTATAAATAATCACCGGCAATAAACACTTTTCAGGGTGGAAGAAAGGATTGCAAAGTCCCTGTAAAGATACAGAGCAAAGCTGATTCCTCCCCCACAGAGCATCCAGCGCCAGAGAGCAGGTGATGGGGACAGACTGGAGGGAAGAGGAAAATAAAAAACCAAATTACAGCACTGAATTCAGGAGCTGTGCAGGCTACAAGAGATTAATTTTGTCAATAGGGCATGGAGCTGTAATTTGGAACACCCTGGAAAGAAGAGATTTCAATTGAAAAAAACCACACCTTTGCTGCTCGTAGCCAGATGGTGAGAGCTGCAGGATTTTGGCTGTCAGGGAACTGAGTTAATGGTATGGGATTTGTTTCATACCAACAATGAAGGACTCAAAGGCTAACTCAAACAGCAGAGGCTGAACACAGAGCCTGAGCTAAACAGCAGCTCTGGATCTAGAGGAACACACATTTCTTCCCACACAGACTGACATCTGGCAAACACCTGACTGGAAAAACTACCAGCAGTTAGACATTTGCTGAAATGCTTCTCTCGTCCTCTTTTTTTATTTCTGTATTTTTTTTTCCCCCTGAATCGGCAGTAAGATTGCATCCTTATTGCCCTCTCATTGATTCCTTCCTCAGAGGCAAATGACAGCATTTCTGAGAAATAAATAAATAACCAGATAAAATAAAGCTGAGAGGCAATCTGCATGTAAATCAGCATTAGTCATTGACATTTGAGACTTGAAAATAAGCCATCCCAGTCCCAGCTGTCCTCACAAAAGCTGATCTCCTTTGTAAGACAGAGAACACTGCAAGCAAACGGAACCAAGGATGAATATAGATAAGACCTAAACCCTCTTCGCTTGAAGTTTTCCCTAAAAAGTCCTTTGTTCACGAACACTCAGGAATACTTTTACCTACTGCTGGTGTGGATGGGAGTTTTGTCTTTGGTACTTTCCTTCCAAGGATGCAGTTCCCCACGATTCTTCCTGAGTTGTTTGCTCACACTTGCAGCTCATGAGGCAGCCGCTTAAACTGGGGACATCGTTCCGTGTTCCGCACTCTGCACTATGCCCAGCTCTAGGAAAAGCTGTTAAGTTACACCAGCTTTTCTCACTGTTTTTCCAAAGATTTTTTTTTCACTGTCAATATTCTAGCGACACTCAGGCAACATCACTTTTACTAAAAACCAAGAGATTTCTGTTTACAATGCAAACATTACTGGAGGTTGTGCATAGTTCTGAATAGCACTAGAAATATTTTATTTGGCCAGGTCAAATTGCTTAGTTCTACGTCTTGCCAGTATTTTTCCTGAGAACTCCTCTCCAGGTGTGGTTCTGTGCTGCTCTGACCTCTCTTACCTGCTGCTGCAGGGAAAGGCAGGGGAGGCAGAGGGCTGTCCAGGGAGGGACGTGTTTTGCCATCCTCCATAGGAATTGTCCAAAACCAGGGCAGGATTTTTATTGCTGCCAAAACACTAAAATCATCTCCCAGTTTCTGTCCCAAAAGGCAGCAGGAGATGCTGCACTGTGTGAGAAACAGCACTTTTCCCAACCTTCCCTTAACCCATCACACATCAGGGAACTTCATGGAGCTGCTGCCCCCAAAATCAGTTTGCCCGAGTGGGGCAGCAATTAAACACAGTGAAATGTGCATAGTGCAGCTCATAATTCCCTTCTAAAGGGAGAAATTTCCCTCCTCTGCTCCAGGAGAGATGGCCCTGATTCCATCAGGAGTGTTTGTGCAGGGAGGTATTTACTGGAAGGGCTATCCTGGTTTCATGTGGAGCCTTTCCCTTTTGGTGCCTTCTTTGTGGCCGTGAGACTGGAGCACTTGTGTGTCCTCCCATGCAAAGAAAGGTCAGAAATGAAGGCACGAGGGCCTGCCTGACACAGGGAAGGGACAGATCCCAGGGGAGTCTTTCCAGATCCAGGGTCAATTTCTTACTTGTTTTTGTGGTAGCTTTGATTTGGTTTTTGGTGGGTTTTTTTAAATTAAAAATGAAAAAAAAAAGGAAGTAAATCCCTATTCTTGAACACTTTCATTTTAATTGAGGATAAAATACCTCCAAATTCCCAAAGCTCTGATTATGTGCATAAGTTTCAGCATAATGCAAGCTTGCTGTTGCTTAACAGAGCAATAAGGTTATGGAAGAGTGAAAGTATTGATTTTCTTTGACAGAGACAAGGAGGGCTCAGCTTTTGGGTCCTTGCAGTGGTGTTATCAGCTTAACCAAGTCTAATTAACTTCATTCATTGTGAAGTTTAAATAAATACAAGAAAAGTCTGTTCAACAACCAAGAGCACAACCAAAGGCTTAGAAACCCTTGGCTGTATTAATTTCCCCTCCCCTTTCTCCTTTGCATGTTTGGGCAACCAGAGATCAAAGACTTTTGACCCCCTAAAGGTAATACACTCTGAAAGGCTGGAAAAATCCACCCTCACAAAATATATGTGAAATGTCCTGTGCCTGGTAGGGGGAAACCTGCTGGAAGATGGAGCCCCAGCCCCGGCTTGGGTGAGCTTGTGATCCTCTACAGGGTGACTGTTCAGGACACAAATGAATGTCACACTCTCAGTGTTTTCATCACCATCAGATGGTATCTGGAAACTAATTCTGCCCTTTACTCTGTTGGCCCAGCTGGTGTATAGGTTCCACTGATGGAACTCTCTAGTTTTTGTTAAAAAAACAATTTCTCCACTTCCTTTTCCAACATCCTCCTGGCGCTGTACCCTCTAAAATGCTTTTCCTAGCAAAACCTCCATATCAAAAAGTCAGTTACTGAAGCACGAGGCATTAATACTTCAACATGCCAAATAAATCATAATACGGCACAGAGTATCCTGAAAAAAAATGTGCCACTCTTCCTGTTTTTTCTGCAATTGTAGCTATACTGTCATATTGAATCAGTTCACCAACTCCAGTGCACACAAAGAGAAACCCAACAAAGCAACTCTTCTCTCGAGTGGTGAGAAAAAGAGAAATGAAATTGTGCAGTGGGCAAGGAAGATCACCACAGTTACAGAGTGAGCAGTGACCTTGCTCTCCCAGCACAGGTGAGCACCGGAGAGCACCTCCCTCCTTCCTTGCCCTCATTGCCGTGAGCCCTTTGAAGGAAAGGCTGGTTTCTTCCCAAAACAGAGGCAGGATGAGCCTGGGGGCCACCTCCTTCCCTGTCCTGCAGTGTAACCCCTGACCAAAACCATCAAGAACCCACCTCTTCATGTTAACCCAGGCTGAGAGCACTTGTAGTACTCTTGTCTCGTTCTTTTCTCAAGAACCACTCAATCTGTACATGATCCCTACCCTACCTAAAGCAATCTATACTGCTTGTCAACCAATTTTCACATTTTATACTTTGAAAGCTCAGTTCTGCCAACATTTCCATGATGCTTCGCTCCTTCTCCTTTTTCAGTTTTATTCATGAGCAGTTCCCACCAGTCACCATTTTTTAAAAGAGGATTTTACAACACAGCATTGTTAATTTTAGCACCTATGTCTTATGCTGCTATATCTGATATAACCAGTGCTGCTGGGAAAATGGTGAAAAATCAGATTAAAAAAGTATCTTTTAAGACAAACTAAGCAAATTTCTTCTGGGTTCTTTAGCTACCGACTCTCTCTCTAGCTCCAGTGTACAATAATCTAAGCAAATAGTTTTATACTTTACCAATCACTCAGACCACTAGCAAAGATTTTGCCTTCTGTCACAAGATACCCACTATGGTGGAAATTGTTTCACCTCTACCCCAGTTCAGAAAATGCCCAGAAGCCTGTGATCCTTCATGTTGTTTTGCACCACTCAGAGAGATGTTCATCACCAATCATAAATCCATGATGTTGTCATAGGGAACCCTGAGGGAATCTTTTAACAAAATCTCAGTGGTGTTAGCAACTGATAAATTGCCATATGTTAAAATAATTCCCTCTCCACTTCATTTCCTCCTGGGGCAGTTCTAAAGCAGCCATACCTGGCTTATGGGGCTGTGTAATTGCCTGATAATTATTAGATTAGTGCTCCTCCAATCTGTAGGTGTTGCTCTGGCCTCTGTTTTATCTGCAATAAGTTAACTGGCCAAGCCTGCTGTCATTCTGCAGTGATAACATTGGTGTGTCAAGGGGTTAAAATGTATCCCATGACATATCCAGGATCTGGGATAGAAATGAACTCGGGGTGGTCCTTGAGCCCCTGGCTGGGAGGTGGTTACGCAGGATCTCAGTCAGGGTGGATGTCCCTGGCAACACAGGGTCTGGGAAATGCACTTTACCAGCCCCAAGTACCAAAATCCTGCCAAAGAGACTTTGGTCTGATTCTTTCTGCCTTGCTTTGCTGTTGGTTTTGTTTCTGTTTTTAACCCACAAGCACAGCAGCACTGCCTGATTTGATGGGAAGGAATGCAAAATTCAGGCTCCAAATGAACCTCCCTCCCGTTTGTGGTCATGTGTATTACTTGTATGCAGCTTGATTTTTTTTTAATTTCTTTTTTCAAACCCAAGACAAAAGCCTCTCATTTCAGCACCTTGTTCACTTGCCTTTTCAACCATCTGGGTGTTGCATTTTGCAGGGTCCCAATTTAGCTGTCCTTTATTCTCACTAAACTAAGCAACTAACAAGGGAATGACATCAGCACCGATTTCTGGTGCTAAAAAGAAAAGCAGTAAGAACAAATCATAACTTGCACTGAATAATTTCCAAATGCTTCTGGCTCTCTCCGCTCAGTCATATGCATGAAGCCCTGCTCCTCTCTTCTGAACTACTGTGGGACTTTGTACATGAAAAATCAAAAGGAAATAGTTCTGCAGCTGTCAAATGCAGACTTCAGTGCTAGCCAGCTCGAAGCTGCCTGAATCAAACAGAAGCTTCCTGGCTTAGTTTGGATTGCCTGTATCCACAAGTTTAACTTTCCCTAATGCTGCTGACATAAGTGTGACTTTGTCTTTTGAGGCATTATGTGGATGCCTCCAAGTCCAGTCGAGGAGCAGTGTCGCTTCAAAGGAGAACCTCTGCATGAGAAAATTAACAGAGATGTTTGGGGTGGGGGAACAAGTTACTTTTATTGTTCACTCTTTGTCCCAAGTGAGCTCCCAGTACAAAACAAACACCTTCCACCTGCCTAAGGAAGCTGATTTCTGTCTGGCTGAGGCAGCAGCACAGTTGCTTCCTTTGCACTAATGAGATAAAAAATGAAGAAAAAAAGAAGCTGGCTTGTGAATGGAAGGTGAGTCAAAAGAAGGACGTGCAGAAGGGTGAGCACAGCTCCCACAACAGCCATCCTGTGCTGAGCCCCAGAAGGAGCAAAGCAGCTGCAAGCAAAGCCAAGCCAGGTTTTGATGAAGCGTCTGTTGGAGACTTTTTTTTTTTTTTTAATTCATTTCAGAACTTGTCATCTGGGTTATGAAGCTGAAACTGAAGGGAACCTTTTGGGTTTTTTCTAACAGTAACAGCTGCTCTTGCTAGCAAACACCTGCACTACCTAGAGATTTCCGGTTACCTCTGTGGCTGCTGCTACCAGAAGTCAGAATAAGTAGTTTGGTAGAGTTCCAGGAGAAATTAATTAATTTCATTATGAAAAATAAGGACAAGCACTTTGGCTTAGAAATATTTGAGCCTTTGCCTATTTTCTTTTGGCTACTTTTTGCCTGCCTTTGGCTGATCAGGCCAGTCCCACTGCACTCTGATGATCATTTCCATGTGCAGAGCACAAATCCCTCACCACAACCTCCAAGATTTGCTCCTACATCCCCCCATGGATCTCCAACTGCCATCCACACATTTGCATCCAACACTCTGCTGATCTCATCCACCTTCAGGTGCCAGTTCCTTCCTGCTCTTGCAGTGCTCCTGGAGTAGGTGCTCACCTGCTTGGAGCAAGAGCTGTAGCAGATGGACAAACCAGCTGGAGACAGATGCCCTGCTCATATGGAACCATCCCCTCTGCCCTGCCGTGGCCTGTGCCACTGGCTGTGGGGACATCTGTGCTTTGCTGGCACCTTAAAACCACAGGGAGGTGGGCAGTGAACCTCAGAGCAAGGCAAGGGAAGAGCAGTGACCTGAGCTGGGGGGTGGAAAAAGCCCTGTGCTGACTGATGATGTGATACCTGAACTATCCACAGTCCTCAGGGCCAGGGAACCTCCTGTAAGAGTGGAACAAAGGATTCTGCATTGCTTTGTTTTAATTCCAAACATTTTTAATACCATGAATAAATGAGAAAACCTTGACCTCTGTGCTCCAAAGTTCATTTCTGCAAGAAAACCGAAATGGGAACTGCCATAGAACAGTTAGTGGTTTTTAACAGTGCAGAGAAGAGAAGTTAGATTACTTTAAATGGGTCATGACCCTGTCCAAATGCTGCCAGAACCACCCCAGCCTCAGGATACATCTGCCCAAGCAGTCTGTGCTTCCACATTGTTTAGCTGTACTACAATAATGTAGGTGTCAGCTGTACCAATGCTGCTGCTTTTGATCTGTGGCGTTTCTCATCATATCAACAGCACAATGTACATTGATTCTGCACCATTTCCACTGGACTCCTTCAGTAGAATCTGATTTTGGTCAGTTAGAAGCGGGAGAATTCCTGCCTATCTTCAAAGGCAACCAGGCATCAGCACTGGAGGGGAAGAGCTCATGTTGTGTGTGTGAATTCTTCCTCTGCATAACACATTGTTTTGTGAAGCAGATGAGCACAAGGATATAGAGCCACTAAAATACTCAGGCTCCAAAATCAACAGAGTAATTAACTAGACTGAATGTACCCTTGTTTGCTAAAAGCATCTGTTTAATTATTATTGTACAGCTCATCCTGGTAGGTGGATGTTGGGTACCAGGTACATTCCACTGAGCTTGTTCTGAGTCCTTCCAAAACACAGTTTGAGAGATGATGGCAGAAAATCCACTGATCAATTCCCAGTTCGGAATGCTTTCCACTTACTGAGGGTGTGCTATTCCAGTCTGCTCATTTTGGTTTGCAACCTTTCTGTAAGAGGCTTTGATTCAGACAATACCCATTACTGCTGCCTGCTGATACAGACCCAGAAAGTGAAGGAGATTATATTTGTATAAGCCTGAACATGAATAGCATTGGTTAGTTGGAGCAGCTGCTGGCAACAGTTCAGATACAGGGGGAAAAAATGCTGCTAATATCCACTGGACATAAATTACCAGTTTAAAACTAGCACCAGTTCATAGATTTAAATGGATTTTTAATGGACTCCAGCCTCACGATTAAAGCAATGAGAGGATATGATTCCTCTATCCCCAGTGGCATCGTAAGGGCTTCATTGACATGTGCCTTAGTGATTCATGGCTGACTTAATCAGAGCTCCAAGCACTGTGGGAAAATGCCCAGGCAGCAGAAGACAGATCATGCAAAAGCACTTGCTAATTTGGCTTTCTGAGCAGTACTCACATGTATCAGCCTGCCCCTGCTCAGACTGACCCCGCTCCAGAGGTCATTGGCTCAAATTATTTCTGGGTCTATCAGTCACCCACCGGTTATAACACCAAAATTTCAATCCTCTTGTAAGCTGCCTTTTCTTTGGATTTTTGTTTGCTCTGGAGCACAAACACATGAACATGGTGTTGTAACCTTTAGCACCTTTACAGTGAACACTTGATGTGCCAGATGAGAAAGGCAAAGGGGTCAGAGCACAGACACCCTGGTCTCAGTGGTCATCCAGAGTGTGCAGAGGGGGCAGGGCCACAGGGACAGCACTAACTCTGCTGCCAGTGCACAGAAAACCCAACAGCCTCACTCTCTCTCAGGCAGGTATTCCTCTGCCTGCTCTGGGCAGCAGGTTTTCTACATGGCATTTACTGCCATGGGCTTGAGAAGAAGAAAAAACATTATCAGCAGTTACAGGAGTTGGGGTTACTGGGAGACAGCAGGTCTCAGAGGGGGGAAGCTGTGGATGAAATCCCCCCATAAAGCACACGGAGAACAGGAGTAACCCCTGAGTGTTGAAAGAGTCATTGCTGTGGGCAGTTCCTGTGTTTTACCCACTCACTCATCCCATGACTCTATTAAACGGTTACGTGGAAATACTGCAAATGTAGTTTTCCAGGAGTTTATCCTTGCTTTTGGTGCTGCAGCCATTATGGCACAATCATTTTGAAGGGCCGTGATTTCTCTCAACAATCAAAATGATTCCCACAGTGAAGCTTTTTTTCCCCTCCAGAGGCAGTGTGTGTTATCACAGCTTTGTCCCTCATTGGGAAGTCAAACTGTATCTGAGATGTCAACTCCTGTCACACTTATCTACGATTTCATGCATGTAGCAATACAGGATTTCAGCTCACAAGCTTTGCCACTGCCCCTATTTTTTAGGCTGTGACTATGGTAACTGTTCCATAAGTTGCTTCCTAATAACCATAAAATGAAGCAGATAGTACAGGAGATATCTCTCATTAATACCCTTTAATTGATTCTATAATCACACTGCAAATTAGTCTGGAACGATCAGGAGCGGTGCCATTTTCACTTAGGTGAAAATTTCTGAAGCAAAGGAAGTTAAGTCAAAATAAAGCATAAAGTTATTTCAAAAATTTAGTATCACAAAGACAGGAGTGATGAGGGTGAAACAGCTCCAGATTCACCAGAAATCTCTTGACTGGCTGTCTCAGAGCAGACTTGGTGGGTTTTTTTGGGTTTTTTTCACACAAAAGCTGCTGGGACTAGGGATTCTCACTTTCTGATAAAAAGTAAGATTTTCTTTTTCTTTCTTTTTTTTAAATTTTTAAGTAGGCCAGGCTCTGAGATTGTACCAACTACCACTGTGGTCTCAAACTAAACAGAAACTCTAATTAGTCTGATGAAAACTTGACCGTAATAATTTTATTCTGAATTTTGCTAACAGACCGTGGAAATTGAAGCACAGCTCTATAAACTTTCCCCAAATGGGCAAAATTCTAGATTTGTATAAAAAATAATCACTAGGTAATTGACACCAAACTAATCAAGAACAGCTTGTGAACCACTGCTGCCACGCCCCAGAGCCCCAGCACATTTTAGAGGTGCTCCAACTCTGAGCTACCTTCTGCCAGAAGACAGAGCACTGCCCTGACATCCTGGCTCCCCCATGGGATGCTGACGTGCACACTCTGGTTTAACTCAGAGAAAAAAACCTACAAAGCCACAAGCCCTGACACAGCAACACATTCACACTTTTCCAGGCTTTAATGGTGTGTTATTTATTGTCTGTGCTGCTTAGAAGATTTCCCTTACAAGCCTTTTTTTAGCTAAAAACTTGTACAGGGGCACCTGACAGAGACTTGGTTCTACAATCACTCTCAGGCTCCTTTCACTGCTCAAGCAGCTGAGGGATTTCCTTGTAGCCAATAAGTCTGTCATCCTTATCTTCCCCCAGGGATGTAATTTTAAAATTAGTTTGCTGTCTTTTATCTCAGACATAAAGTATACAACAAACAATATCCTGACTGAAATTTGAGTGCTTTGGATGTTTTACTGGTGTGGTGAAAACTTGCTCTTCCCCAGGGAGGTGCCTGCAGAGAGCTGACTGCTCGCTCACTGTCAACTTCCCTCCTTAGAGAAAAATTCAAATTAAAATACTGTGATCTTTCAGAGACTTCCAAGGTCCCTGTCATTAGCAATTAGCAGGACTGCAGAGGAATACCCAGAGCTCAGTTACAGGGAGATGTATTCTCTTCTAAGAGTGGCAGCACTGTGGATGTCACCCCTGAACGTGCACAAGGTCGCTCTCCACAGCACAGACTGGTGACCCACCCTCCAAACACAAAGGCCTCCTGCAATCCACTCTGCAGCACCTCTGAGCCTGGAGCATGGATGTGTCATCTTGGATTTCTCTCCAATGGGAAAACAGATGAGAAACATGAGAAAAAAGACACCCACTTTGTTTTAGCTAATGGGAGTATAATTTATAAGCACACTAGAAGCTGAGATTGAAAGTCTGATTGACAAGGAGCTGATCATCCTCCCTTCATCACTAGAAGGGAGCACATGAGTTAATATTTCAGACGTGAAGTGAGGTGGCAGCAGGTGGGCGAGGTGCTGGGATTGACACTAATGCTATTCTGACAGGCTGTGACTTTCTGAGCGCAAAACTCCAGGGTCAGGCTCGGCCATGATCTTAGATCCAACATTGCTGGAGATCACAACCAGAGAAATATGGAACTGGTTGGCTAAAACTCTTCTCCTTTGCACAGGCACTGCAGCCAGTACACCTGTCATCTGCTGGCAGGTTCACATGTATCAGAGAGGGAGGGATGAGGAATGGGGATTTCGGAGTTTGCCAAATAAATGATCCCTGCCTGGAATCATCTGATACACAAAAGATTGAATCCTCTTAGAAGTTCCATAGTTCCCAAACAAAGCATTGAAAATATGGTCTGAGATGCCCTTCCTTTTTAATTTTGTTGTTGTTTTTCCCAGGTTAACTATAATTTAATTCAGCCAAAAACTCTTAGAGCACTTCTAACTATCTATCTAACTAGTGCTTCCTCTAACTGGGAGAGGGCTAGGGAAAACAGCCTGAAACTTTGAGCTGAAAATTCTTCTTGTGACTTCAAGGGTGAATAATTCATTCTAGCACTAAATTTAAACTCACAATGCATCAGCAAGGACCTGCAACAAGACAGAGCCAAGTGGCCAGGCAGTAGCTCAGCCCTGGAGAAGCCTTACTCACATCCGATTTCCAAACATTCAATTTTTACAATGTAAATCACTGCAGAGCACAACAGCTGGTCCCAACTGGCCCCACAGAGTTTTGCACAAGTCTTACAAAACCCAACAACCCCACATTTCCCCTTTCTAAACACTACAACAGCCTAAAACCAGCCCCAGGATAACTGAAAGCTTCGACCACTAAAGTCTCCTCTTTGTCACGGCTTCTCAGCGATGTCCACTCCCTCAGCTCTGCTCCAGTGGGGCCACCAGGAGCCGTGGACCTCAGACAGACAGACAGACACAGAGCTGACTAGATCTTACACCACTCACCGGGGCTCTGCTGCTTTCACAAGCTCTCAGCATTGCTTGTCCAGGACCTATCCTGCGAAAGTCTGAATTCAGGAGTGCTTTCCTCCCTTTTCCCCGGTTTGAACAGCCTCCGAGAGGTCAGAGCAGAGCAATGTGCACACCCCTGCAGGAGATGTTAAACCCTTTGTACAGACCAGGCAAATGGGAAAAGGCATCTGCTCCTGAAAGTGGAATGAGATGCAATCTGCTGAGCTACAGGAGCACTTCAGAGGCAGCAAAGCCACTAAACAGAGCTCGGATCAGTTTGCTATCTGTGCTTTGAGTACAAAACAGGAGTAGCAAATTGACACCACCAGTGTCACAGCACTTGTGACACACTGAGGCCTGAGGCAAAAGCTGGAGGATTACCCAAAGACAGACTCTAGAAACACAGCAGGACCAGAGCATTAAGTAAGTAGATTTCAGAGTAACATAATAGGGCTGTTTTTCAGAAAAACAGCACTTTATGAATATGAAACCTGTTTGACACCCAGTACCAGGGGGTTTCTGAAATACAGTGGCTCAACGTGCTGAGAGCAGCTTTCCTGGCTGACCCAGACACTGCACAAACTCCAGCTGCAAATGACCCAATATTTCATAACACTTTTGACTCAAATATATTCGTGGAGACGAAAAGTAAATTAATAGTCAGAAACATTTTCCACTATGTAAGTGAAACTGCACTTGTGAGGAATCTCATTTTACTGACTCTCAGGCATAAGATTAGCTCCTCAGGCTGCTGCTCTGCATCTGATCCCACAAGGTTTCATGAATTTCTAAGCCAGAAGTTATACAAGCCCCAAAGAAAGGAGGTCCCAGATTCTGGGACAGTCCCTTGAGCATCTTGAAGAAAATCAGTTAATCTTCTAGAGATTCAGCTCACCAAGAGTAAAATGAAGACACTATTCTTTAGCCTATTTTTACTATAGATGTTTTGTGTGATTTAAAAAAAAAATATGGAGTCACAACTTATTTAGATCCTGGCGTAGCAGCAATAATATCAGACCTGAATTTATTACCAAAATCACAAGAAACCTCTATAATCCCCAAGTATTCCAGCAGAGTATATAACTCTAGGAGCGCAGCAGAGACAGTAATTAAAATAAGAAAATGAAACCTGAATTTCAACAGCCAATTTAAATGCAAACTCTTCAAACGTGGTGCAGAGAAGCATCCTACAAGGGTCTGGGAGGTTGGCAAAGCAGATTAGTAAATGCAGGCAACTGCACTGCCATGACCAGAGCATCTCATCTGCTGCAGAAATGCAAAGCCATCTGGAGTGACAAGCTGGAGAGAGTAAAGGTCCCCCAGGCCTCTGCCAAGTCTCTATAAAGTGCTATGAAAACGATAAAACAATATGAATCATTCAAGAGCAAAACTATATTAAGAAATGAGTAAGCATCCCCTTGTATTTAAACTGAGGGGATGAGACTAACGTGGTTAATGATTTAGCACAGGTCAGGTTGGACTGAAAAGTGGGTCTGATTTTTCCACCTTTTTAGTACAACCTCTGAAGGGCAGAAAAGTACAAGCTCAGCCTACTTCCTAACTCTGTCCTCAGCTGTTTACTGACACACAACATTCCAGCCAAGTCAATAAGATCCAGAGAATAAAGGGTGAGATTTTCTAAAGCATTTACACACATTAGCATTTAGCAATATTTAGACTTTCTGTAAAAATCAGGCTGTCTCTCATTTGGGATAGTAACTGACGTGATTATTCCAGAATAAATCCATGGAGAAATAAAACTTTTTTGGGGGGGTAGATGCCTTTGTTCATGAGGATGCTGAAAGAGAAAAGGTGATGCTCTGCATCAGCATGGCCACAACATTGGGGTAACTTGGGAAAGGCTTGTTTCCTGATGTAGGTTGAAGAGATGAGGTTTAAATTCCTCAGGCACTTAAAGCCATTTCTTACAGAAGGCTCCATCACCAGGACTGAGATCACTAATCAGAGCCCTGATTGCTTAAGCAGCCACTGCAGACACGGCCACTTGGTACTGAAATGTCCAAATTGCTGCATTCCACGGCATGCAAACCTCCTTTGAGGGACAAAGGACACACGGCTGGCAGACACAGGGGGCTGTTGGTGGGTCCCACAGACAAGCATTTGTCTTCTCTGCATCTGGGTGCAAACGCTGCACAACCACTCTCTGCTTTTGGGGAGATTTTGCAGCTACAAGACTTTGATGGTGTGAAAGTCTCAGGTTCTCTTTCTCAGGTGAAGACATGACAGAAAGGCTGCAGCCACAAAACAAACTGCCAAGAAAAATGATCACAGCTGCCACAGGCAAGAAGGGCTTCACCCTGGGAAACCTCCCAGTACATGGAGGAATGGACAAAACCGGACTGTGGGCTCCAGCTGGGGCTGCTTCCCAAGGAAAAGGTGTCATGGGGAGGGGATCAGCAGTGAGGCACAGTCTATATTAAAAACAAGTAATTTGCAATAATCTGCAGGTCTGCAGAGCTGGGAGGAAGTCTCAGAATTCTGCAGCACAGAAAAGATTGACTGCAAGAGGAAAAGACCTCGCGGGAGATCCCCCCCCTTATGCAGGACTTCACCAAAATTCTGCCAGCCAGTGCCAGGCAGCACCTGCTCCACAAACCCAAAGCACGTCCATGTGGTACAGCAGAAATCTGTTCCACCATCCACAAAGTGCCAGGGGACAGTGCCAGCCAAGGCAGGAAGGCAGCTGGACACGGCAGGAGCCTGGGGCTGGGGCACAGAGCTGCAGCCCTGGGATGTGTGGGAGCTGGGGAGGGAGCAGGCAGAGCAGGGCAGCATCAGAGAGTCACAAACAAAGCGCTCTCTCTTTTTTCTCCATGCCGTGGACCACAGAGATTTGATTTCTCCTCCCGGTAACCTTAACACGGTGGATGTCACAGAGGAATCCCCGGCTGCAGGATTCAGCACAGTGAATTAAGGGGTTTGCTCTTGGTGAAATAAATGCATCTGCTGAAAAGAAACGTGGCAGGAGCTGGGTTTGCAATGAGCCTGTCCCACACACCCCTCGTGCTGCCAAGCCACGCAGCAGCCTGAGGCTCTGTCTGACACAGAAACCTTCTCTCTGCTCAGTGTTTGTGCTGATCACTCAATGACAGCAAGTCCAAAACAAAGGATTTTTAGTCCTTGAAAACCAGCGCTATATATTTACCAGTGGCAATAATGACAATGTCAGTAATTTGTTTTCTGGGATTTTTTAATTTTTCTTTTTTTTCACTTTGGCTTGAGATCTGTCGGGATGTTGGGTTTTCAGCTTTTTAAGCTCATAAGAATGTATTTATGTTTGTTTTTCATTGCTAAAAGGTTCATTTGGAGCTTTTAGAAGTGCTTCTACAACAGAAATTGAAGCAGTCTTTTGAAACAATCAAAACAATCCCTTGGGCTTTTATAACAAAAAGAAATGTCATCAAAATTGATTTTCCAAATATTGGGGAAAATGGGTTTGTAATTGAAAAAGTCTTTTTGACAAAATTATTCTGAGCAGTTCCAAACCTCTCTTTTTTATTTTTTTCCAGGCTCTCTCTCACACGAAATAGAAAAGTTTATAAACAATAATGAAGCATAAACAAATATTCAGAGGACCAGCTCTTTCACAATTGTAGCTTTTGAAAGAACTTTTTCAGCTCTCATGCTGGACTTTAAAGACATGTCAATCCGCGGCCCTTCCCAGCCGAGAACACACCCTGGCTCAGCAGAAAAACAGGCTACAGAGACTTTTCTGCCCAGTGAATTCAGCTCCTGGAGGAAATGTGTAACCAACCTATCAACGATAATCAGGAGAACTTTCCTCGTGCACATGGGAGTCTCAGATGGTATTTCAGACTAATTATGACATAAAACACCCAAAATTCATTCCTAAAATCGAAATGTTTCAACATTTCTTTGAACTCAGGTCTAACCTGGCCACAAGACAGAAGCCATGGCTTTCCTCTCGTGTTACAGCCCCAGTCTGAGCCTCCCACAGATCCCTGTGACTTCGAGTGGTGAGGAAAGGAAACAGCTTTCTCCCTTTCTACAGCACACGGTGTCTTTTTACACTTTTCAAAGTCTCAGACACTTCTCACCTCTTGCTGCCTGTGCTGCAGAGCCCCTGAGCCCCGTTGGCAGCTGGAGTCCAAAGCCACAAAGACCAGGAATCACTGGACCTGGGATCCCTCGTTCCTTGGGCTTGTGAATGAGAAGGTTTTAGGAGTCAGGAGTGAAGCACTGCTGAAGGTGAATTCAGCACTGGCTGCCTTCCTTTTTTTAGCATTACTAGCAGTAAAAATAAAAATACAACTAGGCAAGGTGTTTCCACTTGCAAAGCATTTGAAATAATAACTCAGCCCTAAGGCTCTTTATCAAATAAATTTGTTAACCTGGCTCTACACGTGGGAAAAGTGAGCTGCAGAGAGGAGGATGATTCACCTCCTTTTACTGAGAAATCCCAAATCCTGATCTGCTTTTCCATAACCTTCCCTAGAAACAGGGTAGTGAAAGGGAATATTTTAAGGGCCCTTAAATTTGTAGACACTAAAATATGTGATAACCATCTAGGGAGTCAGACAGGCTTATCTTTTCTTAACAAATTGACTTTTTTTCCTCATTTTGACCTTTCATCTCACAATCACAGAAACTATCACTCAGAAGCTGAAGCTACCCAGATCTGGGTGAAAATGCTCTGCATTTGACTCTGTTGTGAGCTTTGCTCCTTTAGAATTCAACTAAGTCAAAATTTTACTTAAAGCATGCTTTATTTTCTTTTCAAGGCTGCTGCAGAAACGTGCAGTTACACCATGCTCCAAGTTCAGCTTCACTCCTGACAGGAAAGCTGCTGCAGCAAGAAGCTAACTCAGCTCCCAAGTCTAGGGACTGGGGGAAATACTAAAAATCAGAAAATCAGGTCAGGAGGGATTTCAGATTTTTTCTCTTTCTCTTCCTACAGGGAATTTAAGAAACCTGCACTGAGAAACACCTTCTCTAGGATTGTATCAACTCAGCAAAACTGCCTGAGACCAGAGAACTTTTTTGCTGCTTACTCTGTAAAAGCGTCACTTCTCCTGAGTTCCCAGAGGTAATCTGTAAACAGAATAGTGATTTTTAAATATATTTTTCTGCTTGGCTGCTGAACCACATGCACTCTCTCTCTGCTTAAAGTCTTCCTGGAGACTTGCAGGAGTACACTTTTAGAGTTCTTCCCCAAGCAGCTGCTCAGAGCTCTGGGCAGCCTGGCGAAAAATATCCACCTGCTCCTCAGCAATTCCTTGAGATCTCCTTCTCTTCCTCCTCACCAGTCAATATCCAGACCTTCAGCTAACATAAGTGAGTGCTGGAATCAATTAAAGTTGTACAAATTTATGAAAGCTGAAGATGTTGCTCCCACTTATTCATACATTCCTTGAGATTCTGGGATTGCTCCTCCTGTTCTTTGGACTCTGGTCCAAATTAGGGCAGATCATCAAGGGAAGCTACAACCCGGCACACAACACTCTTCTCTAAAGTGCCAGATTCCTCTCTGAAAACATAGAATCCCTTATATATCACTTAAAACAAACAGCATTTTTCACAGTGATGAAACGCTGGAACATAGGCATAGTTGACAGGAGTGTTATGCAGTGAGAAAAAAGACAAAGTGCATTTCTGGGCACCTAAATTTCTCAAACACAAACAATACAACACATTTACACACAATAATATAACAGACATCAGCCAATGAATGAGAATCATGAAATACTTATTTCATGCTGATGCAAGTGCTAGTGACCAATTAAAATTATAACTCTGAAACACAGGTGACATCAGAACAGTAGTGGTCAAACACAAGTCACATTTTAGCATGTCAATCTTGGCCTCAAGGTCACAGAACACGAAGTACACTTTTAATTACCAATTAAATGTACAGAGCTGCTGCTTCTCATTCAAAGTCTGTGTTTCTGTTTTCTGAATTGGGGCTGATACCAGCTTGTAACATTTTTGTTTGGGAATAGCCTCGAGATGCAACAATGCTTTGGAGACAAGTCTTAAGCTGTTAAAGTAAAGTCAGGGCTTTACATTATTCCAGAATAGTCTCTCCTGATGGGAGATTGATCTGTGACAAAAACCCAAATGCTGGCATGGTATGTATTTACATCTGAGCCAGCTTGCTTTGGACACACAACCTGGAATTCAGTGTAACACTTCCACAGTAAGAATACAGATCCCTAAAGGAAGATTTTGCAAGGGCTGGACACTTTCTGCTCATCAGTGCATCAGCAAAAAGCAATCACCATAAAACTCCCATCATCTGCCAGGAGCTGCTTTCAACACCCAGGAGATCTTTCAACAGCTTATGTCAGGTACCTGCCACAGAGAGTATGATGTAAATCGTGTAAACCTTGGGAAAGTTAGTTACAGCTATGCCCTGCATTGGAGGGGAATCTTTAATCTCCCAGAATTCACATATGACCACAGGTTTAAGTCCACTTGGCATGTGCATGTTGATGCAAGTCACCTCTGGGAAGAATTTCTAAGCGAAATTCTTGTATCCATCTTCACCTTAGGTATATTCCCATAAATCTGGGTGACAGTAATCTGGCTACACCATCGGGATCCAGCCCCTCTGCAAGGAATGATTCATGGAGCACTTTCCTCTTCTCACTGAATTTCTAAAGCGAGAGAGAAGCATGCCTTGCCTATCTCCAAACTGACACATTGAAGAACCAGTATTTTGAATTTCCGCTAGTATTTCCACTAATTCACAGCTGTAAAAAGTGGCTTTAGTGCCCTAAAAAGGTCCTTTTTACCACACCATAAAACCTGCTCACTCAAAGCACTGTAAGGAAGCAAAAATTTGAGATCAATGAAGGAGATAAAGGAAAAGAGGAAGAAATTAAAAAAGGAGAAGGCAAAAATCAACAGGGGTGATCCTGATTAGGATGATGTAGGAGCAGCAATGTTGGGGATTTCCCAGGATCATGTTGGCGTGCCTTTTCCTGTCCCAGTGTTCCTGGAGCACCAGGCTCTTCCACTCTCTCAAACCCAAGCCAAAACACTCCCCAAAACGAGTTCTGTAACCACTGCCATTACCAGCTCCTTCCATGATGCTGCTGATTTTCTACCTTCCATCCTCATGGGACACATAACCAAGGTTCTTGAGGTAGATTCACAAAGTAAGGAACAAGTAACACCAGGTTTAAATACCAATGATTTATTTGACTTTGATGGTAAGGATATCTTCCTAATAGCAATTTTAATGAGGCCCAGAAGTGGATTATTGACAGAAGTTGCTGGATCTTTGTCACTAAAGGTTCTCAAGAACATGCTGCACACTTTGTGTCATGTCTTATTCAGCTCTAGCTGAGTCTGCCCTGGGGAGCTCTCGGTGTCACCTCCTGCCCTATTATTATCTCCTGAAAAAGAAACTCAACTAAAACCTCAAAATAAAGCATTTCAGCTGTAAAACACAAGTTTAGCATAAATTCTTTCACACAGACGTCCTTTCCAGAACACCTATGTTGCATCTACTCACTTCCCAGCAGTGCACTGAGGGCTCCTCGGGCAATAGGGAGACTCAAAACCATACCAGCTAATCTTTGAATTAAAAATAAGAAAGGAAAGGTGAATTTGGGAAAAACCTTCCTTCCTGGTTTCCCTTCCTATGAACTCCTCAGAGACCCACCCAACTTTTCTAGTTAGATTCTGTCCCTGCTGTACTTGGGAGTAATTATATGTGACCTTTTCCACAACAGCACTTTTTCCAATATGCAGAAGTTTGGAAGAACCATTCCCACTGTCAGAAACTTGGAAGAAGAATTCCATGTCAATGACAGCTTCTAGCTTTGGAAAGATAATTATACTGTTAAAAGGCATCCTAGGCTACTTATTTACACCATTTCAAGAGCACAATGTTAACTGAGGAAGTTCGCTCTTTCTTTTACTTTGTACTACAGCAACAGGTCTGAGTTGTTGCATCTGTTTCACCCAGCCCTGCCATGGCCTTGTCAGAATTAAGGAATACCAATTTCAGAACACCTGGATACACCCTCTCTTGTACCTATTTGTGTAATATGTATACACATTTGTTAGTCACTGCACATGAGCTTACTTCCCAAAAGAAGTTTGTCATGAACTGCACTCAGCCAAGGAAATTCAGACTGGAAAATGAATATGTGAATACTTAAATCCAGCAGCTCTCTGGCAGCCCCATGTTCTTCTGTGGCATTTGAATATGAATCATTTTGGTGTTGTATCAAGTACTTAATGTTCTCTTAATGCTGAGTTTCTCATCTGAATTTCACTGGGACTTATTAAACATAGGCTTTTTCTTTTCCTATCATGATTACAGTAACTATGTATAATTATGTGCACAGGGTAAATATGCTAATTGTATAATTGCAATATTCCAGTAAATCCTGACAAACAGAGAATGTGCTTAGGGCAGGCAGGACACAAACTGATAGGTGTAACACAACTAGAGCCACTCCCCTTATTTCCCATTATTAATATTTAGAGATAAATATAATTTATCATAATTTAGCATGCAGGTGATCCTTCCATTCAAAGGCTGGACAGTGATCCCTGCTGCCATACTATGGACATTAAATACACCTGTAATAACTGCAGAATAGCTTTGTCCAGGGTATCATCTCTGTGCTGCAAGCAGGACAACTCAAAGGTTAAACTGGGTCTACTTCCAAAACTTCCCAACAAGACTGACTGAAAATGCAAAATATTATCAATGATTACTTTGCTTAGTGGGGACATCTATTAGGAAAAAAATGAGCAAAGATTGTACTTAAGCACTCAGAGGGAGAGAAAAGGACGGAAAATTCTCCATATTATGCTGCTTTATTTTTTTTGAAGAAAGAAAGGGGCAAAGAAACCTTAGAAAAGGCGAAAGTTTCATTTCTGCCAATGAATTGATTACTTAATTACAACGTTAATTACTTCACATCCTTTATTTCTCTCGTTGCCTCTGCAGTTGGATTGACATCTGTCATTGTGCGTTTGAACATCAGCCAAGAGGCTGGGAAGTTGTAATCACTTGGGTGTCCCAGCGCTTTCATGACTTTTGTTCACACAGCATTAAAAACAAAAGCTGAGATTTGTCTCTTAAAGGTAGGCATGACCTTCAGGGAGGCAGGGTGGGTGGGAAGAGAAGAAGGGAAAAGGGATTTATGTTTGTCCCTAAAAAAAGAGGGAATTCAGCTGGGATAAGTTTCCCATTGATTGAAAAAAAAAACCACAAAAAACATCCCAAGGCATTAGAAAAAAGTGAATGGAAGTAATGCTGTCAACAACTGTGAGCTTTCAGAACACTATTCAAAAACTGAAAGCATGCAGGTTGCAGCACAGTATTAAAATAATGCTGATGCCCATGAAAACATTTATTTATGAGGCAGAGGGAGACAGATTGAGATAAAATGCAACTTAGCATCCTGACCTGCCATTAGCACCGTGGAGTTGTGTCAATCCTGACACGAGCCAAGATCACTGGGCTTGCCCTCAGTGGGATGCCTGTCAATGGTCCTGGAGGCAGGGGGTTCACCCAGGCCTGTTTTGCATGCAGAACAGGTCACAGCAGGCTCCCCTCACCCTTCTGCGCCTGTGAAGAGCAGCAGACTGTGGCATGTGTGACTTCTCTACACAGATGACATGCCCAGGTTCAGTCAGATATGCAGAAGTCTTTGCAGCTCACTAAGGAGGGCCATAACTCTGCCCAAAGGATGGTCAAGAATAGATCTGTGAAGTGTTGGCTTGGCACAACAAAGGTCCAGCAACGTACAGCACTTGGTGAAGGATGTAAAAGTACCCTAGGAACCTGATTATTGGTGACTTTTCTTCTTGGGGCACTCAGCTTTGAACATCTTGGCTTGAACACTGAAATAACAAGTTCTCAGGATCTCTGTGAGTCAGACCCAAGCCACCCTAAACTGGCTGTGTCTGCCCAGTGCCTTTCAGACCACTGGCTCCCAGTGTCACCCATTTGTAGGTACAGGTCCCCCAATTAGTGTGGGTGCACTTTACTCCTGCACCACTAAAGACTTGAATCCATTCTTACATTGGGTCACACAGAAACGAACTTTTATGCTCTTCCCATTTCCCAGAGACCTGAAGTAGCACACATAGGAAATGAGCCCTCCTGGGATCCAGGCCAAATTCTCTTATTGAAAACACATACTGTGTATTAAACCACAGACCCTCCAGTGTGACTGGCCTATTTTCATAACACTTGGCTCACAAAGGCCCCAACAGACAGCAGAGAGTGAAATTGCCTGGTGACCTCTTCTGCTGACAGCCCCTGTTGCTCATCTCAAACGCTTTTGATAGAACACAGCACATTCTTTTAAATATTTTATCCACTCAGTGATCATGGGTGAAGGAAAGGACTAACAAGAAATGACAAGTGAAGTAACTACATTGCCGGACCTGACAACACTCTTTATTTTTAATTTTTCCAGGGTTGGGGATAGACATTAAAGTACAACTTTGACAAGAGATTAAATAAGTGAGTTTAGGGGTTAAATTACATTATACCCAACCCGATCTGCAAGTTTATTTGGAAACAGAAAGAAGTAAAAGAAAACAGGCCAAGAAATCTGGTGTTTCCTTGCATTGCCCCAAATGCTTTTTTTTTTTTTTCTGTGTGAATTTTCTCTTGTGAAAATGCACTCATTTCTTTTTTGGCGGCAAAAACTGATCCAACCATAAAGAAGCAAACTATAATGATGACAGGACAAGGTGCGTAACCAGATTAAACAAGATAAAGTGAAACTTCCCAATATTTCTAAAAACAGTTTTGTACTCAGTATCTGAAACACCTAAATGCAGTTGTTTGGGAACAGTCCAATGGACGTTTCTATGGGAAATAATTGTAAAACATTAATACCATACTCCACTTACAATAATACTGTATTTTACCTGTAATATTCCTCACCTCTATTATTTCTTTACTCCCTTATCCTAGGGAGACTTAAATACCTGAACAACAAACAATTGGGAGAGAAAGTGGAGAGGAGTGAGAAAGACTAAGGCGTGTGGAATGGAAGAAAGACTTTTCTCCCAGGAAAAAATTGAGAGAAATCTTTTGAGTACCCATGGGTAAAAATAAAGCTTATCATGAAAATGTGTTCGTGTTAATTAAGTGTTTTTAATTTCTGCTTGTGCAAGTCCAGCATCACAGAACAAATATGCAGGTGACACCGAGCACCCTCCCACAGTTCCCTCTCAGGGAGCCTGGCCGAAGCTGTTGAATGACAAATGATTATTATCTTTTGAGCTGTGTTTGGGTACCTGATTTCACTGTGGTTTAGACTAAATATGCTACAAAAATAAATGAAAGGATGAAGATTTCTTACATTGCCAGTGGGTTTGGGCTGTCTGTGGAACTGCAGGGATACAGGTGAAGTGTCATTTCCAAGTGCCAAGATTCTTTCTCCTTGTTAGGCAAATTTTTCATCAAGGCACAGAGATCTCTGTGCTTTGCAGATGTTCCAAATCTGAGATTCTTATACTAAAACGTGTTGCTAGAAATCAGTGGGCTGTCAGAGGCCTCAGCAGTGCTCGGGGAGAATGTCAGCCTGACACAATTACACCCCGTGGGAGCAGCTCTGGTACAAACAACCCCCTGGCACACAGGCAGCCACAGCCTGCTGAGCTACAACAACTCAACAAAAAATACTGGAAAAGACAAAGGAACAGAAAAAATAAGATTTCTGGACTTTGAAGTCAGCCCATTAATGCAACAAGGAGAATTCTTGGGCAGCTCCAGGTGCCCTTGCAGTGACACAGCCCCTGCCTGCCCCCAGCCCCGGCAATCCAGCCCCATCTCCCCATCACTGCCCCCCACAAAGAGACCAGATTATGATTATAAACTGATACTATAAAATGAATGTGTGATATGATCACAAATTAAGGAAATGCTTCCTCAGTGGTCACGCTGAGAACAAACTTCTGCTACCTCCAGTGAAGCCTGAAAGCTACCTAACGACCTGACAAAGCAAATCATTAGCAGCATTTCACCTAGGTCTTAAAATATTTTCATTGCAAATGACTCTCCCATTAGATGAATGCCCCTTGCAGAAAGTAATTACCCTTTCTTTGAACTTGTATTTGACAAATTTGAAACAATGGGGAAAAAATGACAGAGAAGAACAAGCACATGCTTTTTATGACTTCTCCCCCTTCCCTCTGCAGGTACCACATCAATAACGGGGTGAGGGGCAGGTGAACAGCCTGAATTTTCTAAATGAGACTTCAAGGAGACTGCAAAAGATGTCATGACCAAGAGGTAGCTGTCACCAGCCATTCCTTTACGAGAGCTCCTGTGACATATGTGAGCTGACAGGACAGTCCCAGTTAGCTGCCAGGACACTTGGGTCCTTGAAGCTGCGAGCTCTGAGGGCACGTGCCAGCAAACCCAGCACAGCCCTGGCAGCCCAAAACAGGGCACAGCAATTCTTACAGCTCATCTCAAACACGCACCCTAACTGAAGGCTGGATGTTCTAAGAGGTTTTCTTGCTGCGTGTCCCAGCTAAGCTGAGTGTGAAAGCTGACAGGAGATGAAGCCACAGGATCTGGGCTGACATTTACAAGTTCTTCAGCTCTCAGAAACAAACATCGACTTGTAACTCTGCATCAGCAAATTATTCACTTGGGGTTCTTTTCTGTGTGTGTATCTGCTGAGAGACACTGGCTACAATTACAGTGGGTGCTCTTTCTGTATGTACACAGATGTGTACATATGTATTAGCACACAGATATTTAAAATGGAAAGGAAGAAAGCGGAGCTGTAAATTATTAACTCTGTCTTAATTCATTGTTTTAAATTAATTTTTTGGTCATTCACGTTGGGTTTGACTCCAGATAACAAGTCCATCTGTCTGAAGAAGATATATCCAGATGCTAATATCAGGACAATGATACAAGACCATGCTATTAGAAAAAAAACTCCAATTCTCTACACTAAGAAGTCAATATATCTCTTCTGTGAAAGAAATAAAGTGTATATCTGTCTCTGTATAGGATTTTTCTAGGCTTGGGAGAAAGCTATTACAGAGGATGAATCAAAAACAAAGCAACATTTATTGGTGCTTTCTTTAACGGAAGAGAAGAGAGAATCAAATTTGCTCTATCATAAAATATTTACATGGGTTTTTCTGTAAATCACAGTAGAGAGAAAATAATAGGACAGAAGAGGAAGATGATGTTCAAACAAAGATTCTGAAAGTGATTTTCTTCAGCAAAGTTAGAAAGAAAGAAATAAAAAGAGAAAGAGTGAGACTGCACACACCATTTGAGTGTTTTATCCCAAGCACAGTAACGAGCACTCCCTGCACACCCACCCACCCAGCAGGAATTGCAGCTGACATCAGGCATCTCCAGAGATCCAGCCCAGCTTCCAGCCCAGCTTCCAGAGCCCTGAGGACCCCCTGGGCCCAGGTGACATAGCCCTGGTCTCACCTTGCTGTGCAGAGGGGGAAGCACAGCCCCGGGGGCACCTGCTGGGAGAATCCCCTCACCTCCAGCACAGGCAGCACTCAACCCCGAGCTAAAGCACTGCTACAGCATCAGCAGCCTCCTCCTCCACACAACCCAGCCTGTCCTGCATCATCCTCACACAGCCATCCTTGGGTGGTGACAAAACACCACAGCACAGCAACCTCCCTCTGCACTCCTGAGCTGTGTGACCTGTCCTGTGCTGGGGACAGGGGCTCCAGCTCATCCCCTGAGCTCCTCTGCTGGGAACAGGGTTCTGGCTCACCCCCAGAGCTCCTGTGCTGGGGACAGGGGCTCCAGCCCAGCCCCAGAGCTCTTCTGCTGGGGACAGGGGCTCCAGCTCATCCCCAGAGCTCCTGTGCTGGGGACAGGGGTCCAGCCCAGCCCCAGGGGAGGCAAGGCAGGTCAGGGCAGTGCTGGGCAGTGGAAACACCAGCTCAGGGTCCCCAGGGTGTCCCCAACCTGCACCACAGGGTACAGCTGGAGGAAAGTTGTGTGGGCACCACCCAAATCTTCCAAATCTCTCATTTACACCACTGCAACCATAAACAGTTTGGGGTTTTTCAGCTGGGCGGGTTGATTTCCATGCATGTAAAGCTAAGCGCAGGTATGAGCGTGTGCAGGATCATGGCAATAATTCAGAACTAAACCCCTTTGGATTTCAAACAGCTTCAGCTTTCACTATGAGCATTTCTACCATCTCTACTAATTGCGCCCAGTGGAATTTTCTGGAAGTACAGCTTTAATTTCAAGGGGAGGAAAAATATATTGCATAGACTTTTTAGATATTTGATTTTTTTAAAAAAACCAAAACAAAACTAAATCAAACAAAAAAACCCGCCTCATAGTTTCACTTAGAATACTCCACATCATTTTCTGCTTAGCCACTTCTAGCAGATTTTTGTCCACTCCAACTCTAAATTCTGCTCAGAGCTGCTAATTTCAGGAGAGAAAAGATGCCATATATCTGATATAATTCAGATATTGCACTGCAAAAAGTGTCTTCAAAGCACAGATCTGGGCAAAGAACGTCCTGCAGAGATTTGATGAGAAGCTTTTATACTTAAGTGATAGCTTTTGTGTTGTATACAAGGAGGAGGAAATAGCTATTCAGACAGAAAAACAGTGATCTATTCCTCCAGAGAATGAAACATCTGAATATAACAAAGATGATCTGCAGCACAAAAAGCACAGTGGATCACTGACATCTGCCCTCTGCCAGGTAACACAGAATGCTTCCAGCTCACCACCAATTTCAGTTTGCACTCTGTGATGGACATTTACTCTTTCTTTTCCTTAAATTCTGCTTTCCAGCACTGTCATAAGTGACAGGATTTTGTAGGGGACAGTCAAAGATGGAGATAATGACCAACATAAGGACTAGAGCACTTTTTTGAAGTGACTGAGTATTTTCCAAGACTTGCACTTAATTAGAGCTGGAGTGTGTCTCTGGAAATGTGCATGTGTTCTCTCCTCTCTATTATCTGTCACATCACATTTTTGCTCAACACAATGCAGCAAACCTTGGGAGTGATTTGTGGAATATATTAACATAGTTTAACACAGAGTGCATAAGCTTTACATGCTAGTGCTGTAAGAGGAGGTGATAGGTCAGAATAAAATGGAGGATTTAAAAAAAAAAGTTGATTAATTTATGTGGCACTGTTTCAAAAAGATCTATTGGAACAGAAGACCTGACTCACTCCTTGTGAATATCTTAATTACACAAAGTGAAGGAACAATTTCTGGGGCTGTGGTCGTCTCTGCATGACTCCTACACACTTTGGGAATAGTCAGTGATTTTTGTAATGTGGGGCTACATTTCAGCACCCATCCTACACACCCTTGCCGGGTCCTCCAACTCAGCTGTCTCATCTTGGAGCTCTCATCTTCCTTTGTCCCAGTCACCCAAAATCAAAGCTCAGCATGTTCTGAGGTCTTTTTCTGTTGCAGGATGAGATTACAGGTTAAAATAAATCTTTTTTTTCTTAGACTAGCCCCCAAAGAGAGGCACAGTGACTTTCACTTGAGCATGTCAAGGCTGACCAATATCCAGGTATCTGTGCAGGACACAGCACGCTTATGGGACTCTCAGTCTCAGTGAGGTTGAGGGGATTTTTTCCAGCCATTTCTTCCAGTGGGGCCAAAAATATCATCCAGTCCTATCAGCTGCCTGGGGAGGGGACAGCACTGCCACAGCCCCCAGGCCTTGCTGGGATCTCCTGTGCTGCAATAAGAGCAGTAACCCATAAAGGTAAACACCAATTTGCCCTGAGTCTCGGTCTCTCTCAGCTGCCTGCTCATAATTCTGAATAAAACACCAGCCAGGCACCCCCTGAGCATCCATCAGGGCGTTGCTGCCACTCTCCCAGTGGGTTGCTTCTTTCTGGTGGAACTAATTGACCTCTGACCTGTTTATTGCTTCAGTGCCACCAATTTATCACCAGTTTATTCATCAACATCTGGTGGTCGGAAAATTGTATTTTACATTATCATCTCTCAAATGGATAGCTAATGCTGCTTAATGGGGCAGTTATATGTTATTATAGATTCATTTTTTCTCATTTTGCTAATGAATGGAGAATCTTCATCAAATAAATATTTGCCAGTTGGCTTAATATCAAAGCTTCTAATTAAAAACAGAAAAATGCTCTATATATGGAGAGCTGAATGGTGGTAGCATGTGAGTTTAAAGAAGTATCATTTCAGCCACACTGTACTTGCACAGAGGCCAAATTGGCAATCAAGTGATCAGTGTGAGGAAGGTTGAGCTGTATTTACATACTGTCTCAGTAAAATGCTACTGATTTATTTCTCTGGTGCCAGACACAATACGAGCATAGCTTAAATTGGCTTCTTTCCTGGTTTTAACAAAAGAAATGGAAAAAAAAATAAAAATATGGAAATAAACAAGTCTTGGACACAGTCCTGAAAAATCTGATTCCCTTCACCAGCTCACATAACTGCATTTTACAAAGGGGATGGGCAGGGATGGTGTGACTTGGCATGCAGAATTCATGAAACAGCTCAGCATAAACACGTGAATTTGGAGTAAACACAGTTCAAGCTGACAAAGTGCAGGACTGAAGGGAGAGCAGGCTGCACTTGAGCATGAATGCCCTGGGGCTCAGCTCCTGCCCCACATCTGGGACCACTCAAGGCAAGGCTCTTACACGAGTTCCCCAGTCCCAGAGGACAGAGAGTTTACAGTAAAAAAGTTATTGTTTTATTACATACAAAAACATGCACACATCTATTACTGTGGGATTATTTCCTACACTAGTACCTCGTGGTGACAGCTGGTACTAGTCAAGGCGCAGAAACACTTCAGTTTTTCTTACAGTAAAAGTCGTTTCTTCTCAGGTCAAGATCCTACACAGGGCTTAGAAAATCATCTTTTTACCAACCAAACTGCTGACTTCCACCGTGCAGATGTCCAAGTTTGCAGGGCTGGAGCTCACCAGCAATCCTGTATTCCAGGAGCTCACAGATAACCGAGTGTTACCCTGGAATCTAACACAACTGTTCCCGAGCCTGATTCACACGGGAATTCAAGTGGGGTTGGCCAAAGTGCTGATGTGAATTTGAGTGAATTTTAACCCAAATTTCTCACATATTCCGTCTATGAAAAGGTGCACAGAGGATGCTGAGAACTTTTTTTACCCCTTCATGTGGTGTCTAACAAGAAGCTGCAGTTTCAGTTTAAGATTTCATCGTTTAGCACAGCTCACCCATGCCATGTTTTCAGCACAATCATCTTGAGGCAAAGCAGTAAAGGCATAAGAAATACAAATTATTGTAATAGTGCTATCAAAATGTGAAAATCTCTATTTTTCCAAAACCAAATAGAACATACTCTAATCTAAAGCTAGTGAAGCACACAGAAGCTGTGCCTGCTCTAACATATCCATTGGCTTCGTGGACCATTAAATAGCACAAATGGCACCATGAATTATTTCTGAAAACGTCAATACATTTCTAATACCCAGGGCACAATTCTCCTAATCTTTGGGTGCACATTCCCTGAGCTGAGGTCTAGGTCAGCTCCCCAACACCCTCTTTTTCCATTTCACTTAGTGGATGAAGTCACTGGAGCAGACACAGCCCACACAGCCCCAAAATTGCAATTTTACTGCTACACTTTCAAAAGACTACCAAGGGTGCTGAAAGCATGGGGTGAACACTCCTCAGAAATGTATATAGTGAAAAGTAAACACCAAAGCCCAGGAAGTCATTACAGAAAGTGTTTGGGTTTATTTATTTTGAGAGCTCTAATGCATTCTTGAGTGAAGAAAATAAACCAAAGAAAATAGAGAAAGAAGAGGGGGATGGAAAAGCTGTGTCAGGCAGATTTACGTGGTTTCCTCTGCCACTTGTTCCTAGATCCATTGGCGCACAAATTATAGAAGTGCAGAAAAATTAATGCTTCACTAATACAGTTTATGTGAACCTAATGTAAGAGAGTCATGAACCCAGCCTTTTTAAGAAGTAAAAAAAAAAAAAACAAAAACCTAAGATATATGCCAGGTTTAACATTACACTTTAAGTGCACCTTCTCTTGAATTTTCTGATGGTTCAGAAATACCTGACTGCAATTTTCTACCCAGTTTGGGATTTGTAATGAATTCTCCCATGAGGCTTTTGTTGCAAACTTACTGAGAAACAGCTGTCAAACTGTAAAGTGAATCGCTATGCTGCCTCTTTTCCAGTGTAAAATAACTTGGGTTTTGCAAGAAAAGTGCCTAACTTGGTGCAAAAAACCCACCAAAACAAAAAACCGGATCAGCAATATGTACTGAGACACACAACCCTTTAGCCAGGAAAGATCTTTGCTTTATGGATATATAAAATACATGCTCTTGCAACAAGCTTGAAGCTTATTTATTGCTCCCAAGTGGCTGCTGAAAACTCCTTAAATGTTGTTTGATGGAGTAGTGATTCTTTTCTGCCTTACCGGTGTAAACTGAATATATCTAAGAGCAGAATATATTGGCAATAAAAAAGGTACTTTTTTTTCTTTGTTCTCTCTNTTTTTTTTTTTTTTTTTTGAGATCTATCAAAGTAAAATATACTTGGGAGGCTTTGAAGTTAAATTTTAAAAAATCCTTTGGATATTGCCTTTCATTTCTAAGAGCACAATTTAAATTCAATCTGAGGGTTTGCATGAGACAGCTCAGGTGCTCACTGTTCCAAATTCACTTGATTAATGCTGCCTTAAAAGATTTGCTGAAGAATCAGGCAAATGTAATTAGAGGTGAGGTAGCTCCTACTATACATAGATCATCAAAGGATAGGTAGAGAACCTTATTTATTTTCAGAGGAGATAAAGAATCTCCATACAATTGTAATAATCTCGGCAGATTAAAAAAAATTAATTACAGCCATAATTAGGAGAAAGTGATGAAAGCTTGCACGAGTACATGGCCCGGGTTCCCTGGTACTTTATCAGGAGAGCTATCCCATGCAGGGCATGATGGAAACATCCCTGGGGTGCAGGGAAACAGTCCAGGGGCAGAAAAACTCTGCAGAAATATTATCCCGTTGTTTCTGGGCTGGTTTCTCCAGAGCAGGGATTCTGCAGGCGGCACAAAACCAGGACATGCCACGAGGTTGGTGAATGAGGAGGAATTGCCCATTGTCCATCTGGAGTGAACTCCCACCACTGGCATGACAATTTCCACACTACTCCCTAAACCTGATCATCAAAGGATAGGTAGAGAACCTTATTTATCTTCAGAGGAGATAAAGAATCTCCATACAAGTGTAATAATCTCAGCAGATTAAGAAAAAATGAACCTAAACCACACCGGGTACTCCCTAAACCCTGAATTCCTGTGTGAGTGAAATCCTGCAAGAAGTTTCTACCCTGGGCTCAGGTCTGAGTTTTGACCACTGAAATTCTAACTGCTAGAGGTGACTCAGCTAAATCATAGTGTTTTTTAGCAAGTGATAACTCCCCCTGTCAGGACTGGAACCACGGCTCTTGGAGCTGCAAATGCATATGTAAACACCAGAATGACTCAGAGCCAATAAGAGTACTTTTGTGTTGAAATGCAAATTTTTTAAGTCCTTTTATCGTTTAAATCTGCCAAAATTCACATTTTTTCCATTAAACATGAAACAGTGCTTAATGCAGTTGGAAAGAGGCCATCACATCCCCTCTGAGGTTGGTAATTTATGTTAAACATGTGGTTAGAAAAACAGAAGCCTATAAGACCACAACCAGTAATAGAATAAACATCTTTTCAACACAAAGATGAAAACAGCACTTTGATGGAACACAAATGGCCTCGTTACTGCACGGGCATACCTCCATACTTTATGATTTTTTCAGTCCCACCATAAAGACTTAAAAGGTAAAGAAAATAAATAAGGTTCACTAAGGCAGCATCACAATAGTGAAATAATTCAGGTGCGTTAAAAGCCAAAGTGAACTGCAGGCCGAGCGGGGTGCAGGCTGCTCAGCATTACAGTTCCTCCTACACAGAACACCATAGTTCCTTGTTCTCCCCTGTGCTTCATTTGGGGCGTTGAGAATTCAACACAAGACCAGGTTTCTAAAGGTACTTTCATGCCTGTTGTACTTCCCAAGGGGGCCTGAGACAGCAGGGGTGAGGCGTTTGTCTAATCTTACTGCACAAACTCCTCCAGTCCATACTGGGAGACAAGTATCTCCAAAAGGTGATTGTCCCCTCTGCCTTCAGACAGAAGGGTTTGTTTGGGTGTTTTTCTGGAAGAGCACTTCTAACAGCAAACATTTCATCCAAACATCTCGACATGTCAGATAGCTGCAGGCAAATCCCAGCCACGAGCCTCAGCACACCAGTGTAATGACAAATACCTCAAACATCACGAGGCCACGGACAGAGATGGCAGGGCAGGGCTTTGTGATGGAAGGGAGATGTTTGCAGTAGTCAATGCTGGACATCTCACCTGCTGTTTGTCACAAAAGGCCTTGCTCAGCCTTGATCTGCAGTCAGGTTACCAGGCCAGTAAGTTGGAAAAGGGCTGGAATGCCCAATGGCACAGCCAGAACAAGCCCCTCTACCTGGATGTGTGCCAGAACCAGTACCAGACCTCCTCTGCCCAAGTACAGATGTTCCTTGGCCTCTTTCACTGGGGGTTTGAACTCTTACAAGGAATTACAGCTCTGACCTTTCTGTCAGACAAGGTCTGTTCCTTGCTGAGAGAGCCCAGGCAGATTCATACCCTGACGCTCCCTCCAGGTGCAGAGCAGTTAGCAATTGTTCCATACACGTTTTGCACCAATCCAAGAACTCCAAGAGAAATGTTTTGTTCGTTTTTCACATCACTGATCTTTGCAGTGACAACTCAGCAGCCCACAGAGCTCCCCATCCATGCAGTCCTGGCTGGAAAAAGCTTGGCTGGTGTTTCACAACAAGAGAGCATCACACCTGAGTGGAAGGGCGCTTTTCTCTCTCCACTTGAGCTCAGGTTTGGGGAGGGTGTCTCTGATAGAGATGTGGCAGAACAGAAGCCAGGGGCTGAACACCACCCCATTCCCACTGCAGCATGACTCTCTCCCTCTGCAGCCTTCCAAATTTCTTCAGGATTTAGTTCCATGCCTAATTAGATACGTAAAATGGTAAAAGCTAAAGAAAAAGATCCAAGAGCACTCAGCACTGTATTCACCCCAAGGACTCTCCTGCAGGCTGGCAGCCAGGGTCACCCCATCCCCAGACAATTTTCCTCCCTATTTCCCGGTCCTGAATCTTTAATTCCTCCATCTAAAACAGGGACTTGGTGAGTTTCTGCCCATCTGCTGCAGCTCAGGGGGTTGGCTGCTCTGTGGGGAAAGAAGGACATCCTCACATGGAAGGACCTGAGCTTGAACACCAGCTCTAAGTGCCACTGTCCCTGCTGGCTTTGCTCTGAGGGAAGCGGGACCAGGTTAACATGGAGAGGCAATAAATTCCAGTAGCTTGATAACAAAAAGCAGGTAAGTTTGCAAACACGTGACAGAGTCCAGCTAAGGCATTTGCCTTAATAAATGACATCAACGTCTACAAAACCTTGATTTTTCTCCATATCTTAGCCCATCGCTGTCCCCAAAGCCCTGATATTATTGGGACATCACAAGAAAAGCAGGGATCTGGCTTGGATCATTCACCAGACAAAACAACTCTCTTTTCTTCCTGCAGTAGCTCTGACCAGCAGAGGAAACAGGGAGCCTTAGGGAGGGAGAAAGGAGACAGCCCCAAAGCAGGAAACAGCCCAGAGCTGGGCTAAGCGGGACTCACAACTGCAGCTTCACTTCAGAACATGACCTGGGTTTGGATCACAAAGGTACTTAGGTATCCAAAAAAAAAGTACAACTTGGCTGCCTAATTTGATTTTCAAAAGAAAATTAAGTGGATTAGGGGTTAGATTTTTTTAAGGGATTTAATTTCCTACAGGGACAGAGGAGTACCCAGTGGGAGAGTATTACAACTCAATTAGGATTATAACAAAGAGCTTATGTTTATTTTCCCTATTCACACAATTTATAAGGGCTTGAAGGAATTTTGTATAAATAATCAAATTATAGGAAACCTAAAACCACTTGATTTCTTCTGATAGAGATCAGCTGTATGAAGCTTCAGGCCAAACAGAATTTCAGAATGTGATCACCACCAAAAAACAAACAAACAAATGCCCAAAACAAAACACCCCCCCCCAAAAAAATTCAGGAATTTCTGCTGCAACAATTGCCCTAACCAGTGGGGTATAAAATATTGGTATTTCACTCAAGGCATTTACTCTCAAAACCTAAAAATAACTAAATACTGATGATTTTTTTTCTTTGTTCTTGTTGTAAATATCTCAAAGGAACTTCAGGTTTTGGTCTGTTTTTTACCCTCCCTAGTGGGGAATATCTTACTGCATTCTTCCACAATGAAGACAACCTCTCTTGGTTCTCCAGTCCTTGTTACACTCTGAAACAAAAAACTGCACTGAAATCCACTGACCCAAGTATTATCTCATCTGACTTTGGAAGGAAGGATAACAAGCATAATCCTGCCACTTTTCCTGAAATTCTAAATTCTCCATATTTATAAACAATTGCCAGAATTAAATTCACAGTATGACTTTAATTTCTTTTTTAGCTTTTCACACATCTTCTACAGAAAACATCCACCTATAACATAATAATATGTACAAATGTAATTTACCAAAGTTGGTTCCCAGGCCAGAAGCTTTAATAACAGAGAGTGAGACAACCTTCTACAGATGTAGGAAAGTAAAACTCAGAATCGGGTATTAAGATCTCTCACAGCTTCCTGGCATTTCTGTCTAAAGCAAAACCCTTTTTATGTGACCCTTTATTTCCTAATGAAATACAGTTGGGAACTGGGGAGATGGCAGAGGCTGGAGCCAGGGCTTTGCCCCATGGCTGCTTAGAAACTTCAGTCGGGTTAAAGGTTTTTATTACACTGATTTTGTACACATGCTGCTTATCAGCATAATATTAAGAATTCCATTTTCACTTTGGAATGGTCCAAAAATCCTCCCCTGAGGTAGGTGTGTTATCTCGTTGAATTTAAGAACAATGAATTGAAAGGAAAAAATAAAAGAAAGGCAGAAAAGTGTAAGAAACAGGTGGAAAGGCACTGAAGCTGTCGGGGTTCTGACGAATCATCTTGGCATATAGCCCCAGTGGTGATGAAAAATTCTTCTGTGTGTTTTATTTGTTTTTTACATGGCACAACAAGAAATGTACTTGAGGCAAAGTTGTAGAATATTGTTAAATTAGTGGGCTTATTTTATTAATACCCACGAGAACGTAGTGATGGGGGAGAATTATTCTACTCCACAGCCAGAGTAAGAACGCACAGTAGCACGTGTCCCAGCCCTGCAGACTGTCACTTGTACTCTGTGCATGGGAGTAAACACCCCATTATTTAACACAATATCCTAAGGAAACATTTCTATACTGGGAATTACATACATTGTTGTTCTTACCGTAACGGATAAATCTAGCGACCTTTATTTACAGTACATCAAATCCAACAGACTGTTCTCCATAATTTGGCCTTGGAATGATGCATTTAGACATGTGTGTCTTCTACCTTGTACCCTCATGGTTAGGTAAATGGCTTGGAGTCAATTAAACATGCAAAACACACTTTACCAAGGCATATTCTTTAGCAAAAGCTGAACTTCAGTGTCATCCATCCCCCAGGCAGTATTTGTAGCCAGCAGAAGAAACTTAATGTGCACAATTCTCTTGATAAGAAGAGTGAAAATTAGAAACATGGAGGTTTACTTAAGCAGATTCAAGTATCCCTGGAAACAGGTAACTAAAGCCAGACAAACCTTGCATGCTTCAGCTCACAGGGTGCTCATAAACCAAATTCTGGTTTTCTGTTTGCAGGGTTTGGACTCTTGCCTGAAGAGTCAAGTTAGATTAATTTAAATCTCTGAATTGAAAATTCACAGGGAAGACAAGAGAAGGCTGTTGTGATGTGATCCAGGACGGAGCAGATGCAAACAACAGCCCAGCTTTGACTGGAAGATGCAGGTTTGCATGTCAAGTCACCCTGGGTACAGATTTCCTACCTGTCTTTAAAGGTTCTCAAAGGGCACAGAACAGGGACAACAAGAGCTTGTGATGTCATCCCAAGTCAGGGCTGATCTCTGTGTGGATAAGATCACGTTCATGGTTTGACTTTCACAGCTAAATCCAATGGCTGCAATTCTACATGCTGGTTCAATTTTGGTGGGTTTGTGTTTTCTGAAATTCTGATTTAGGCACATGAGGCATCAAGAAAGGGCAAATATACTGTGTGCTTTAATTTACTCTCATTTTGTTACCAGAGGGAGAAGAGATCTCACAGCTAGACTGTGTTAATCTGTCTTCCTACAATGCCATTAGTAAAATGTCATTTTGATTTGAACCTACTGTGACCTGCTTGAGGAAAAACCTCCCATGCTGCACACACTATATATCAGTGTGTGTACACATATATATATCAGGGAACTTTTCATTAGCTGTTAAACTGCATAATGGTGTTTATATATGAGCATGGCTTAATTAACTACAGAATGAAAAGTGCAAAGAAAATGCAAAAGGGTTTGGAAGGGCTGAGCTGCAAGAGGAACCCAGATCTCAACACGTCTTGGGAATACTGAAGTTTGTACAATAAGGTCAAAGTCTCACCTCCCATTGATAAATACAACATTGCATAAATAAATATTATGTGTGGGGTGCTTATCAGACAGACTGGTAAGTTCCCTGAAGAACACAAGGCTGATGGATTGTTCCTTGGACAGCAGCAGTGCTCTGCAGAGATGTGGTTCACATCCCCTGTTCAGCTGGCATTGCAGAAAAAACACCCACCACCCTTGTAAGTCACTGTGGTGGGAGAATGTTTGCATAGAAATGTTTGTTTCTATGTGTTGGAGAAGCTGCCCCAAGACACAAAATGTTGGCTGTGTCAAGCATGAGGGAAAACAACATCCTTTAGTCCAAACTATCAGGTTTTGGTGCTGAATGTGAATGGAGCAGATTCCTTGCAAGGGGAGGTCCTTTCTGAGGCTGTAGCTCCTGGAGGAGATTATGCAGCTCAGGGACCAGCCCAGCAAAGGTAGGGTGGTTTTTCTGGAAATGTGCTGACAGCAAGCTTAAAACAAACCCACATTTGTTGGAAAAAAAGGTTTAAGTCAATAACAAAACAGGAAAAGAAATTAAGAGAGGAAGTAAAAAGCAGCCTAAGCTGAAGTCAATCAGCGGCTGCCTAGAGGCCTTGCAAATTCTTCAGTATCCCATGAACAATATCATAAACTCTTCAGCAATTACCTCTGGCACATGAAAGAAAAGGTAGCAACATCTGAAAGTTGCCTGTTTGCAAACTAGCTGAATCCTTTAGGCAGGCTGCAGTCTTCCCTTGGATGCATTTTCTTTCTGCCTAGGGACACTGCGCAGAGATGTGCTGGATAAGACAAACATTTGACTGAGATTCCTTTGCCCTCCTCGATTTCTTCTTCATCAGGTTCACTGTTGTGTATGTATCTTTATGCAGTACATATTAGTTGACTTCTACTCAGTTTAGAGCCAAGATATTCAGGTACTGCTGCACTGGCTCAGAAGCACCAACACGTGTACGACATGAATCAATGGCTATACCTGAGGTGCCTTGCCAAGCTGAGCATGAAAATTCTTCTCCATCACTCCTCAAAGCCTAAAAAATACCAATAGGCCACTCTTATATGAGAAGGCACAAAAAGACTTCACAGAAATTAGGTTATTTCTAGAATAATTTAGAAGTTTGACAATGACCTTATAAATGCCCATGACAGCTTTCCAAGATCCTAATGTGTAACTCAGTGGGTTCTTCTAAGTTACTTCAAAAAACAAAAAAAAAATAAAATTACTAAACAAATATGTACCAATAAAGGAGTATCAACCCCATTTAATTCTGTTCCCCATGTATGCCAGATGCTAATTAGGAGCTGGTCCTCATCACATAAATGGGATCCAGCTTTGCACTTTATCAAAACACAAAAGGCCAAATTCCAACCGAGGGTTTCATTCTGGCCTACCCTAATGGCTACAGAAAGCTGCACAGTTGAAATCTGGATCAGATTCAAAACTTTCCCAAAATGTATCTCTGTTCACATCCTGATTTTTGAATCCAGCTCATCTCTAATTATAATTATCACACAGAATGTCAGATCTCAGGTTATGCGCCTTAAATTTCTCCCTATAAACAATTAATTAGCTTGCTACAGACTTTCTATAAATAGCTTGTACATATAAATTATTCTCATCTGCTCAGACAAACAAAAATCCCAGCTCTGTTTTTTGTCTCCTGATTTTCCCGAGTGGTCTGCAGCTGTCAGGCGGCCAGACACATGTGTGCTCTTCATATTTGGAGATAAAAATAAGATTATGGGGCTAATTGACAAAGTTTTTTGCATCTAGTCAGTGCTTGAGAAATCAGGTTTTCCCCAGAAAATGTCTGAAAGCAGCACTTCTATCATTTTAACTCTGGCAGAGAGCTGCCTCCTGCACCAGCTGAAGTGTTCACTGAACAGCGTGGATTTCAGGCTTTGAGGCATCGTGCTACTATGGGACAGGATACATATGACTGCCCAAATTAATTTTGCTGACAGTTTTCCCAGACTCATCCTATAGGTGCTGACAGGCCACAACTTCAGTTGAGCTCCCAGTGAGCCACCTCTTGTCTCCAGACGTGTTCTTAATTCCCTGCACAGGGCTTTCACTCCCACACCAGAGATGCCCAGGCAAAGTGTGCGGCCAGTGCTCTGCCATGTCAGGGCGTGTTCCTGTGACTTGGCTTCACTCACAGATCAGCTCTATTTACACAAAGCATCCTTGGCCATGTGCTAATGGGAGGTAGGTTTTGTGTGTGTCCAAATATATGTATATATATAAAATAGATATATAAATATATACAAAAAGCATCCTTGGCCATGTGCTGATGGGAGGTAGGTTTTGTGCGTGTCTAAATATTTATATATAAAAAATATATGTATAAATACATAGACATATATTAGATAGATATTTTAGATATGTTTATATAAATATTTATATACAAATATATATTTCATGTATATCTATACATTGATCAGACCAATAATTGCAACAGTCATGAATATACAACAAAGCAAACCTCAGTGTGAATCTACCAGAGCCATCCCTCCCGGTCTGTGTGCACCCCACTGTGAAATGTGCACACTGAGCATCTTTGTCTCGTGTCTGTGTTGAGACTGAGTAAGAAATATTGGTAAAGCACTTTGGAAGATTGTCAACCAGTGCAGCCAAACGTTATGCTCATTCTGAAACACTGATCTATACATTTTTCCTCACAATCTAGCATACAATCGTCGTTGTTGCACCCAGCCAGAGAGAAGAAACGGGGATTATTATTGGATGTTTTCATGTTTCACTGCGTAATGCTGCTATCAGAGTGGGAACAGCAAGGCACTGATTGTCCTTGTTTTGTGGCCTTGCAGTTCAGGGAGGAATCACTCTGATTCCCTTCCTCAGACCCAGCCCGGGATGAGCAGAGCTTTCCTAAGCTTCTCGTGCTTGTGTCACCCCATTAGCAGTGAAATGGCCATGAGCATCTCCAAGCTCCACAATCCCTTCACCTCTTTATTGCTGCTTCTCAGAAAATCCCCCCTGAAGCCTCAGTGTGTGAGCAAACCTCTCCACCAGCAGTGCTTTAAGCAGCCCCCTCCTGCTGGTGTGGGTGTCCAGCAACAGACTTGGAGGGGCTGAATTCTGATTTTGGCATGGTCTGTGGGTGGACTTGGGGCAAGCCCATTTCTCCTTGTTTTGAATTTGACTGTGTCACGAAGAATTAGCATCCAGGTTTGAAAATGGAAACAAGGCTGGGGTAGTTACTGACACTGGTTTCTTAAGTGTCTGTATGTGCAGCATGTTCCAAGCACCTTTCCTCATTTCACACATTCCTGTTCATCTCCCTCACATAAGATGTCCCTGACACACAAGTTTTCCTTCTGCTTTGTCAAATTAGTTACCTTTTGACATTTTACATTTTTGTATTTCATGATGGCCAGCAAAGTAATCTCTGTGAACTAAAACATCCTCATTATTCTGGAGATGAAAACCAACCTTCTGAGTTTCTATTTTATATCACTCAAGATTATGAAATGCCAACTTGCCTTGCTGACTCTTAGCCCCTTTTACTTCAGTTATTTAAATGGTTTAAGGACTCATGCACATAAAGTCACATAAAGTCACTATTATTCTTCATTTATGTATGCTAAACTGTTTCAGTCAACAACTGACCTTGATTCATTTTAAGTACGATTTTATCTGGTTACATTTGCTCTTGGAAGTTATTGCTTCTCTCTCATCCATGCTTTGACCAATAATGATCTACTCTGTTTTTCATTTTCTAGGCATCCCACAGAGTTCAGAACTTGATTGATATTCAGGATTCATCCCTTCTAATTTGAGTTCCTCCTAACTATGACTGCAGACAAAGACAATTTTATTGTAGCAAAACACTAATTGGAAATAGAAAAGTCCTACTTTGTTGGATTGTATTAAGAATTCCTCTCCCTCTCTCCCCAAAGCCAAGCTGAGCTATTCTGCGTGTTGGATTATATACCCTTGACTAGGACCTGGGCATATTTGATCCTCAGCAATGACAGCCCAAATCCCAAACAGAAAAGCCATAATCAGCAGCTGTTGAGTTTGTATGAGTTGGTAACTGAGATAAACCACATCATCCCCAGGCAGGGTTTGTGCCTGTTTGTCAGTGCAGCCAACCAAGATCTGAATTAAACAAGAACAACTATTTTTTTTTTTCAAACAGCAACAAGGAGGATGCAGTGGAAAATCATCCCAGGGTCTTTTCAGATGGGGCACCATATGGAAGCAAATATGTGAATACACAAGGCAGGCCAGCTTGCCAGAGGCAGTGGAGAAACTCAAGTAATTAATTACAATATATGGGCAAAAATAAAAAAAAAAAATAAAAGAAATTTGGTTTGGTTTTTTAAATTACATTAGACCTCTAAGTGAGGGAAAAGAGAAGGTGGGATCACCGAACCAACACTCTGTTCTAGCACAAAAACCACCTGGTTCAGCAGGGAAGGGCCTGCTGGTTTCCATACATCCCTCTTTCGTCCTACTAGAATGGAATTTGGGATTAAATCCATCTTCCATCCCTCACACACTGTTTGTGCACAGTTTGAACTCTGCTGCCTCCGAAGCAGGGAAAAATAAAAATGCCCTGGACCACAGAAGAACAGCCAGCTTCTAGGGGAACATTACTTTATCAATAAATGTCAGGCCATTATTACAGCTCACATTATCATCAGCATTGTTATTAGGAAAGTATAAATTATGGTGAAATTTTTATTTACAGAGAAGCCTTTGAAAAACCGATTTTTTCCTTTCAGAAACATTTTTGTTTTTAAAGAAATACTTTAATGTTATACTATTTTTAACCAAGAGTTCAACAGTAATCCAGATGGAAATACTTTTTAATCTAAATATCTCTGTAGATTCTTTTTTTTTCTAAAATATGGGTTTTGAAGAAAATAAAATAAGTTTTCTTTGCTTTCTCCATTATGAATAAAAATCCCCATCTAATCTTAATTGAAGTTTGACTTCACATATCTCTCTGCAGCCCCAGTCTGCAGGCGAATCATGCTGCAGCTGAAGGTGAAAAGAGTTCTATAGGTGTTATGTCAGTATAACACTGAGATATATGGTTGGTATAGAACCAATCCAAAGTGGTGCTCCTACTCTCATCAACATACCTAAAAAAGAAATAGTACATTTAAATGTAAAGAAAACATCCACCTAACACAGTAAATTATCACCTGTCATTTCTCCATTTGTTCTTTGTTTTTCTTAATTCCTTGATTTACTTTTTTATTTTTTTCTCCTAGTTCCTCGCCTTACAAATGACATTATGTGAACAGTCCTTGCACTGCTCTGAATATCTGCTTGGCAGACCTGTGAGGACTTTGTCTTCTTACCTGTCTATACAAAGCTCAGCGTTGTTGTTAGATAGTTATTGACACAATAAAGTGTGAAAATGGACTATAATGGTATTATTGCTATTGGATTCCCTGGTGCAGGATCTTTACTGCATTTTTTTCTTGCAACTGCATAGTCAACCACTTTTATTAATAGAAGTAAATTTAGGGATCAGTATGCTTACTCATATTAAAATTCTTACTTTTTGAGCAGGCTTATTTTCTTCATAGTAGTTTTTCAATCTCTGCTTTTTCCTAAATCTTTTTCCAACATTAAAATATTTTCTAAAGAAATGGTTAGACGTTTTTTCTGGTATATGCCTATACCCCCAAAGAATTCTCTAATGGCTGTTGATGTCTCAGAGAAACTAGTGTAAAAGTGCAATTTTTCAAGTAAGCAACGTGCTGACTCTCAGTAAGTGATACAGATTATTTTAGATAGGAGTAACTGAGCTGGGTAATTCATCTAACCTACCTGACCTGACAAGTCCTTTCATTATTTTAGATCAGTAATTGAGATGCCAGAACGTGTGATGATGATGACATAAGATGACAATATCAGTCCACTTCAACCAGCCTGCACGTCCCCATGGAGGAGTGATGCTGCAGGCTCACACCTCAGCCACAGGCAGAGTCCTCTGCTGCCTTTGCCAGAGGATGAGACAGCTCAGGGATGAGTGTGTGACTTCACCTGAACTCTTCTTTTGCTGTCATAAGGTGCCCCAGGAACTGTCCTGGAGACAGCAAAGGGCCAAATGCCACATCTCCCCCTCCTCTGACTCTATTTATTGTGGTGGTGGGAGCTCTGCTGGCTCACCCACCGCCTCTATCCACCCTGGTCCTTCTGCAGGCTGGGCCACCCATCCTGTTCATGGAGAGGAGGGAAGGCTCTGCCCATTCCCTTAAATCCAATCCCACACCGAGGGGAGGAAAGCAAAGCATTTAAGGCATTTTCCTCCCTCTTCCCCACCTGCACAGGCTTCTGGGAACAGCTGAGGAGACCTCTGCTTTGGAGTCTGCAAGTTCACCCTTCCTGATCCCCACGTTTAGCAGCCTTCATACACCTGAAAATCAGGTGAGATGAGGAATGCTTTGTGCTCCTTTGTCTAGCCAAATATTTACTTCCATTTAAATGAGAGTTTAATCCTCACATTAGCAGTTTTCTCTCCTAGGGTCACTTCTTGTTCCAAAAGCTCCTCCTGTGTTTTCAGGCAGAGAAACACTGTGAGGGCCACAAAAAAGAAAAGATGTTCAGAACATGTAACAGCAGCTCTAGTTTAACACAGGGACCTCCAAACATTGTATGATATGAAACAGAGTTGAAGCAATAAGTAGAAACATTGGCCAAGCAGTCACTGTGCAGAATGGAAAAGCCCTGGGAAAAGCAATGGCTGTAGGTAACACACTGCATGTGCTGAATGCCCCACAGAGATTTCAAAGATCGTTAAAAATATATAAAAACTGATATTTCAGTGTCTCTATATCTAGGATACACCCAAATACATTTTTACCAAGTATAGCCTAAACATAAGCACTTCAGCAAGAAAATGAAAATATCTTTTCAGCTTTGCTGTTCTGGAGAGCACAGGAACTTTCTCTGGAAGCTCACATTCTCCTCCAGAGCATCATGCAGCTCTGGAAATAAGGTAAAAAATCTAGAGCAAGGTTTGCAACTGATATAAAAACGCTATGGAGGTAGTGGGGATCAACTACAAACGTGCTGTGGAGAATCCAGATGATCTGCCCTGACTTACTGTAAGTTCTAAGCAGCACAGAGGAAAAATGCAGGCACAGATATTCAGAATAAACTACACTTAATGGTGAAAAGTTTATTTCAAAGAGAAGAACGGATATCCAAAGTTTCTGCAGCTACAGACACCTTTAATTACAAAGCTTATTTTACTTCCTGAATATTCAGAGAACTGCACACTGGCTTCGAGCCGGTTTCATTTTCCAATCTCATATTACAGCAGGAGCTAAGCATAAAATGACAAAAAGTTTTATCCATGTGTTCTGCTGGAGCCAGAATTGTGCTTCTCACAATGAGGTGTCGCTCTGGAAATATTTCCCCACAGCAATCCCTGCATTTACTGGCTGCAGTCTCAGGTTGTCTCTGTCACCAGAGGTGCAGGGCCCTGGGCTGGTGGGAAGGGGCAGAGCTGCAGCAAAGCCAATTCCTGCAATAAGAGCAGATGCTGCAGCAGCTCTGGGTGAGTGCACCCATGGCCTGGCTGGGGGGCAGAACAGCACAAGGGAATCTTTAACTCTGGAATTCGGAGGATGGAGTAATTCCTTCCAATGCCATGTCAGTGGCATCAGGAGCCATTAAAACAGAAAGATGGTGATGTGATTAATTTTCCTGACCACATGTCATACCGCCCAAGTCCTCCCAGCTTTTTTTTCCCCTCTGGCATGTGAGTTAATTTATATGAGGAACTTTCTACTCCATGTCCCTGAGGATATAAGTAAAGAAGAAAAATGCATAGCAGATACATGGACTGTCTGCAGTTTGTTTTTCTTCTGTTACAAAAGAGATTATTCCACTGGCCACAAAACTGCTCCTTCTTCCAGAAAACCCAGCCCACCTCCCACCATCTCAGAGGGGCTTCTTTTCTCTGTTTTCTTTTTAAGTCCTTTCAAAACTTAGAAACACATAGAGAACACTCATCTTCACCCCCTTAAGATCCCAGTTGCAAAATTACATCGTGACCATCACTATTTAGAACTGAATGAGGTAAATTTGAATAGAGATATATGCTTTTGGAATGCACATCCAATGGATCAGGTCAATGGAGGGAGATTGCTTTTCTCAAGTCCCATCATTAAGTCGGCAAGGTTTGGGGGAAAAAAAAGAAAGTCCAACAAAAAACCAAGCCAAAACCACATACAGACATCAGTCTATTTTTACATTAGTCTATCTTTAAGGCTAAATAGGGGGAGAGGATATCTTGGTTTTGTTATAATTTGGAGAGAGAATAAAAAGAATCCTACATTGTCTCTTGATTTACACCACATGGGTTAAATATTTGAAGCAACTAGTGATGGAATGGTTCTCTGAAAAGAACATTAAGTTCTTCAACTTTGACAGGCAAAGTCAGTGATTGGCATTTCAAAATAAATAAAAAAAAAGGCTGAAAAGAACATAAAGCCCAAACAACAAACATTGCACTTAACACACAGCTTCACATGGGCTGTTTTGTCACAAAGCTCTTCCTCATCGGGTGAAGCTGGGTATATTCACTGTGTCCTCAAAGTCTGTAGGTATTACCAGGAAGGAGGATATGAGAACTAGACTATTCCTCACTAGGGAAATTTTTAGTACCAACTTCTCTACCCAGTGGATAACCAGACATTTGGAATTTTGCACAAAAATATCTCGTCCCATTCAATCCATTCTCGTCTTGATTACAAACAAGAATAAAGCACATGTTGGTAGAATCTGAAACAAGATGTGCATGAAACAGAAACAGGGATGTGCAATTGTCTGGTGTAATTTCTGAATTCCAGCAAATTACAGTTAACCAGACAACAACAATTCCATTTTGTAAGAACTTTCAATGTTACCACAACAAAAAGTGGAGAATACTTTCCAAATGTTTTCTGCTTAGCATGGGAGCAAAAATAATTCCATTTTAAAATATTGCCACAAAAAACCAACAGACAAACAAACAAAAAATCACCAATGAAACAAACAAAAAAAGAGATTCCTTTCCATTTGGAAAGAGGATACAACAGTGTTTTAGGTTTTACTATGGAATATGGAAAATTCAAGCCTGTCTCTCATCCCAGATCAGGATGGCAGTAACACAATTTCCCCAAAACTTCTTTTACTCCTTAGATCCTCACCTCAGTGGATTATCTTTAAAAAACACTGCAGCATTTAACAGAAAGCGTATTTGGCAAAGGGAAAGTCTCTGGTTTCGCCAGCACTAGCAAAAACCAATTGTTCCACTCTTCCAGAAAGTTAAGAAAACTGTTCTTATAAAATTGAATAACCAACATGAGCAGAGTTACCTGTGTGTAGAGGCAGCATCAGGCTATATTCTTCCCTGTAACTGTTTGCTGCTGCCATAATTCTGTCTTAAGTACAAATGACTGCACTGCTTTCAAAGAACTTGCTATAAAAACATTTTGCTGGAGGAGAAGATAAGTGCTAGCAGCTATAATTCAAAAGCAACAAAAGCTGCACACACTCCCTAGCAACACAGCAAATATGAGACCTCCACTTGCAACAACAACAGAGAGCTGGGATGGTTCAAATTGTTTTTTCCTCCAAGAGCGAAAAGAAGGGAAAAAATATCTGATAGCTTTTCAATGAAAAAGGTTAAGCAACCACGTTAGGGCATGATTTTGGTTTTTAATGTGTTGGTCAGGCTGTGGACAAGGCATTAGATGGAATAAAATTTCTGCAGCTCTCAGTGAGCATCATAAGGAGACTTTTAAGCAGGAATGTGTGAGACATGAAGTCATTCACTCCACACGGCTTCAGGGACAGTCCTGTGTCCAGCTTGCAGCATCACACCTTGGCAGAGATGCAGACCAGCCTGGAAGGATGCCAGCACAGAACAGTCAGGATCAATGCGAGTGTGGAAATTTTGCCCCCTGAGGCAAAACAGAAAGAATTGAAAACTGCTAAGTCTGAAAAAAAATGCAGCTGGAAAATCATGGAAAAGATGACCTGAGTAAGAGTTTCGTCTCGATTCTGTCTGTCAGTGACCCTGAGTATACTAAGATTGAAAATCAAAATTATTGAAAATGTATGAGAGGGTTTTATCCCTGTAGATCTGAATTTTGCTGGTGAAGTCAGTCTGGACAGTAAAAATTCTCTCTTGACATCAGATATGAGGAATATCCTATGCAGAACAGGCAATAATAGATAATCCTGTTAAATTTGTGAACATGAGACTTACAAAGTTCCACTAAAAACATGTTTCTCTTCCTTCAAAGATCTGATCTTAGACACATCACTGCAGAAATAGCCTTAATGCTCCAGTTCAGCTTGCATGTAACTCTCATTAAACTAGTCACAAGTTCCATAAGACTGTATGAATTTAGACATCCTCTACTGAAATGAATTCTAAAAGTAAAACTTCCATAATTTTGGAAAAGTTCCTTTGAACAAAACACGTATGCAGCCCACAGAAGTTGTAGTATAAACACTTATTCTAAAAGCCCAACAAACTTGAATGTGATACCTTTTAAAGAGATTTCTCCAATCATATTGCACTGTAGCTACAAGAGATGACAGAGTTCTGCTTGCTAAATTTTACAGCTGCGTTCAACAACTTACAATATACAGCAAATCAAAGATACCTCGCTGACTTGAGTTAGTAGGAGGAGGAGTGCAAAAATTCACAAGTGCAAGAAGAAACACGGGACCGAGTCAAAGGAGTCTGAAATTTTGTGGCTTTTTTCAGCCTTGAAGTTTTTTCAAGTCCCAGAATAAGTTCACTGGTCCAACACACGCACGGAGCGTTTCTAAGGAATCGCGAGTTTTACTGAAACCCTTTTCATGCTGAACTCCAATGCACAGTGTTCAATCTACCTGGGCCAGCAGATAATAAATACAGAAATAGAGGTGAACTGCTGAGGGCTTCCACTTCACCACAATCATGCTGCTGACTCTTGAAATCATCACCAGGGCTGGGAGGATGAGAGAAGCCCGGGACAGAAGCGTCCCCCAGCACTCACAGAGCCGACTGCAGCACAGAGCCTCGGTCTGAGTTGAGCATCAACTCCCCCTTTGCACACCCTTACTTAGAAGAGCTTGGCAGTCTTCAACTACAGCCCCTCCATAATCTGTACTGTAACTGAGGTATCACCGGAAGATATTTCACTTTCTTTTCTTTGCTGTCCTTTGTAGCACAGCTCAGAAAATATGAATCATAAAATAGCATGAAAATCACATTTCCTCTCTGCCTCTGGAATGATTGCATCATATCTTTCTCTGTTCAGTCGGTGAAACAACTAATGTTCTTTTCCTATTTTCAGTCTTTTCACGGATTTTAGGTTACCTGTACTACTGTTTACAAGAAGAGTGCCAAAAACATAAGGTGATGACAGGTTCTTATCAGTCTGAAGAGGTTTAAAACAAAAGAAACCCTGACCCAAATTATCAAAACCATCTGGGCTTTTTTCATTCCCCAAGGTTTCAAGCTCGAAATTCAAGGATGAACAAACAAAAAATATTGTTTTCATGGTTTAGTCTTTTTTTTTTTTTTAAGGGTGTTTTTATTTTAAAAATTTATACGTTTAACCTGTTCAGCTGCGGAGACAGCACAAGTCAAATACTGACTAATCCAAACAAGGATTAAGATGGAGGTTTCTAGCCTGGAAACAAGGGGCATCATTTCAGAAATATTTGAGCACAATTGACTTGGTGACCTCCTTGGAGGGGAAGAGGTTTGAGAAGATCTGCTCATGGTACAAACGCTGCCTTAGGAAATAGGAGATACGTAAAAACTGAAATTAATGGGATGCTCTGAGATCCCACCTTCCTTTCTAATGTCACTTCTTTTATAATGACATTTCTTTTACAACACTTATGATGCAGAAGTATTATCTTTGGAAATAGGGTACCATATTAAATGGAAGTGTACAGAATTTGAAGTTTTGCAGGTTATTAGCAGTAGATATTATGAATTTATTACGTCTTGCTACTCCCAAATATACTACCTTCCCTTTGCTATAGTCTTTTCCAATAAGACCATCAAAATCATCTTGATAATGGATGTGCAGGCCTGGTCTAGATGCAATGGCTCTGGTCTTTAAATTCACCATGATTTCCTCTACAGGGATTTAATTAGATGTGCTCCAAGGCACTCACTCCCCATTTCTGCACATTCTAAGACTGACCTTTGATTTGTTGATTTTCACTTGCTTAAACACATCCTCAAACACATTTTGCAAACTGAATTAATTTTCATTTGCACTTTACCATTTATGCTAAAATGGCCCAACACTCTAGCTCTCTTTTTAAAGACTGGCTTCTAAAAAAGAAATTTCCTAAAGTCTAAATCATTCAGTGTAATGTCTGCAAAATGTGCATAATGGTTGTTATTAGGAGCTGTCGTCTAGGGAAAAACACTAAATACATAAACCCACAAGAATTCACAGTAATTCAAAATATGATTTTCTCCCTGGATAATCTAATTTTAGCTACTAAAAGACCATCATAGCATTAATACTAATGTTTGTATTTTACATGACCTAAACTGTAGCTTAGAAAAACCCCAGGCAGCGACTTAAGAGCTCAATTGCTGTCCTTAGATCAATATGGAGAAAGAGTGAAATCTAGGAGGGAAAAAATAGCAGGGAGGGAGGTACAGCTCATTGCATGTTCTGCCCACAAACTGAGCTATTGGGGGGTGATTCTCTCGAAAGATGGGCTTCAGAGCAGCCACCTACAGCAGCTGTGGAGATTTTCCCATCTGTTCTCACCCTCTGCAGTGTCCACGTGTCCCACATCCCGGTGATGGAACAGTCAGCTGGGAACACACAAACCATCCACCTGTGTTCTCCCACCACCGTTCCTCCTCAGCACTTCAGGGAGCTGAAATATTGCTCATGACACAGCAAACTTCACAAGCCCCAGCTAACACTTCAGAGAGCTCAGAACTTCAGAAACCTTCCCCTGGATTTGCATTAACACAATGTCAATAGAAGCTTTTATCTTCCATTCACATGCTCATCAGATATTATGACTTAAGGGAGATTTCAGCAGTTACATCTTCGTAAGCAAAACACCCACATTGCTTAGCAAGCACAATACTGGTTTTCTTCACACAAAGTGACTCCTAAAAGCCTAAGCAGGAGAGGCAGAGACAGAAATGTCCAGGGAGTAAGTTTTTGGTACACACTGTAAGATTTCCTCTGGACTTGCATGACTGTGCCTGCACAGAGAAAAACACACANATACACGAGGCAGTGGGTGCTGCCCTGGTTGCAGACTGCAGGGCAGTTCAGGTGTCACAGGGGGTTTTGATGAGTGCCCAGGGCCAGCACCTCTTTGCCTCCTGTGCTGTGTCTGCTGGGACAATTGTCCCTATTTGCACACCTTCAGAGACTGACCAACCTACAGCTGCACTTCTCCATGGGCACAACTCAAATTCATTTTACTGAGCCTAAAACTCTCTAAACTTAAGTGCACCTGCCAAATGACTCTGTTTCCTCACAGAACTCCAGGCCCCCCCAACACCCAGACCCTGACAATGTCTGGACTGAGCAGTGTGACAGCTCAGCCAGTTACACCTGCTGCCAGGTATGTTCTGGGTCTGTGCTGTTATTTGCAAGCCATAACTGGCTATAGAACACAAGGCTAAGCCAACAGGGGATGCTCAAGCTGCAATTAATGTTTGTGTCCCCACCACACAATACCTGCAAGGTAATTCAAGATAGCTGGACTCTCCCAGTAAGAAGAGCTAATCCCAGGTAAGAAATACATGGATGGAGAATTTGGTTCAGGCTGTAAATATGCTGAAAAGCCTCAGCTGTACTCAGGCTGTGAAAATTTCATCACATAATCATAGTTTCAATATAAGTTTATAGTAGTGGAGAGGTATCACTCAGGCTCTTACCTCAGGCTAGCATAATTTCCATTATAAATGCATAATGCATATAAGCAGTTCTCTCTTTACCTTATATCCATTTGAAAAATAAACCTGGCATTTTTGTTATTTTATGGATTTTTAAGAGCTAGAATAAGCAGTGTTTACACGAACAGAATATAAAATCAATTCCATCTTGATTACATTTGACTTCAATGAGTACTAAGTGATGCTTTTTCCATTTAATCAGGAAACAGCGTTGAAGCTACACTATTTGCATTTTAATAAAAATTCTCTCAAGATCCAAAAAAGTAGCAGCACGGCTAAGTGCCTAAACATTAGGAATTCATCTTTCTTGATGAATAGTAAGATTTAACTTGTTTAGCTATTATTTGGCTCTTAATTGTAAGACTTATTTAATAAATAGAACCAGCCTGAAAACCGCCAAAGCTTGTATCTACCTTCAAAGCAATTAAAAACCCCTCCATGTGCAGAGCTTTCCTGGAGTTTTGTGTGTTCACACACAACTACATATGTGTGTTTACACATACGCAAGCACACACTTAGGTATGCACATCTCATCCAATTTTACTGCAGGCAGCAGCAAATGTCCCTGAAGGACTGAATGAAATCACTTAAAACAGCATGATATTTTAGCTGCTAGAAAAGTAATCCAGCACATCATTACCCTCTAACATTAATAAAGGATGAAGCACGAATTCAGAGAACGTAGTGTCAGACTTGTTTTACCTCATGGCAAACATAATATGTTTTTCCCAGTGTCTAAAAATGCTAAAGTGGGCCAAAACTAATCCTGATATAATTCCATTCGTTTTAATGGAATTGTGCTATAGATTAATTTATGGCAACAATTAAATTATATCACTCTCTTTCTCATAGGGTGGTTGTGCTCTGAACAGCCAAAAAGAGCAGTGGGACCACAAACAGCAATGAGTTTCCCAAAGTGACTTTCCTGAATTATCTTTTAAATTACACAGTCACGTTAAAACTGAACACTGGAAAATTTATATTACAATGCCCTCTCATAGCAATCTACAGGTTTGCCAGCTAAGCATCCAAAATTTCTATCATGAGGATTACAATTCAGACTCTTTAAAGGAAGAAGGGAAAAGGTGCTGATTTCTGCTTGAAAGCAAATCCCACAGACACATAAAAAGCAGTGAGGAGCTGGACAATGGGTCTGTATGAGGAATGGCTGCACACTGAGATCTGGAAGGCCATTTAAGGGCTTCGAGTGCCCATTTCCATTAGAATTAGCATTTAGTTCCCCTGGGTAGCTTTGAAAATTCCAGCGTAGGTGTGTACATAAGCTACATTATTACCGAATCCTAAAACAGTTCAAGGAACATTAAATTTTACGCGCCGCGTTCTCAGCTGATGTTACTCAACAAAGCCCCACTGAGGTCATTAAAGTGCTGGGGGTGGCTGCTGGAGGATCTGATGTGGAGCCTTCACATCTTACTCCTTTTTTTTCTTCTGCCTAGTTTGTACACTTTGGATCAATACCTTCGTTACCAATAATGATCATTCGTAGATTCTTCACAACGACTGCAAATTAATTGGATGTTGCAAGGGTTCCATTGATCCACCTGCACATCACAGAATTACTGATCTGCCACCCCTCAGAGGTGCTGCTGCAGTTGAAGTTGTGAGTTGTGAGCACGGGCGACTTTCTCCTGAACCGACCTGCAAACACTGGAATTGCTTGAACTTTAATGGAATGGCATTGGAAAGCTTGCAAGGCTCCCTCCTGGTTTCCACAGTTTGCTCCCAGGTAAAGGGTAACAGCCCCATCAGCCTCACAGTTCTGGCCCCTCACACTGGATGCCAACAGCTGATGAGCTCTCCCTTGAGTACGGAGCACTGCCACAATTTTGTCTGTGTGTTTTTACTCCAAAACTGCCCAACAAACACCACTCTTTACTGGGAGAAGAGCTGCAGTGTCCTGCTGATCTTGTCCCTGTCCCCAACAGGTTTGGAGCCACTATTTGGAAGAAAGGAGTCAAAACAAGAGGTCAGAATTGGGAGTTTCTTTCCAGTCTGAGAGCTGTGATTTAGTGTCACTGCTACCAGCAAAAGATGAGCAACTCTTACAGCAAACAAGCTTTTTGCCTCTATGGAAATCTAAACAAGGTGGAAGATTTTGTAGTGTTAATCCTTCCTCATTGGTAATGTCTTGGGAAAGCACGATTGCTTTGAAAAGATGTTGCTGGCATTAAAATTAGACAGGGCCCTAGTCATCATTGTTTAATCCAAGTATTTTTACATAAGCTTTGTTTCAGTGGTTAATGATTTTTGGCTTTTTTTGTGATTATGACACCTGTTTAAAACAGCGACATTTAATTTAATCAGCAAGTTCAAGCTCCAAACCTTGTCTTTTTAATTAAACACCATCGAAAGCCTGCAAAAAAAATGACTCATTTGAGCACTAAAAGAAATTTTGGAGCAAGTAAAATTGTGCAAAAAAGCTAAAGCATTTAGTCATAAGCTAATTAATTAAAAAAAAAAAAAAAACAACTAAATCATTTGCATAGCTTCTAAATTTGACCAATGCAAAATATTCTGTCACAACCCAATATAAGGAAACAGAAGCTTTCTGATCTGAGGGCAGCTGTTCCACCCCACAGCAGCTCAGGATCTGGCCCTGATTTGTACCCAACCCTTCAGCCCATGCTGATTTCAGATATACCACTTAGAGCTGACAGACATCTGGAGATCATTTTAAAGCAGTGATAATATGGGAGCAACTGCTGTATTTCCCCCGCTACGGTTGTTCCCTGGAAATTCAGGAAACAGCACTAGAAGAAACCCCAAACAGAAATGAAATGTGCATTTGTGCTGAGAGCACAAACCACAAGCTGAGTGGCTGTGACACAGATGTGTCACACAACTCACGGTGGCTCTCACAGCAGACTCTGCCCAGTGCCTACAGCCAGCAGTGTTTGTGCTCTTTCCTTGTTGCTTTGGCATATGGAACAGATTTTATTTTCCCATTTTGTATCACTGTTCTCCCTTCCTCCCTTTGTTTCCTAGCATCTCCCACATAATACACATTAGAACTTCAATTTACTCCATTTGATACATCAAAACCCATAAAGAATCCCAGATACTCCTGCTGGGAAGAATGAAACAGTGATTGACTGACAGATTCCTAGAAATGCTGGGAAACAAGAGCATTTGTGGTCGTATCTATCACCTCAAAGAGGTGTGACACATCCTTGGAGTATCCACAGGAAACCTTCTGGACAGGGATATCTCTGGATGCCTCCAGTGCAGGAGCTTTACAAACTCATCACAGCATCCCAGAGCAGCTGCCACAGGTGTGAGGGATGATCCTGACTCCCACCCCTGCTGTATTTTCTCCACCCTCACTCTTTTTGTGCATCAGTCTCAGGCAATGTTTGAAGGAGACACAAAGTGTGTTCCCCACCATGGAGCTGTTGGTGATGCTACAGACCCTGGTGGCCTCTCACCATTCCATCCTCTCTGCCCTGCCTTGGCAACACCTGTCTGACGTTCTGCAGCCTTCACTGGGATTTGTCATACCTTGTTTGGTCTTTCCACTTCTTTCTGAAGCACAGCAAGTTCTTTTAAGTCATTTTGGATGCCATTCCTGAAAGAATGTACACCAAGAGTGGAATATATGGAAAGGAGCCCTGCACATCTACACTTTTTCTGTTCTTTTTTCAAAATAGAACTTGACTTGTCTCTGGTTGTATCATTTTGGGGAACCACCTGCTCCACATTGCAATATCTCTCCAATGCCCAGGTCCAGTCTACACATAAATTCTGCACCACGGGCTGTCACGTCTTGCAATGTAACATAAATGGTTTTTCCTTCCCTGCATACTCACAAAGCCTGTAGCCATGCCTGAAATAAATGCCCTCAACTGAGTTTCAATGTGTGCACTCAGAAGAAAAGTTCCTCAAATTAATAAGAGTAAATTAACTTCACATTAAGGTCACTGCTTCTGAATTTTTTTTTAATCAGTGTTTTTAAAGCACTGTCTGATAATTGGGTATTGATTTCAATGCCCTACAAATTGACCCATCCAGTTGTCTTTGTCTCTTTCTTGATTCTCCTCCATTAAGGAGTTGACGATGATAGTTGTAATTATTTTGCAATGTTCTTGTTTCAGAAGGAAAAGAATCACAGATTTTCCTGAGCCCTTTTTTTTCACCACAGACCAAATGAGAAGGATGTAATTACTTCCATGCTGATCAACATCATAATGGATTTTACTTTAGTTCCTACCATGGAACCCTTCACTGTAATTAACAGCCCAGAAACTGATAGCATGAACGTGATTCACTGCTGCACAATCAGATCTCTATTTTATACATCTGCCCTCCCTTCATGGCAGCACCACAATCTCATGATGAGCCACAATTTCCTTCATACAGAGAGGTGAACCAGCACTGATGCTCCAGAGCTCCAAAATCTCAGGTGGAGGCTCCTGGATGCTTCAGGTGCTGTTATGTGCACCCAGGCCCACACAACCACAGCAAGTTTTCCTATTCTCTCGTTTTCTCACCAGTGAGAGCAAGACAGAGGGGATGTGATTACAGTAGATTAAGAAAGCCCTAGAAGGGGGGGCTTGTGAAGAGGAATTTGGTCCCCACACAAGAGTCTTATTAATGCCCAGTAGGATTCTCTGCCTTTCACCCACACAGCACTGGACCCCAGCACTGAACAGGATTGAGTCTGAAATAGGAAGGGATATTACCAAATGATATGACTTGAAAGTTTCATATCCCTAATATCTGTCATCTGACTGCTACAACTACACTGTATTCTTCTGATTGTCTGTCCTTTTTATGATTATATCCTCAAACTCCTCCACTGTTTCCCCACTCAGTGCAATGTGTGTCTGCCACTGCTTTCAAAGGCTTATTTAGAATTACAGAACTGGGGGACATCAAGGGACAAATGACCATTTAGCTCACTCCCTGCACTGAAGGGGAATAAATATCCTGCATACTGTGGGTGTTTTCCATTAATTTAATGGTATTTTGAGGGCATTGCATTCATACAAGTTAAATCCCAATATTAACAGATTTTTGGCCAAGAAAAGATACTGAAGTCAAAAAAGCATTCCAGTGCCACTGAAGAGATCAGAGGGATGTGAAGGTGAGCAAAAATAGCGGGTAAGAGCTACAGATCACCTGGGAAATGAGCAGCCTAGGAGTGCACTCCCTGTGGCACTCATAGGAGGTCCCAGAACAGTTGTAACAATACTAAATTTTCCTACTGGACTCTCAAGAGCTAAGATTAGTTTGATGGTCTTTAATTACTTCACAGAACAGATTTTAAACAAGGTTTTCCCCACTCACCACTTTCAGTCCACAACTCAGGCCATCTAATGCAGGGCAACACCCAGACAGGAGGGTCATCAGATCAAGTCACAGTAGGAGATGCTGCTTTCCCCAGCTATTTGTGCTTCTAAAAGCTCCGACCTGCTGAAAACAAACAGCATGACCTGTGCAGCCAGAGCAGGGTGAGGCACATAGTTGTCACACTGCTACCCTATATTAACCATCCCAATTCCTACAGACTGGCAGAGACAAGTTCACCCTTATAGCTGCGGCACTGAGAAATAAAACACTTTCATTCTCCTAAATTTTTGTTACCTCACTCTTCGCAAACTAATTATTTTAAATTGTGTTATCTGTATAAACATATTAAAACTCCAACTTCCATTACAAATCCTATTCTTGCATGATATTTATAATTTAAATAATATAAATCCCCGAAAGCAGGTTCCCTGTAATCCCCCTGCCAAGCCTAATTTGGAGCAGTGGAGAGCAGAGTGCTGTCGGGGTGATATGAAGGCAGCAGAGGGACCTTTGCAGCACGAGGTAATTGCAGTGTTTACTGGAGCCATCCTGCTGCAGGGGTGGATGGCTCAGGGCAGCTGCCAGGAACACGCAATTAAACACACATTGTTAATTTTACTTCAGTGTGCTGGGGACAGAAGGATCCTGGTATTGTTCCCACAAGCACACACTCCTCCAGCACACCTGGACACTGCACAGAGCTGGACAGAACAACAGGTGCTATGTCTGGGAGAGGGGACTGCACATTTTTAATTAGAAGCACATAAAAAAGACCCTCTGTAACAGAAAGGGCCCACCTCAGTACGCTCAGGACACTGAGCTGGGAGTCACAAAACATGAATTCTGGGTCTGCCTTCACCATACAACTTCTGTCTCCCTGATCTTTAAAGCAGGGATAACTTTGCTCAGGTAGAGATCCTGCAGTTCACAGCAGACAGCTTTAGGCATCAGTACAGTCTCTGTACTCCATCAGCGCCCCAGACACTCAGAGAAAAGCCAGATCCTTCAGAGGATGACTCAAAGGAAGAGTCTGAGCTGTAATTGCACTTTCAAGTTCCTCTTTTTGCACCTGAGAGAGCTGAGGGGGACCAGCATCCCAGGGCAGGTCGCCCAGCCTCTGTCACAGCTGAGGCACTGCACACATCTGGCAGCAGTAACTTCCTTTCCCACCTGTAGATGACAGATGCTACTTCAAAAAACCCAACAAACAGCAACAAACAAACTTGCACAGTTATTAAGGCCGTTTCTGGTCTGCCTGGGGTTACTGATGCACTCCAACACCTGCCAAGCTTTGCCAGCAGCACTGCCTTTGAGCAGTGGGTTTGGACAAGGCAATGGATCAGTTTAGTGCCATGTTACCAGGTTAGCAATTTGCTACCAGGGAAAGGAGCAGCTGCTTTTCCACCCTCGGTGCTGCTGAAACAGGAGTTACCTTTGCCAGTCTGGGCAAACATGAAGTGACCCCTGGGAGCTCAGCCCCTCTGAAACACTCACTGTCACTGTTACACTTCAATACCATTTCCCAGTTGCAATTGCCACAGGCACACGTGGTGTTTCTGTTACAAAAAACCATATTTTTGGTCATTCCAACACATCCTTAATCAGATCTGTGTGTACAACTATCAGCACGTACACCCAAGAAATGGACTAGCCATTCCAAATACTTTGTTGTTTTTCCAGACCCTGATCATGTGTCACACAAACTGAATGTGACATCAGCATTTCTGTGTCGACACTTGCACAGTATCTAGGATGAAACAGATTCATATGTTTTTGTCCAAGCTTGTGCAATTGTCTCCAGTCTAAGACTGTTGCACCAACATATTGCAAAATACTGGGGTGACACAGGGCAACACATGACTAAAAGCACAGAAGAGCCCTTTATGTATCTGTGCAAATATATTTACCAGAGGAAATTCTATTTCCAACCAGTTAGAATCTGAAGCAAGGTTAAACGAATTCACAACAGAATTTTACTTCTAGGCTGGGAATAAAAACAAGCATCAAACAGATTAAAAATTTTCCTGTCAGTGTGAGGTGTTTTGTTGCTGGTTCATTTTCTTCTGGGAAAGAGCTACAAACCTGTTAGACAGTAAAGAACAAAAAGTTCATCAAGGCTGGTCTCCGGAGGACAAGATGCTGTAGGGACAGCCAAGCATACAGCGAGGTTTGGAAAAATGCTGCTATGCAGCCACAGTGGTTTGTTCTCAAAGAAAAAAATCCTAAAGAAAATTAAACTATTAAAAGCGCCCTGATTAAGTGAATAGATGGCCTCAGACAGGTTTGCATTATAAACATTAATTGCACATTAGCTCAACTAATTAAAAAATAAATACTGTACACGGCAGGAAGCTCCTTCTTAAAAGCAACTTCTGCCTTGGGAAATGAGCCAGTTCTTTTAAAAAAAACCAAAAACTCAAGCCCTGGAGTGTCAGCGAAATGCCTGTTTCAGCCAGGGAGCCTGAGAACACCGTGGAGCAGATATCACTGCTGTGCCAACTGTGCACAGCCAAAGTGGCAGCAAACACCAGGAAACACTTAATGAAAGGATCTCTTCATTCCCTCTCACTGCCCAGCCCAGCTGAAAGCCTCAGACACCATGAATGAAACAACAATAAAAACAAAAAATTGTTCAGTTTCTGAACTTTGGCAGACGGTTGCAGCAGAAGCTTTGGGGAGCCAGCAGTGAGGGGAAGGTTGCTCTTTTCTGGGTGCTGGAAACTGGGGCAAACTCAGCCTTGTGGAGGTGCCTCAGCTCCTCACTCCCAGCCAGGAAAGTGCCAAAACTGCCGGGAGCTGCCTCGGGGCCAAACCCTGCCTCAGTTTTGTCCCACATCCCTGCTGTGCCTGCCTGAAGGCATGCCCCCAGCAGGACCCTGGGCTACCACCACGGCTTTTAGCAGCAAGCTCAGAGCCTGCTTGGGGCACCCTTCATCACAGCACGGTGTTGCCGTGCCCTCCTGGCTCCCTGTTAAGTGGTTTCCAAGGAACCAAGTGAGATAGGAGATATTCAGACTCTTACAGCTCAGCTGAGGTCAAGACTGAAGGATTTTGGTGACCTAGTTTGACTGTGGGAGATGGTGGTGGCGCTGATAAGCACTGTGAGGCTGAAAGATGTGATACAAAAGGGAAAAAAGAAACCAAAAACCACCTCGCTGCACAACACCAGAGCAAAGCCTACCAGGCAGAAACCAGGCTGGCACATGGATGGCCTGAATTCCAGGTCAGTGCTCGAGACTCAGGGTAGTTTTAGATCCAACAATCATTACTAACCAGATTCACACCTGCTTGTGTTTTCTTAGCAAACATGTAAAATTAAGAGATTAAAGATGTTTTCAGACATGAATATTAGCTTTCTGTACCTGTGTACACACAGACAAAACCTTTACTTTTTTAGGCAGAGAAGCGCAGACGCATTCACTAGGGTGACACTAAGTAGTTAATGCAATACTAGATAAAAATCAAGATGCCACATCAATTTGTGTGAAAAGAGTAGCACTGATATATCTGGGTTCACATCCAAGCTCTGCCACAGACTAGCTACATAACCCCAGGCAAGGCAGCTCCTTTCTCTACTCCTCAGATCCAGGCAAAGCCATTTTTCTTCTGTCTTTTATCTGTTCTCCATTTAGCTCTTTGGGGAAGCCACTTGTGCAATCAGCCTTTGTGTAACACCGAACACATAAAAGATCCAGTCTCGATTTAAACACTAGTGTAATGCAGATAATAAACAACCATCATTAAGCCATTAATTCATTTAACAGCCTTTTTCTCTCTTTTTGCCAACACACTCTCTGAGTTGGAAGGGGTTTTTTTTCAGCAGGGAGGTAAATCTGTAGTGTCTTAAAAATGGAAAGATTATGTGCCTGTGTATTCATAATATTGAGTCATAATAATAAATGACTGTTTGATAAATTTCTTGACAAGCACCACAGATCTTCCCTTCAAGTCATGCCACATCTTAACAGCCAGTTCTGTTGAGGGGACTCAGAGGAATTACAGAGCTAGCTTGGAGGCCATTTAGGTTTCGCTGATAATCAAAAACCTGCTGGCCAAACACACTAACAGCAGTATCACTTCCATTGTGTGTGTTATCAAAACTGCACGAATCTCCTCTCTGGGGGGATTGCTGCTGTGGACAGGGCACCTTGTAGCACTGCAATGCATCCAGTCGCAGCCAGCAGAGGAATTGTTTCTTGCAGTGGAGATTATTCTGACTGAGAAAGGGTTCCTGAGATGGTAGTAACTGCTAATATTTTATTTTATTGCCATTTGTGGGGATTAGGGAAATCACATCCCCCAGCACTTTATTTCTGGCAGGTGAGAATGTCATGTTTGTGCTAAGCCTGAGGGAGTGTTTGAGCTCACTGGGAGGGAACAAATGCATGCCCAGAAAGCCCAGGGCTGGTCCACACTGCGTGGAAAAGCCACACAAGCACAGTCTGGGGAACTGGCAGAGCAATATATCCTAAAAGAAACAGGTCAGTGGGAGACAGAGACAGTCATGCTCAGCCCTGCAGCTTCCATAAATCCCCACGTGGCATGCTCCTGGGGTAGCTGAGCACACACAGGGGCTCTGAGGCATGCAGCCAGTGCCAGGCTAACAGCATAGCACAAAACACAGAGGCAGAACCTTTTCTCAAAGTGTGTCACTAGTTTATATGTCTCTTATGGCCATAAAACCTTCCATTCTACTCTTCCTTCAGCTGCTCTAAGTATCACTCAGTATTCCTGCTGCATCTCCAACACAGCTACAGGTGAGCTGCTCAAACACCATCATGAAGCTCAGCTTCCCTCCCCTTCACAGCAGCTCTTAAACACGCTCAGTGTTATATTCCTGGCAGAATTTCTCCCTTCTTGGGTTTGTCTCCATGTTACTGCACTTAAATACCTTTCCATGCCTTGTTATTTCCTTCTTGTTCAAAGCCAAGCTCTAAAATTCCCTGCTGCTCTCCACAGTCACATGGGCACGGACACACAAAAAGCGTGGTTTATGTCATATAGTGAGAACAGAAAATAGCCACAATCTGCTTGCCCCATAAATGTCAAAATGAGAGGAATCCATTGCTTCTCACCCCCCCAGATCCCTGCTGCAGCAGCTGCCCTGGCACAGGTGAGCAGAGGCCCATCAGGCTCCCAGAGGCACAGCACAGTGTTAGTGCTCCAAGGAGAAGCTCTGGATGTCCCACACATGGCAGAAAGCTTCACAACAAAGCTTTCATGATTGATGGGAACTCTAACACCATGGGAGCTAAAGACCTTCTGCTCTCAGCAGACTTACAGCACTCTCTGTGCAGAGGAGGGAATCAAACCAGAACAACACAGTATTTCCAGTACCCTTTCTGATCTTCCAAAGAGTCTAGTAAAATATCTGAGATCTCAGTGACATACCGGCTTTGTGCTAGGCATGGGAGGCATGGCAGAGAGGGAAGCACTCAGACTTTCTTCTCAGCAGAAACCATTCTGTCTTAATGGTTTTTTTTATTATTACAGTTCCAGCTTGAAACTCAAAGAAACTTGCATCTCAAGTGAATTCCCATTACTAGATTCCAACAAGTGGCTGGTGCTTGAGTTTCATTTACAAGTATTACAAAACACGGACATAATTATCAGTGTTTCACGTCTTACCCTTTTGGGGGGTTCTTTTTAATAAGCTCTGAAGAGAATGAAACCCCACAAAAGGCTAAGGACAGTAGAAATGGCAACAAAATTCTTGCCTTATCTCACTGCAGGCGGGTGGACCAGGGGAAGGCAGAAGCCACTGCTGTGGTGGCTTCTGCACTAGAGGTGTCTGGATATGTGGAAAGTTGACAAGCTGCAGCCTGAAAGTGCTCTAGCTCACCACCATAAATAAAAGACAAGGGTTAGTTTTGGAGAACGACGTGGTAACTGTTCAGCAGATCACATCAGTTATTTCCATGCCCATCCTGCTCCTTTCCCCAGGTTCATCCCAGCCCCGTGCTGTCAGCTCTTCCCTCTGCCAGCAGCAGATTTTGATCCTGAGCGATTGTGGGAGCAGCCAGTGGGGTTCAAAGAAATCCCCCCACAGGCACCATGGTCATCCCATCTTTCTCCAGCCCTCCCCACCTGATTTCTGTACATCCTGAGGAAGGCTGGCAAAGCAAACAGCTGTGGGAAGAAGCTGATTTGTCCCTTGTACACCTGCCTGTGGAATTTGGAGGAGGAAAAAGACAAGGGAAGAACTGTTCTGTTCCTTCATTCCTGCCCGTGTTTCCAGAGAGCCAACTCACTGTTTCCTCTGCTGCAATCCACCATGTACTTGTATTTACTCCCCTTGCTCCCAACAGTTCATTCCACTCCACATTCATGTCCAGTTTTGTTCAGGTCTCACTCAATGCTCACAAGACATTTCAGACCCCAAGCTCAGACTGCACAGGTTAAATCTTGCTCTGGGGAGACACTGAGGGTTCACCTCTCCTGCTCTTCTGGAGGAAGAAGCAGAACGAGTGCCTGCCTGAATCAAAATCAAAGAACAGGGGCCTGGACCTCTGCCCCTCTCACACCCAGCTGAGGCAGCCTGTGCTGGGGAACTAACACTCTTCATTGATGCCATTCTCTGCCAAGGGAAAAGAGTTAATGTCAGCTATTTAAAATTATTACCATCCATAACCATGCACTTCCCAAAGACAAATAATGCTAACGCTGCTGAAAGAGTATTGATTCCATAAAATGATCAGAAGGGAGTGCTTAATTATTTCCTGAGGAAAGAAAAAAAAAATGCTAATACCATAGATCTCCATTACATAAGACCATTCCTAAGAATAAAAGCCTTCATGTCAATTCTAGGTCTTCCTTCTTTCACAGCCAAATCCATATGCTTTATACAGTTTGTTACAGCTTCTCATAAATCCCTTTAGAAATTTAATGCAAACTACCCTTTTTTTAATAAGCATTTTAATTCTGATGTGGGTTCAGTATTCTCCAAGGCAGGCATATGCATGGAGTGCATTGTGTGTCTCCTGGGTGATTGCAAGAGTGACTTTGACACACACACGAAATAATAACCAAAGCAATAATTCTAGTCTAGGATTTGACCCCGAGTTTCTCTTTTCAGATGCAAATCTTCATGTCACTGTGTATGTTGACGTTAATAACTGCCAAGAAATATGTTTTAAAGAACAGAGAAAATGAATTATTGAGGGGATGGGGGAATGTGTCAGAGAATAAACACGGATTAGTGAGACATCCTGATCCAGGCAGAAATCCTGAAGGATCCAGTCTGCATCTGATCATGAAGGGTTGGCCAGAGGTGCTCACAGCTGTGACTACAGCTTCTTCCAGATAGGCAGGAGAACTGCTCCAGCAAGCAAAACACACAGCCTGGGCAGAGTTAGATTTCTTCATTCTCAGAGCAACTTAATTAAAAATCTCCAAGTATCTAAAGAACAAGAGGCTCGTTGTTTCAGGATCAGCACAGGAATTCATCAGGGATGGCCAATTCCCCCCACAAGGGAGAAGAGATGCCTTTGCAGGGTGGGTCTATCTGATTTCTGGGAAGTATCAGCAGTCAGGAGGTCAACAATACCTGGTTTGGGGGTGGGGAGGGAGGGGGGGTGTTTTGGGAAAGGTCCAAGGACTACAGAAGGCTGGGGTTAGGTTTAGCACAGCCTCATGCAAATGTAATAAAGTCTGTGTTTTGAACTCAGGACTAAAAGTAAAAATGGTCTTATGGTAAAAACATGTCAGGTTTACAACAACCCCTTTACAACCCCTTTACAATTACTAGAAAGATGCTCTCCCCAAAAAGGAGAGCAAATCACAGAACAAATCAATATGAGAATATATGTAAAGAAAGAAAGAAAAAAAATAAGGCTCGAATTTGTGATTTATGCGGAGAGAGCTCATGCTGCCAGAGTTAAATTGCCCTTGCTATTGCTAAGAATCTATGGATGACAAAATCTCTAACTCAAAAAAGATGCATCCAACACAGATAATTCTGTATTAGAGCTCATCTGTGTGAAAAGGAGTAAATTGATCACAAAAAAGGTATTATCCAAAGAAGAAGTGATCTTTACTTGATTGCATTTTTCAAGTGCAAACACAAAACTTTTTACTTTGCAAGACTACTAATATACAGGCTGGCTGCTTAAAAAGGATCAATTTCATGAAGCTAGGAGAGGAGAAAAGGGAACAGAAGAGCCAAACCAGTTGGGAGAAAGAATTTTATAAGAAAAATGTTACAATAATTGGGAACAGCTTAAGAACATTTTTCTGGATGTCCAGAAAGCCACAGTCTGAATCAAAGAAATCTGTAACTACTAAAAACCAAGCTGGCTTATGGGGAAGCAGAAGCAGGTACAAACCGTACATATAACAAATGCATAAAAGGCAAAGTTCTCAGTTTTAATGCAAGTCTGCATACAGAAAATGGCAAAAATGTACAGAAAGACCATAGATTTCCCCTTTTATCCATCCACGTTAAAAAGAAGAAAAGAAAAAAGAAAAAAGAAAAAAGAAAAAAGAAAAAAAAGAAAAAAGAAAAAAGAAAAAAGAAAAAAGAAAAAAGAAAGACAATGGAAGGAAATATTTAGCTATAATAGGAATAAAATGGAACTGTAAAGTGATACTCCTCCTCCAAAGACTGAAGTATCAAATGGTCAAAAGTAACACAGAAAAGGAAAATGTTTCCAGTGAACATATTGCCTGTGTGTGAAGAAAATACAGTGATATCAGTGAGTGAGTGCTCACAGTTACCAGCAACAATAACATCCTTAGAGCTTTTGGTAATTATGGGGAAAAGGTTTCTTTCAATGTTACATCACACAGGAAAGACTTTCTAGACATACTTAAAGAAGTGCAAATCTGCATCTCCTTGCTCTTGGCCTTTTGTCGATTCTCCATCAGAGATATGTTATGAAACCAAAAGAGTTTTAACATCATCTAAATAGAGTTTATTTCCTCTCTAACTCAGCAAGTCCTTACATATTTCTGGTACAGCCAGCTGCCTAATTGGCAAGGGTTGCCTCTTGCTGCTTTCAAAAATAAACAGAGGCACGTGAGGAAGCACCAGACCAACACACAGGAGAACATCCTTGTGTTCTCAGTTTCGTGGGATACCTTGAACAGCATCCTCCTTCTCTCTCTACTCCTCCCTCTAATAAAAGGCTTTATGGAGCAGTGCTGTGAGAACTTCCAGTATGGCTGAGCAGTCAATAGCTGGGACCAGGTCACGAAGTTATTAGCCTTTCTCAGCTTCCTTCTTGAGCTACCAGTGAGATTTTTGGGAATTCTTTCATGCTGAAGATGGATAAATGCATGAATAGAGGATTTGAGCTTTTCCTGTCTGCTCATCAAAGACTGGTTTTTGAAATAAGCACTTTTCCTGCTGGAGGGTTCTGGAGAACCTGGTGGCCTGAGCAGCTGCTGCTGTGATGATTATAGAGCAGGAGACCCACTGAGGATTTGATCAATACCTGGGATTGCATCAGCTCAGAACTCATCCTCTACAATAAACTCGTGCAGCTACCCGGGTGGAGTTAACTCAGTTTTGCAACTAAAACCATATCCAGAAAATCTGATTCTAATGGAATTAATCCATCACTCACTGGAGACCCCCACTTCCCCTCCTCTCAAAGCTACCATTTTTCCATCATTGCTAAATACCACCTGTCAGGAGCTGCATTTGATTGAGATGCGGAGGCATCAATAAAATAATTGCTGATGTCAGGCAGCGTTCTTTGCTTAGTGTTCATTACCACGTGTGACTTAATGAACAGTGCCTCCATATCAGAATAAATCAGCTCTTTTTATTATTTACCTGATCTCTTCAGACCATTTCATGACTGTGACATGGGGGCTCCTTTATTACTTCTTCCAGAGCATCAGGTAGGTGTGAGGGTGGACTCAGTTGGAGAGTGAGACCCCTAAATCCCTGCTGGTAGGCAGAGGAATGGAGATGCAGATGATGTTTGAGCCAGTCTGAGTTTAGGGAAGCTTTAGAGATATGGTTTACACAACAAAGAGATTAGAAAGCAACTTATCAGAAGTGCCACAGCATAGAGAAAGAAAATAAAACCTGGTAAATTAGATAATGTAATAACATTGGGGGCATACAAAGAGTCAAGACTATGTGTGAACCATCTCCTTATGGCAAACTGTTGCACTTTTTTAAACTGAATGGACAATAAATGAGTTCTTTTAAAGTTACATGTAGAAGAACTGGATAAAGCTTCCCTCCAGCAGAACTTCCACTTAAAAACGGCTGAGGATGCCTGAGGTAAAAAGCAGACCAAAAAAAGAAAGCACATTTCTATGCTACTCTCTGTTCCCACCAGAAGGGGAACAGCAGATTTCCCCCTGTGAAATCTGACTTTAGTCAGACAATGATCTCACCTATGCCCCTGCAAACTCAAACTACTCAAAATCATTCCAGATTTGTATTCCTGGATGCAAGCTCCACTCCTGGGCTGTGTTAGTTCCCCCAGCAGAAAGAGCAGCACCCCAAGGCAGAACCTTTTCCCTCTCTCCACACAGTGCTGACACCAGCTGGGACAGTCACTGTGAAATTTGCTACTCACATCCTCATTTCAAAGTGCAGCTTAACCAGTGGCTCTAGACAACAGAAGAGAAAATCAAAAGGCCACTAATTACAGAGTATCTCAAGGTCTGACAGAACAAAACCTGGGTCCCAGTAAAACACCCAGGTAGGGGCTGTTACAAAGGAAAGCATTATTCCTCAGGCACAATCCAGACAGTATTAACAAGGAGTCACAGTGGGATTTCCTCTTATTCACAAGAAAATGGACATGGTTTCATCATTTCTCAATGATAGATCAAGTACACAGAAGCAAAAAGACAAGTTTAAGCCTAGATCCAGCATTAAGCAGTATTGGAACTGCACGGGCATTGTCTGAACAGCTCACTGGTAAAAGCTGCATTTGAAAAACAAACATCACATTTTTGAAGCCCTTATCTCATCCATAACTTTCATGTCACGTTGAAAAGGCTCAAGATTTAAGCCAGGGAATGTACAGATGTCTGTCCAATAAGCCTGAGTTCACAGATCTCTGTGCAGCTTCAAAAATACACCCAGAACCATCCTTATCTTCTCCCTTCGTGCCCCTCAGGAGCAAAGACTGCTCCTCCCTAAAGAGCTGTTTACCAGGTCGTTAAAAAACCAAAATCACCCATGTTGTGCCATGCCTGCCAATGAGTCCCTGACCTGAGCCAGCCTTCTCATGACCCATTTATTTCTTTCTTCCATTTGCCATGGAAATCTCTCAGAGTCAAGAGTAAACCCCGAGGAGGAGGTGAGATTTTCTCATTCACCAAAACTTCTTAGCAATGTTGCTCCCTAAATAAACTAGAAAAGAGCCTCCCTCTTTGAGGGTCCAGCTGAAATCCAGCAATGAAATCCTGTGGTCCCATAGAAGTTGCTAGGGGGAATTTTTATTGAAGACATTTTATTGAAGAGATTTTATTTAACATCCCAGCAATCCAGTCCTCCTAAAAATAACCCTTGGGAGCGTGGTTAGTCTAATTTGGGTCTGTGACTAACACACACACGTTACAGTCACTTCACAGGCTTCCAAGTCTACATATCATACAGGGCAGCAGTAAAGTTTAAATAAGTTTCTACAGGTTCATTTACCTTCTTTAGAAAACCTGGACACCTGGCTGTGCCATGTCAGTGTTCATTTTATTTTTAAAAAGCGCAGGAGTTTTTTGCTTCTGGTAATGTTTAAAGGCAGCAAAATAAACTTCTTAAATGTTTATAACAGCTCTTCTGAGACAGATACACTGCAAGTCTCCTACTTTTGTCTTGAGGGCTGCACTCCACTCCCATTTTTCAGGAAAATCTCTGATACAATGAACAACACCCTCATCCTTTTATAGCAGGTAATATTGGCCACTGAAGCATTCATGTTGTGAAACTCCTACAGCCTGCTTCTTATTCAACTGCAGCTGGAGGAATTGAGGGGAAACTTCCCAAGCATCCATAAAACCGTATCAATCCAAGAGAAATCAAATCAGAACTGTGGCCTTCTCGTGCCACTTACAGTTTCTTTGCTCTCCAACAGGCTCACTGAACAGTGAGTTTACAGCCTATTAAAGTCAATGAAAAAATGCTTCAATTTTCTGACAGATTTTTGGTCTCAATTCACTGCTTCTCTGCAGAGCAATTCCCCTGTTCTGGTCAGAGGAGCTGTGGCCTTTGACTTGGGAGTCCCCAGCCTGGTCTGGACGAGTCAACCCACCAAAGTCAATCAGGTTATGGCACCAGAGTACATTTGAAGCATAAATATTTAAGTGAATTTTAGGTCTGTTCTTTGTTACAACCCAAAGTTTAACTTTTGGAAGGAACATTAATTCAAGCCCCGTGCTCTCCTCTCTTTTTCAGTTTTAAAGGAAGCCTGAGGGTAGTGCTTTTACTTATTATGACAGGCAGAGTTCTCAGCATCTGTTTAAACAAAACAGAACAAAGGGATTATATGTTGCCATGCAACCAATAAAAATGATACATTTTTAATAGCTGAGACCAGAAAAAGCAACTGCCATATGGGCTCAGAAATTTTCAAAAGAAAAAAAGAAAAAAGAGGGTTAAAGCCTTGAGTCAAGTTAAAGCACTTTTCACCAGTGGAGTGAGGAGGGGTACAAGCCTTTTATAACTATTATGATATATACTCAGCAGGGCTGGCAAGAGGATGCTTGGAGCAAGTTCTCCCAGTAGGCACAAGAATTGTCCTTCTTCCGCAAATCCATCAGATTTTTACTTTGCTGGCCTTGCTGAGTTTGTTTGGCCCATTTCTTTGCATATCAAAACACTCTACCTTTCATTCAGTGGGATGGAAGATAAAGCACATGTGGGACAGTCCAGGCCAGCCCCTGATGCCAACCCCTGGGGGTCTGCGAAGAGCATCTGGTTTTCTGTGTGTGCCAGAGCACTCAGACTGACCTGGGCAATTCTGGGAAAATCAGGAAAAGGTCTGCAGCAGGATCAGTGGAGTCACCTGTTTCCCTTTCAGGAATCAATCTGATTATGGCTTGGGCACAGTGTCCAGAAAACTCCTAAAGGAGCAGTTTTAAAGGAGGCACACCTGGCAGGGATTGTGAAGCTTTCCTGATGCCTGCAGGGCAATGCCCATCCAGAAAACAGGAATTTGGATTGTTTGGATATAGGCGATATTATTTAGCACAGTGAATGGCTGAGGTCTGCAAGACCACAAGGCACAGTTAATGGAAATGTTTAAAGCTAATATGTTTTAAGTCTCAGCCATAGGTAACTATCTTAGGAGCTCAATAGAGATAAAATACATATATATTTTTTAATATTAACCTATCTGGAAAAACAGGGAAAAAAAACCTTGAAGCAACCCATTTTTACAAGATGAAATTGTTCCCAGGAGAAAAGCTGAAGCCCTGCCTGTAAAATTTAGTCTCCAGAGGATTTCAGCAGAGGTTTGAAGCATCTGGAAAATTAAGCTGTTTAGAGAAGTACAAGACCCCCCACTGATATTTTGTTACTATATGTTATCTATGAGTGCTAAATTGCTGTCCTATCTAAGGCTGTGGCCAGTGACAAGGACCTGACCCCACCCCACACAATGTACTTATCCCACATATATTTAAGCTTTCTAGGGGCTTTTCCCTGCAAAGAAAAAAATTTCATCACCCTTCTGACTTCTGAAAGCAACTATCTTCAAGAATTTCACTGACATATTCCCACCATTTAATAAACAATTTTAGATTACAGTCTCAAGTTTAGCAGTGTACGAGGTCAAGGAATTAACCAGTAAGTGAGAAACACCTCTGTTCTCCTAATCCAATCCAAATTTTGACCAGCAGATCTGGTTTTGCATTCAGAAGAAATTGAAAATGAAGCTTCCCGTAATCTCCTCCTGGGTCTCAGCCAAAGCTGAATGGAGCTAGCAGGAGCTTTGTTTTAAGGTTAGCTTCCCTTGGATCACATCCACACTGCCTAGCTTCGAACATCCATTCTCCAAATATCCAGCTCAGGTGGCATCACTTAGGAAAAGCCTGGACACATTGCAAATCCTCCTCCAGGTTTTTTTATGACGCCAGCAACGGCTTGTCTGGAGTTGAAGCCAGATAGCTCTGAGGCTAAGTCATCTTGGCATGTTTTTGTCTTCAGTGCCATAAAAGTTTTGTTTAGAAGCAGTTAACAGCACACCAACAGAGGCTCGTGTCTCTGCTGTTGTTTTCCTGCTATGCCCCTCAGTGTGAGGGTGATGGATCAAGGCAACAAGAAATAGGCTCTGTCTTGTGAAATGAAGACTGGCACGGCACAAGTCATTTAGATCTCAATGTGCAAGGATTCTAATTACAACCAAGCAAATGACTAAGATCTATTCCTTCTTTTATCCTTTCTGTCATATTGAATAAGTGATCCGTTCTTACAAAAAAGGATTATTTATTTTTTCAAATTGGTAATCACCAATAACATTTTGGCAGCTATGGAAGTCACGATACAATTAGAAAATATTGAAGGAACAAATGATTTCTCATTAATATGTAATGATCATCATTAATACAAATGCAATTTAAACTTAATTTAGAAGAATGGCTACATTAAAATAACTGTTTCTCCAATTAAAGGGCACAAACATTCTCCACTGAACCCACGCTGAGTTATTAAGTTGTGCTCCTTGGTGAACTTTTTGAAGAGTTTTGATTTCAAATTGTTTTCTCTTCACTCTGCCAATGCCTGGATTTTAGCAAAACTACAAGAATGGCAGGGACAAAAGTGAAGCATCCTTGTGATGACTTGTTCTGTCACATTCATATCTAGAAATGAAGTGAAAGAAAGGAAATGTAACAATCTGAATATCCTCGAGGTGGTTGTAAGCCCAGGAAACAAAAGGTGTTTGTCAGGAGAGTCATTCTTCCACATGAAATGTGAATCAACAATAGTTTTTACTGGTTCCAGTATTTAGCTTCCTTTTGATGTGACAGGGTTCGCTGACTGTAGGGTGGAAAACAATATTGACCCTCAGCAGAGCAGGAAAAATAAAGTACAAGCAGTAGGATCTAGGCAACACTCAGTGTACTTTAAAGAAAAAAAAGAAAATTGTTTAAAGCCAATAGACAACAAAAATGCCACCTACTAATTGTCAGAGATTGCTATAAATATTAATAAGTAATTCAGTATGCACAAAGAATATAATAATAGCTTAGCTAAAATCCATAAAATCTTGCTACTGGCAAAAAACAGAGGCAGAAGATGCTGCCCATGGATTTGGCCAAGTGAACACTGAGAATACCTCCCAAATTACAGAACCACTGACCTTAAAAATCACAATCTAAAGGCCACTGGGCTAAGGAAAATCTTCCCATTTACTTCTGCACAATTCAGCTCAGACCTCAAAGTGAGCTTGCATTTACCCTCTCCTGTTCTGCAGACACAGCTGAAAAGGATCTCAAAATATCATTTCTCTTGCACTTAATCATAGTGGCTGTAGCACTATGGCTTCAAAAACCACAAAATAAACATATTTTACACATACATGGTGTTGTGGTTTGATTTGGTTTTTGTTTGGTTGTGTTGGATTTTAGGGGGTTTTTTGTGTGTGTGACTATTTTGGTTAAGGTTTTTTTTCATTTATAAAATCCTGTTTAATACATTCAGTAGGTTGTGCAATTTTGCATTTTCATGCAACTTTGTGGAATTAGTTAAATATTCATTAATCAATTTTAAGTGCACTTTTCTTATCAACAGGCGGGCAATTGTTCTCTTTTAGAGGCAAAAAAACCAAACAAATGAACAAAAAATAAAGTCGTTGTCTCTGGTCTTGGTTGTCTCCTCAGACATGGGGATCACTGCAGTGGAGTCACATTTTTCCACCAGCACAGAGCCCAGTCCCGTGTTCCTCTGCAGATCAGATTTCAGGGTGAGCAGTCACTCAGGTGAAAACAGAGCAAAGGCTTTGGTTTGAACACCTGCCTCTTTGGAGACTTTTCAAAGCCTCCCTTCAATTTATTAGCGGCTAATTCTTGCCAGAGCTTGAAATGCTTCCTCCTGGCAGGCTCTGAGCCTGCTGGCCTGCACGTCAGCAAGGTGCAGCTCTGCCTGGAGCCCAGTCAGGTTCTGCACTCTGCTTTTTCCAGGCTGTGAATATAAAAATGAACAAACTCTGCTCCGGAGCCCTGTGCGCGTTTCTGCTCCGCGCGGTTCCAGGGGCGTGAGGAGCCCGCAGGAAACACACCAGGGAATTCGTGCTAAAATCAGCTTGCATTGTAGCAGAGCAGTTTGGTCTCCTCTTGTGGAAAATTACTGCATACTTAGTGTGTTTGGAGATGGGATTTTCAGTCTTTCGATTTATGGACCCTAAAAATGTTTCCAGTGAAAGCACAGGAGGTTCACATTCTGTGGAGTGTGAAAACTTGCTTTTCCTGAGCCCCTTCAAAGCAACACAGAAACCTCAGAAGGTCCACAGACCACAGATCAAAAATTACTTGCAAAAAGCAAAAGATAAAAATTTCTCCTCCCAGATAGTTTATTTTTCTGTCTTTTACCACGCTCAAATGTTCACATTCACCAGAGTGAATGATACAGGAAACAAGATTCCACAAATTACTCAGATTTCAGTTGGCATCCAGACAAAAAATTTAAAAATTTCAGGTTTGTATGGCTCAAATAAATTTTCTCATTCAAATGAAAACTTAATGTAAACAAAGGTGTGGCAAAGCATAACCAGCAGTGCCCTCCCTGTGTTACCCAGTTCTCAGGAGCCAAAACAATAACCCAGGAATGGATATCCACATTTTGCCAAGACCGCCTGGACCCTGGCACCAGAAAGGTGAGGATTCATCACAACTGCAGCCCAGCTGAGAAGCCTAAATGGCTAATTAGAAACCCACTGCCCTCTGCTTTTGGGCCAGTCAATGACCAGTTGCTTTATACAGAAGAGAATACTGCCATTTGCAAAGAACTGCGTCCAAATCCATCCCTTCCCCTCACTTTACCCACAGCTCTGTGGGATGGTCAAGGTCCCCAGAGGGAAATTACACAGGTTTGGCCTTCTCTGAGCTGACACAATGTACTTATCAGACTACTATGTTGAGTGTCTAAATTGTTGATTGTTTTCTCATTTTTCTCCTCTTACTATTTGCAACTTCAAGTCAAAAAAGTCCAGTGATGTTGCCCAAAAATAAGTGTTCAGATTTAGTCCCAGTTCCCTCTCAAGGCCATTACCAATTTGTTATTCCCCACTACGTTTGTGTTTTAAGTATCAGGTTTGCCAGAGTGGTCTCAGACTCCCCAGTATAAAGTAGCATATGAATATAAAACAAGCTCATTTGTTATGCAAAACCATAGTATTTATAAAAATAATTTTAAAGCCTCCTTTTCCCTTTCTAGATCACTTGTTTTTTGCTTTAAAGAATGCTATTCCCCTGCTACAGATTAATCATTACAAAGTGCCAGAAATTCTCTGTGTCAATTACTATAATTCGAGTTTAGCAGGAATTGCTATGACCAACAACCGTGCCTGACCCTTTTTATGACAACTACTAAAATCCCATGCTGAAATACCTCAGGGACAACCTGTTTGACCTACAAATATAACTCAGTTCAGGGAAATAATGCTGATCATGACAATGCTTTGAAACCAAAATCAGAAGAAATTAAGGATATACTTAATGCATATGCTTAATTTTTTTTAACTGAGATGTCCACTGAATAGTTTTCAGGATAAAAATGCACTGACTAAAACATATTTCTGCTCACTTACCACCCAGCCATAAAAATATCTAGCCTCTATTTAAAGATGTTTAGGGATTAAAAATCATTCACTATGGGTTTGTTATCTAGTGCTTCATACACCCTTTCTGCATCTTCATTACTTGAATGCCTTTAATTTCACTTAGTCTTTATTACTTTGAGGTCCTAGTCCTGTCATGTCCTCCCCATATTCTGACCCACTCTTGGCCTTTCCAAATTACTTGCTGTTTCATGTTACTCTCTAACAATGAGCACACACATTTCTGAAATGCAATACCCTAGTGCAGAAACTGATAACTTTCTAGAGACAAGAAGAGGGAGAGTGTGGCCTGCAGCTTTAGTTTATCTGAAGCCCAACAGTGGCTGACACCAAGGCCTTGTTTGTAAGCAGCCCCCACGGCCTTGATGAGCAGTAAAACACTGCAGAGGGATCATCCAGAACCCATCAGCCAAAGTAGAAATGTTTTAGCCCTTGGTCCCATGGGCTCTCAGACGATGTAATTGTTATAACCATGCAGTTATCTCCATAAGAGACTCTTGAAAGCAGTTGAGTCCTCAGGTCCCTAAAGCACAGGATCACTGTGTCAAGTGCTGCATCACATGGCCCTGCTTGAACCAGAGCTGGACCCAATGACCTCTGCAGGTCTCTTCAAACCCCCATGATTCTGCAGTTCATTATGGACATGTTCTTAATTGGAAGCTGATGGGTGCATTTCTAATAATCCTTTGCACTGCAAATGGTCACTTAACACTAAGACCTAGGAAACTGGATCTGTGAGGCAATAATGGTAAATCCAGTGATATTTCCAAACTTTTTCCATCTGACTTGATAATGAAAGTGGACATGAAGAATTTGCAGGTGCAATATATCCTTGTAGGCTTAAGCATCCTTAGAAGTTCCTTCATGCAACACTGAAATATTTACAAACTTTTGGTTTGTTACTGTTTAGCATGAAAACATCTGTTTGAAGCTGGTCTTTTCAAAAGCGGTGCTTTGGATTTTGTCTTGGTCTGATAGATCGATTTTCTTGTCTCCAAAATTCCTCCTACTGGGAGACAGTCTGCCCTAAATTCACCCTTTAATTTAGCACAAACTAGGTCAGATATGCTGACCTGCAGAACTACAGAGGAAGTCCAGAAGGAAAAATTCCTCACAGATTGAAGAGAAGGGTTTGGGGGAAGATGTAAGATTTGGTTTTATTTCCCATCATCCTACTCTGATTTGACTGGTAATAAATTCAATTAATTTCTTCCAAGCCGAGTCCGTTTTGTCTGTGATGGCACTGGGGGAATGATCTCTCCCTGTCCTTATCCTGACCCAAAAACCTTGAGTTATATTTTCTCTCCCTTTCCAGCTGAAGAGAGGAGTGATAGAGAAGCTTTGGTGGGCACCTCATGTCCAGCCAGGGTCAACCCATGACACACAGTGGCTTAGGCAAGAAGCTTAAAGGGTTAATCATAAATCGCAAACATTGATCATTGTTGTAGTTGCTGTATCCTTAAATTCCATACTCCTACACTGAGCATACTTGCTGAAATACAGTATTGAAACCTAGGAAAAACAAAGAATTTAAGAAGGCAAAAGATCACACTTAATTGTCCATGAAAATTTTAGCCAACTGCAGGTGTACTCAATTAACATCTCATTAAAAAAACCTCTTGAACTTCAAATAAGCCATCAGCCTTGTATAGTGTAAATGAAGGGCATAATTGATAGCCACAGCAGAGCTAGGTTAAGTGCTTTAATAACATTCTGGCTCTCCAGAGAAAGTCAGCTCTGTTTCATCAATATAAAGAATCCATGCCAAAGAAGTTTCATAGTTTAAATGAGTTTTCTGTAGCTGCAGCAGAATAAAGGCAATAAAGTCCAGGGAAAACTCAGCATAATGCAGCACGAACTTTTTCTGTTTGCTCCTGGAATATTTGCTTCTATTTAGACTCTTTTCGAAGCAAAAATGCAGCACACATCTTATTTACTTTGATAGGCTAATGGGTACAGATTATCCATAAAGAATAAATGCCAAGGCAATTCCAAATACACAGCCCCAGTTCTGATCTCCTTCATTAATGTGTCTTGGCCAGGGGCTGATTTTGGATACACTGCCCCTACTCACCAGCAACTGGCCAGCACAGGGTGATTATTTCCAGAGCACCTGAGGCAGCAGCGGCCTGGGCCTGCAGGGAGATAAATTCCCTTGACAGAATTGCTTCACGAGAGCCAGAGATCAGTATTTTGTCCTCTCTGCTCCATCCAACCAACCCTGAACTTTGGGAAGGTTTGCACACAGAGCAAAGTCATAAATCTACACCCCTGGTACACTGATTGATGAGAGATGGAGGAGAAAAATATAACAAGCTATTTGATCCCTGGCCTTTTGCTCACTGTTATTGCTCTGGCCTTTGTGCAGCAGATACTAACCAGGTGCAGCAGCTGTAAAAGAGCATCCATTTTCCAAAGGATCATATTTTCTGTCCTTGAGGGGAAAGGAGGACTTCACAGCTCTGCTGTACTTTGAAGAGGTCAGGTACCTCCAGCTTCTTGCACTTTAGTCAACGTTTTCTCCAGCTCTGGCAGTTCATCTACCCCAGAGCTCACAGCAGGACCCAGATTCGGGAGCTGGTGGGCCTGTCAGACTGCAGGTCACTGGGGTCTGCAAATTACTTCTTAAGTGCCCCCGAACAGATAATTAACCAAAGCAATTCTCCAGTCAATTAAAATTAAGTCTGTTACAATCCCTGGAAATACTGGGAGGCCCAGAAATTGAGAGAACTAGTGGTTGATACCTGGGGTATTTCATCCTGGCACCTGACTCTTTATTAACTTTCTGATACTACCTGGAGAGTTGTGGTTATACCCTTGGTTTTCCCTTGTCTTTTCTGTGTTTTTCTTAGCATCTTCAGACTAATTAAGCATTCCTGTGGCCTCTGTCCATCCTTTGTCCTGGTACACACAATGACCTCCAGGCCAGACCTCTCATCTTCACGTGCCCTGAATTCTGCAAGTCCCCCTGATACTCCTGGACAAAGAACATTTCTTTGACTAAAATATTCATGCTACTCTTCCTCTCCCAATCCCCCTAAATGGCTGCTTTTCCAGTTCCCTGAAGTTCATATCTATTTAATCACAGGCAAAGTTCTCTACTCTCCCCCAAGCAAGGACTTAATGTGGTCTTTTCCTTTGTGGACAGAGGATCTCACGGTGATTCCCAACAATCAACTCTCAGGATACATTGCTGTTCACAAGAGGTGGATTTGTGCCAGTTCTCTATTCTCTCAATGCTGGGAATGGCTGTGGAGGTAATTTTGCACTTGCTCCATTATATTTCATGGCTACACTGCACTCTGTAGCTTACAAGCAACTTATTTCTCATATCTTTATGGTCCAAAATGCCACCATCTTATTACTGAAAGTGAAAATAACACCTCTGATAACTATATTGCTTTAAAAAAAGTCATGCCAGCTTTTAAAATAAAAATTTCATCCCATTCACTTTCTATTTTATATTTAAATGGACCCATCTCAAATAATTCTTGAGGAAATAGCAATCCCTCTATTACATATGCGTAGGATACTGAAGCAAAAACATTTTAAATACAGGAAAAAGATCTCAGAATGAAAAATATGAAAAAATCAAAGTCCTAATGTTCAGCTCCTATGTTATTTTCTAAAATTCAAGGTTGCATGTGATAGTTCTGGTGCGTGAAATTAAAACCATACAATTAGGTAATCAAATGAAAACTCCAAGAATATAGTGGGTTTTCCACACCTGTGAACTAGCACTCATTTTATTGCAGTGGCTGGCGACAAGCAGTGATCTTCAGTTGACAGAAAGCCTCCCAAAATGGGAATAAATTTTGGATCAGTTCCGAAGCCCACTATGAAAGTCAGCCCAAGAACACAGCAGCTGCGGGAGATGAGACTCTCCCAGGAGGCAAAAAGTCTCTGAGCACTTCAGGCACAGTGTGGAACACCTCCTGCCTTCTGCCCTTTTCATTTCTGCTAGCCAGGATCATCACATGGATAAAAGGCAGCGAGATTGACTGACTTTGACCATGTGACTTTATCATATTTGGATCATGCAGTGGCAGAGGAGCCGTACCTCAGAAATGCCAGTCACATCATGGGAAGGAAATTTTGCCCCTTTTAGCTTTGGCAACTCTCTCTCCTGGGAGGCAACACTAATATTCTTCAGCAGAATGTAGCCTCTGTTGTTTTAAAAAAGAAAAACAGAAGGGGTTTTATATTTGACATGGCTGGAACTAGCTTATTTGCTTATCTTGAGAGTTTGCCCTTTTCAACATTGCCTGAATTATACAGGCAGTTTCCCTCTCATGTAGCACAGCTTCATAATCTGCTTTACAGGGAGAACCAGAGTTATACAGGAAAGTTTTTCCCAACACCTCAGCAAGAGCCAAAGGACTGATTCTGAAGCTGCACTTGCATGCAACTCACTCAGAAATCTCTAACTCCACTAAAAGGAGACGTTCTGTAGAAAAACAAACAAACAACCAAAACACATCCAAGCTAAAAAAACCAAAAAACCTGAAAACCACAAAAACCAGCAAAGCAGCATTTTCATTGAAGATAAAAACTCCATGGGCAGTTCAGGACATGAGGACTAACAAGCAGTAACTGAGGTGCTTCATGTTTGCCAGCTTGCTGCTGCAAGCACCTCCTTCACATTCCTCTTGTCCTCCACAGATTCTGCCAGAGTTAGGATGTTGGGCTTTAAGATTCAGGCAAAGCTTTTTGATAAAAATATAATTAACTTGATACAAAACCCATTAATAATCTCAGTCTCATACTGAAAAAAGTGAAAATGAAATAAAGAAGGCATCAATTCAGTAGGAATTCCAGAGGTGCAAAATGCAAAGGAAATCTGGCCTTTAATTTTTAATATATGAGAATCGTGACTCAATTCTGCTGCTCAGCCAGAAGTTCAAGGAGATTTAGTACCTGCAGCTCAGGCATTGAATCAGTCTTGGAAGCCTATCAATTGCATCATTTAAACGTGGACTGCAGAAAAAGCATTAGAGAAAAACCGCAGGGAACAATTTTCCAGTGGTCAAAAAAGGAAAAAGAAAAAAAAAAAAAGGATTTTTAAAGCACTTTTAATGCATATAATTTTATCTTCCCAAGAGATACGGAGAAAATACAGTTTAAAACTCTACCTGGTTGTTAAACCCAAGACAGCGGGTCCTGAAATTTTTGTTTTCTTCTGAAAAAGATGATTTTCCATTTCTTGTAAGAAGATGGTTGTTTCTAACCTCAATCACTTTGACTACTTGTTGGTCATTGATTCTCTCCAAGACTCTGACACTTTCCAGTTTAACCAAATTTTACTTCTGTACTTTAATTTAAAATAATCTTTTCTTAGACAGTGAAAAAGGTGGGATCCTGGACCTGCAAAGAAACCAACACAGAATCCTCCATTAAAATTCCTCTCAATTATTTCAGTCTTCAAGCACTGCCCAACTGTCCTGTACCACTTCCAGACACCTGCCATGTCTCACTCACACATTAGGTTGAACCTTCTTAGCTCAGCCTCCTCTGCTGCATTTAATAAAACCCAAATAGATATAGATATATATAAAATAGACACATACATTGGACCACCCATTTCAGCCCTTCAATCATCTTGCCCCTCTGCTTTCCCCACAATGCAACGACAGTTCCACTTTCAAAAGGAAGGATGGGAGATGGGAGAGGGGACAAGCCAGGTTAGAGAATTAAACACGAGTGGCTTTTAAGCTCCCTAATTAAATGCAGAGGGCATCATATCTGCATAGCTGGATTGAAAGACTTTGGGTCATATGCTTTATTAAAGCCTAAATGAGATCAGTGATGAGTGGCATGTTTTTGACAGACAAGGCTCCTCAGGGTAATCATTAGGTGTGGCCACTGAGAGCAGAGCTGAAAGTGTGCCCTTTGTTCCTAGAAAAATACTTGGTGACATTTTCTTCCCTGCTTCTGAATCCCCTTGAAGAAGGATCAGCTGGTTGGCATTAAATGTCACTGCTTGCAATTAAGGTCATTTTAACTACAACAAGAACTCATTACTGTGTTTGAGGCAGCACCCCAGTCTTGGAGGCCCCTTTTACTTCCCCCAAACTACACCCAGGTGAATTATTACCCTTTTACAGCTCTGTCACACGGTCAGCAGTACCACTCCAGTGAACAGTTTGGTGCTGATGAAGCTGGACATCACTGCTGAGTGTCCCACGGGACCCCAAAGCCCCCAGGTCCCCTCGAGGAGCCCCCCAGAGCTCACTGTGCCATGCTGCAGCAGCAGCTCCTGCACTGGTGCAGCACATCAGCCACCCTCCAGTGCAGCAGCCAGACAAGGCTGGCAGCAGCACACCCTGACTGCTCTCTGCTCCACACCCCTGAGCGCTGCAAAACCCCACCACAGGATGTTGAACCAACTGTCAGCAGCAAAACAAGATTGTTTCTTCAGCCTGGAGCTGTCCTACAAAAGGTCAAAGCTGAGCCTCACAGCATCTGCTGGAGTTCAGTAAAATGGATCATTAAGATGAAACACCCCCTGTTAGTCCAATCAGGTCTCTGCACTGCTTTTCACAGACAGTTTTGGGGAGTCACCACATGACTGAGCCACAGCTCTCTCTCGTTTCCCTCAGTTCTCACCACAGTAAACAGGCAGGAGGAGCAGGGAGGGTTCCTGGAGGCAAAGCAAACAGGGGATTGATGGGTTTGTGTGGCTGCCCTAATCCAGCCTTTACATGTCACAATGATATTCCACTTTGACACCTCAAGCTGCAACCCACCCCACACCAACAGAGCCAGAACTGACCCAGAAATACCTATTCTCCCAATTTGCCACCTGGCATTCAGGGTGAATTCAGGCTTTTCAATTTAAACTATTTCAAAGTAACCCAAAGAGTTCAAGAAGAAGTGATGTGCACAGTATGAAGGCACAAGATAATATATAATATATAGGATAATGCATGAAAACAGCTTGAGCAAGGTGATGCCCACCACACTGCAGTCATTAGGGCTTGTCCTGAGAGCAAAAAGCAATCTGGTAAACAGATCTCACTTAAAAAATCCCTCCCACACCCATCAGATGTTTCTGAAGAGAAACATGTAAAGATCTGTGCAGCTCAAGTAGATAATTCTGTGGCCAAAATTTCTCCCTATCCCTGCTCACTCCCAGGCAAACCACACTGGAAAGGGATTGGCCTTCACATCATCAATCCATTGTTGACTGAGGTTAAGCACAGCAGAAAGATTTTTTTTCATGCAAACACAAAGGGGAAAAATACCCCCAAACATTAATATCCCTCTTCAGTCAATTTTGAAAATTATTAAAAAATAAGTGTTGTGTCTCCGGCTGTGAAAAGCTTAATATGGTTTTAAAGTTTTCACTTCATAGTCAGGGGATTAAATTCTTTGAACACAACGTGGTGTACAAAGAAGTCATCTAGTCCTGCCAGGACCTGACCAGTCTGAGGCATAAACAATCTGTCAGGAGACTGAGTCAAGGATATTATGATTCATGAAGAATATTAAAAATTAATGGCAATTTAAGTAATCGTTCCCACTTTTTAACCCCAGCACACTTTGGTTATTATTTTTCTGCACAAAATGCAGTTTGAACATTGGTTTTAGCTGCTTCAACTCAGAATTTAGTACAGGTTCTAAAGAGACCAAAAATGCAAAGTCATTCACCCAGAAGTATGTGCTTCACTTCATCTTGTTTTGCCCTGTTGCAAGGATCACTGAGCTTAAGAAGAGATTGGTCCAGAAAGTTTCCTCTGTTCTGGTTAAATTCCTTTGAAGTCAGTGGGAGTCAGCACACATACTTGTGGGTACACTCATAATAATAACAAAAAAGTACTCAATCCCAGAGATACCAGGAAACAGAAAAACTTAAATAAATCTCTCTGAAAAGTAAGTTTGTTCATAGTGTATGTACACTGCAACTAACAAAAAAAAAGGAACTCTTTCCACACACTCATAAAAATGGAGGTAAAGAAAAAAAAAGTGCGGAAAGTTCAAAGGTTCAGCAAACATCTCCTTAAAAAGCTGTTTGCTCACAATACCAAAGAAGAGTGAGCAGCCATATCAGACTGTTTACAGCTCAGCTGCAATCCAGAATCAATGCAGTGACATTCTGACACTCAGCTCTGCTGTACATTGATCTTACACTGCACAGAGGTCATTAAGGAGGTGGTTTGCCTCGTGTGTCTCTTACTTACAGGCCTGTTGAAGTATTTTTGTTTGACTGTAATTAGGAAAGAAGGAATATTATCCCCTAATCTATTCAAGTTCATCAAACAGAGCACAGCAATGGAGATTATGTTCCTTTCTTACACCCTTTAGACCCTTGAATTAGTCAAACTCTAGAGTTCCCAGTTCTTACTCCTTTAGAAAATGTTATCATCACTTCCACAAGGATCACCCAGCCCGGCTCTGCCTTGGGAGCACAGGTCATCACAAATTGTACTGCCTTGTTTTAATTATCTTATAAAATAAAAGAAACAAAATTCCAGTCTTGTGAGAGAATATTTGCCTGAAAAGCATGTCTTAGCACGGCAAATTAACCAATAACACACCAATAGTTGCTTCCCCCACTCACACTCCACAAAATCCACAAAAGAGCTCAAGGGAGATTTTGGATTTCTGCTCAGAAGCATCAGAGCAGTTTGAGTGCAGCCAAGGAAATGCCAGTTTATCCCAGAGAGATTCCTGGATAACAGGAAGTGTTTCTTTACTAGAAGGGTCGTCAAGCACTAGCACAGGCTGTCCAGTCACCGTCCCTGAAGGTGTTCAAAAAATGTGTATTTGTGGCACTTGGGGACATGGTTTGGTGACTGGCTTGGCAGTGCTGAGTTAACAGCTGCACTTGATGATTTTAAAGGTCTTTTCAAACCTAAAGGACTCCATGGTTCTATTGGTCCAGTTTATCCCCAACCCAGATAAAAAACCAGTGGTGTTATCAAAATAAATAAATACAAAGGGGAAAAAACACCTCCTTATTTGCACACGTCTCTGCCTGTACAAATTTCAAGCTTTCAAGTAAAAAAGGGATAGAAAAGACAAGAGCCTATGGAATTTTCAGCACCAATTTACTCGTGAGGAGATAATGGATTCCCTCTGCAGCTTTGACTGCACACATGATGACAGAAAATATATTTCTGGCATGAAATCACATAACCCAACCCACACATTTAAAACATGAAGAGCACAATTAGTGCTTCAGAGATATTCATGTGCCTTCCTTTACACACCCTGCCTTCACCGGAGGAGAAGGCAGATTCCTGTAGCCTGCCTACAGAAATAAGAAAATAGTCAGAAAAAGCAAAGCATTAATTGGGAGGTTAGCCTGGACAGCCAGTCAGAGTCAATAGGAGAGTTTAAAAAATAGAGAAAGTTGGCATCTCTGTCAATACTACCAATTACTTCTCATTTCCATAAGTCTTTCCCCCAAATCCATTATGTTAGCAGCCACAGAAAGTGAAATGGATTCTTAGAGAAGCCATCAGTGCCTCTATCTGCAGAACTAATGAAATTGCTGATCAATAAGAGCGTACAGTGTCTGTCCCCCAACTCCCATCCCTTCTCTGTACTCTGGTCCTATTCACCCATGTGGAAAAGTGACAGAGCTGCAAAATGAACCTGAGAGCACAAAACTGTGCAGAGCAGTGCTGCTGACCTCCACCTCTCTCACAGCTAAGCCTGTTGACATTACCAGTCTACTCAACTACTGATTTTAAGGGAAAAATAAGAGGAAAATAAGCTGCCTGAATTCAAGTCAAGAAGTTTTTCCCTATGGTCTCAACAGAAACAAACAAAAAAATCACCTATTATATTTTAAAAACGAGCATGCTTCTTGTGGATCATCTTGTTCTCATGGGAGCAGAATGAAAGGGCTTGAAAAAATCCTTAGCCAAGTCTCTAGACAATCCCCAAAGACTCACAAGCTTTCCTAATTCATCAGTGCACATATATGAGTGGGCTGTGGAAAACCACCCCAAAAATAGCAGCTGTTGCTCTGGGGGGCTTTGTCCCCCATCTGCCTACACACCACAATTTCTGTCATTCCTCCCCAAAACACCAGGGCATACTATAGAGTTTATACCCTCCTGTGCAATGCTGTGACAACAATATGTCAGCATTTACTGTGGCAGGATGACAATGATGTTTTACAAAATATTGTAAACAATGCAGAAACAGTTTTTGCCTTGCAATGCATTATGTTAGAAAAGTGACAGAAATCCCAGCAGCTCAATTCTTTGATGTGCTGTGCACATCCAACCCCCAGCACACTGAAAACAAAGAACTGGAATTGGAATATAAAACAGGCATGGCTAATTCTTTCAAATAAAAAAAAAAGATGGATATTCTCCTTAATAGTACTATAATGGTTCAAATGTGAAAGAACAGCAAAAAATCCCAACCCTGCCTGTGTATAATGTCGTATGATAGTTCCTGGGTTCCAGTAGGCAATTTTTTATAATGTAGTAGAGAAGTGCCTGTCCACAGTGTGAGCACCATTCACAAGAAGTCGAAGATTCCCTGGCAAGTGCAGAAGAATGGAAATGAAGTGCTTCGTGCTACTTCTGTAATTTAAGATCCCCACACTGATACCACATGCAGCACACAATTCACTGTCAGCATTATCAAACCTCTAATCGCACTTGCAGTGTTGTTTGGGCTCCTTTACTTAACAATTCCCAGCTGAGGGCCTTACATATCATTGCTCACATTCCATTAGTCGGTTCTGACCCAGGAGTCCTGTCTTCAGAAATGACCAGGGTGCTAGAAGATACTCATGCTGACTTCTCAAAAGAAACTGCTGGAATAACAGCAGCGTTCAGTGCAGCAGATGTCACTATTTAAAGAGGGTAAATACGTATTCCTAAACTTTCCAACAGGTTTTTTACAGTAAAAGCCCAAGGCATGTTATAGTAACCACACCAGAGCAGGGATGAGGTCATAGGACATCCTTCACACAGAGCACAGAAGATATTGGAGAGCAGATATCCCTCAGTACATCTATTTCCAAACCCCCAGGGAAAGGAGAGGTGAGCAGCAGGCACATCCATCTGTCCTGCCGCAGTTCTGGGTCAGATCCCTGGCACAGCCTCTCAGCACCCCCGGGATGTCCTTCCCAGTGACGGGGTGGGGTCGTGGTGGGTGTAACACACACCGTGCCAGATGACAGGAGCAGCTCTGGGACACTCAGCCCTTGGTGCCTCACAAAAGCTTTGGTGTCAAGCCTGTCATGGTGAGGAGCACAGGACTGGCCACAGTGGTGTGGGTGAGCTCAGTGACAGCTGCAGAGCTCGTGCTGGACAGGGGGACAACGCTAGCCATGCCACACAGGAGGGAAATAGCAATAGGATGTGGCTCCACCATAACCTACCCCAGGACATGCAGGTGCAATGCTGCTGCCTGGCTCAGTTGGGGCAGGTTGCAGGACAGGGCAGCAGCTGGGACACCACCAAGCTCCAGAGAAACCCAGGCCTCAACCCCGGCTTTAGCCCCGGCTTTAGCCCAGGCTCCACACAGTGAGCTCTTCATTTGCAGCAGAAGCGACGACATTCATTTGCATCACCCTCGCTGTATTTTAAAAGCACTTTTCAGCATGAATTTCACTTCAAAGTTCAGTGCAAATCAAAGCTTCTTGATGTGATTGAGTTCTGTCCTTTTCTCTCACATCCTTCATAGCAAAATACCTACATCAAGACACTTCAAATTATAACATCCTTAGATGCCATTTCTCACCTTATGAGTTCAGCTGCACCCTTTACTAAATGCTTGTTTTATATTTACTTCCTGCATGTTGATACTTCATCATGATTTCAGGTAGCAGTGCATTTAAAAGACAACATTATACATCAGACTTTTATCAAGCACGGCCAATTATGCAAATTCCTCCAAAAATTATTTTCAAAGAAAAAAAAGGATTGATTGCAGAGATTTACCATTTATACAGACAGTGATTTAGGAGGGTATTTCAATTGCTAATATGCCTAACAAAGATGTGGGATTTGTTTGTAAACTTTAGGCCTACAAAATTGAATGTCAACACCAGATAATTATCATGTCCTATCCAAAATGCTAAACTTAATCGAAATACTCCTTGTAGTAAATCAACAGTCAGCATTACTCTTAATGAAAGTTGATTATGATGCTGCCTGTATGTAAAAAGTAAGTACCAGCCACACAAGTACCACCTACCTCAAGCAAAAACAATGCATAATTTCTCATCACTGCCTGGCACGAGCAGTATGACAATGGCATTGCACTGGACCAACTCCACAGATGTTGGTTCTTAGGGCACAGGTACCCAACTCGTTTGGATGAGGGCCAGATTCCATATTTAATTAATGTTCAAGCTTTAATTCAGGACACCACACACTCTTCAGCTTCCATTCTTCTCAGGAACACGCTTCACAATAAATGATTAACTATTTTTTTCAGCAAAACCTTACGATGTTCACCTAGAAAATTTTTAATACTATTACTAAACCTTTTCTATTCTGCCTCATCCTTCTCTTTTCCCCCATTCTCTTCCACCTTGTAGTCTCTCCTTTGGCCTTCCTCTCACTTTCCCTGCTCTAATCTTTAAACAACAGTTCAGACATTAGAAATCAGTGTGTTGAGGTTGACCCTTGCAATTTCATTAACGGTGCTCTGTGCTGCTGTAAGCTGATTTCTCACTCCTGAGATCACCCTAACTTGGAAATATAACAAATCTACACATTGCTTTGCACCGAATTTCCTGTTTAATCTGCTAATCTCTCTCTGATGTTAAGATCACAAAAAAGAACAATTTAAAGTGCTGCAACTCAGGAGCAAATATATATCCTGTTTCCATTATTTCCACTGCAGTCAAATCCTATTTGAATACAAATACATCTTTCCTGGCGTATATCTTCTGAAAATTTTGCATTTTATACCAGAAAAGAATTATCTTTAAATTGTGAGGAGTCACAAATATTTCAGCCAAAATCCAAGATGTTTTCATTCTCAAATGTCTTTATATGATTTACAGGAACTCCTCTTTCATTGCTATTCTTTCCCCTTCTCTCACAATGTGGTTAGTGGGAGATATCTCCTGTACTGGCCTGTGAAAAACATCCAAATCATCCAGGACAATTTTACATTATGCAAACCTTGATGTGCAGTTTGCAACACCCAAGAGTCTTCTGTTTTATCCTGCACTCAAACCACACGAACTAAACCAAGCCTAACCTGTACAGCTCTTGCCCAAAGAGGATGGGAAGATGCCTTTTGCACTGTAACCAGTTTACAGATGAGATATTGTTGTGAAAATACTTCCTAAACCATCCCAAAATGTTTTATCATTATATGGCTTGAATGCCAGCATTCTAATTTACCAGAACAAAAAAGGCAAGGCAAGCTCTGGTGATTCTTGCACAGCTCTACCATCTACCAGAAAACAAAGTAAAAAAACTCCAGGAATTACTAATAACTTCCAAATTACCTTGGGAATAGACATTGCTGTGTTAGAAAAATGTAGGGGGGATCATAAGAATGTTTATGGTTTCCACTAGGAAGCCTCAACACACTGCAATAACAGTTAGAAGCAGTTTCTTAAATGATTAGATCATAACACATAAACAACTAGCAGCATTTTAAGGCATGATATTTGCATTTGTTCCACAATAATAAATACATTTGCCCCGTTCTGTTTTAAAACTTACCCTTCATAAAATAGAGAAACTCAGTTTCCAAATCAACAAGACGAAAACTGCATGACTGTTGAGAGCAGAGGGGACCCTTTTTTCCAGGCTGCCTCCATGGATAAAAAATCCATCTCACCTGGGTGAGTTCCCTGTGAGGCCTCGGAACCGGGACATGCAAACAAGTTTGGGTTGCAACTGTTGTTTTCAAAGTTATTTGCTCTTCTCTGTGCTTGTCTCTCCCTTCCCGTTGTGCTGTGCCAACATTTGATCCTCGCACCACCCCACACCATGTCCTACAAGCTCCCCGTGTATTCCATGCCTGTTGGATACAGGCTGCTCCTCCTGCTGCGTGCCATAAACAAAGAATCTGCTCTTACTCAAAATAGTTTATTCTCCCAGTAGGAACAAGACATAACAGAAAGACAATATTAAAATAGACAGTGTTAACATATGTTTCTTACTTGGAGATTGCTGTCTCCTGGGGATAGCCAAGGCAGCCTTAATTTTCCAAGCAACCCAAGGAAGTGTGTGCACATCTAGGACATCTCCCTCCAGGACTCCCTTGTGTTGGGCAAGAAAATCCTCTTAACTATCTCCCACAGGAGAGAGAGATTGACCCCTTTCACATCTGTGACTGCTCAGGGTTTCCTCCTCCTTACCCAAACAAGTGGAATAAATTCAAGAAGAGTTCAGTCTGGAAACTTGAGGCCTCTCTCTGTTCTACAACAAGCACTTTCCATCTCAAACACTCCTTTTTCCCCCATCCTGTCCTCAAGAAACCCCCTTTAAGTAAACTCACGTGTTCCTACAGAAAAGGAGCATTATCTTGGCCAACAAGGTGTTCCTTAGTTTTGCTCAACCATCACCACACTTCTACCAGAACCATTCCTGTTCCTCACGCCTACACTATAAAGTGTCAACCCCAAAACTTTCTTCTTCTGACAATGAGAACACAAAACAGAAAAGCATGCTGGCTCTATGTTACACATGATGCTTTTTGAATACAGACATCGAGCACCAGAAAGCCAAGAAAATGTCATTTTTAACAGGATGAAGCTGGTGGTTTTGTCAAAACCACTAGGAGAGTTACCAAACAAATAGATGTGATGTAATACTCTGGGTGATTTGCACCTCTACCAGAGCACTGTGGTTTGATAACAGCAGCATTTCCCCTCTCTCCTTTTTCTCTGAAAGATTTAATATCCTCTGATACCTGGCTTCTCCTTTTCAGTCTTTGTATCGCTCTCTTGAATTTATGTGCATATTCCAGCAAATAAGGGGGGGAAAATTTTGCCTTCTGTTTGCCCTTAAGCTATTTACAGGTCAATTTTAATGATGGACATGAGAACTAAGAGTTTGCCTGAGGCTTTGAATTCCCAGCTCCACTTCCAGGCAGTCCCCAACCCCTTTGAAATTCACAGCAGAGTTACCATTTCAAACAATGTTTCCAGCATTCTTTAAAAAAAAGAAATCATACAAAAATCCTCAAAACCAAACCGAGCCTGTGTCAAACAATTTATGCAATTCTCAAGAAATGAAAACTGAGCGAAAATATGAATAATTGAGTAGGACTCTGTTTCCTAAAGTCTGATGGAATATTTCCTTTGTCTGACACTCCCTGGGGCCCGTGCTACTGAAAACACTGTCAGTTAAAGCTCTTCCATTTCCAGGAGCTGCCTCAGGAGTGAGAGCAGAGTATTTCTGGCTGTTGTCACACACCCTGCTCTGGAAGGATCAGCTGCTGAGAACTCATCTCCTGGCTGCCACTCACTTGGGGACACCTGAAGGGCCACGAGGTCACCCCTCACCACAGCAGCCAAAGGAGCATCAGCAGCACTGAAACAAGGGGAAAGCACAGCTCTGGTAAGGATTTGCTCCTGAAGAGCAGTGTGAGAAGGCATCAGCAGCTGCCCTGGTGCTGAGGCAGGGGTGGTTTGTGCTCTGGGCTTCAGCACCCAAGCTCCAGTGCACACAGGAGCACCACACAAGGACTTCAGAACCCAGATTCATCCCTTCTGTGAGAATAAGCCACAAAAATATGAATTGTGCCTTGGGATGCCTATGGTAGGGTGCCACAGCTTGGATCAGCCAGCACACAGCAGCTGTAGCAAAGATTAAGGTAATATTTATGCTGAATAAATCTTCAGTAGGAAATTGTGCCAAAGGTAGAAATATGCATGTAAATTTAGCTGTCCCCAAGCAGCCACACCCTCCTGCTGAGACACACGGGGAAATTCACACAAACACCTCATATGATCCCACTCAAATCAAAAAGTAACCAACCCCTCAGGCCACCCTGACCAAGGCTGCTTGACCTGTGCCATTTCCACTGACTTTATCAAATACTGACTCAGACAAGGAAGGCGCTCTTGTTTTAATTATGGGCAGTCCTTTTCTTTTTACCGCTCTAGTTTTCTTTCCACCGCTCTCGTTTTCTTTCCTTGATTAAAAGGGAAATTTTTTCCAAATGTGACTTCTGAAACTTAGTAAAATTATGCTCAGGATGATCCAGAAGAGCTATTCAAGCACAAGTCAAGTCCTGGCAGTTCCCTTTTATGATAGCTGAAGACCTGGTCTCAAGGTTTGGCATTTGTCACTAAAATAAAAAGTGAAATATTACTGAGCAATTTCTGCCGTAGTCCCATTTCAAAGGTAATGTTTCTTTAGAAATTAATTATTTATTTATTTTGGGGTCCAAACCATTTCTTCTTATGTCAGAATCGTTTTCTAAAGGTCTGAATTTTAAAAGAAAAATCCTTTTAGAGGAGGCTTTAGTTTTATGCTGTCTCATCTCTTTTGGCAACAGCTACAGTAACTAGAGAGTTGTTGCTTTCTTGGTTTGATTTTGTTTGTTTTAAAAGAGAAACTGTTACCAATATGTCACCGAGAATTCATCTAACAGAGCCCTCAATGAGTATATTTAAAGGGGAGAGGAAGAGATTGCAAGAATGAAGGATGTGAAAGAATTGTTATTATGTTGGTGTAAGCAGCTATACATCATTACTTAGCTTAACAACTGAACTATAAAAAAAGATACAGCAATATCTTTATAGCAATAAACATATTTTGTGAGACATAATTCTGTGTACCTGAGACACGGCCCTCTTGGGTAGAGCATGAATTTAGATTATGGAAATATTACTTACTCCTGAACACTTCCTAAATGTCTCCAGGAAAACAAAACATACATCTCTCCAGCAATACTGACAGAGTTATTATTAAATATTATATGGAAGTAGCTGTAAACAACCTGATATGACAGAGTGTGCTCTATGTAAAAGATTATGCACGCATTACTGGAGGGGGAAAAAAAGCCGATTGAAGGAGTATTCTGACATCATCTGGGTTGGGTTTTTTTTTCCCCTTAATGAAAAAATTGGCCTCATTGATCTTAGAAAGCATTTAAGCCCACATTCCAGCACGTGGCCAACAGTGGTGGAGCAGGGTGCTGTCACACCTGGAGGTTAGAAAAGGCACTTTGCTGTCTCTGTCCCCCTTGCACTGACTGGCACAAGGAGCAGCAAGGCTCCCAGGAAGATGAGCCAGATTATGGTTTTATTTTGCAGGGTGTAGATTAAGCAGAAAAGCAGCAGGCATGGGGAAATGCTTATTTTAAAAAAAAGGCAAAGTGTTGCCAGTGGTTTTGCCTACAGCCCTTCGTTCTGTGCGAGGCAGCAGTTTCCAGGTCCCACTGCCTTCAGACTGGGGTAGAGAGAGGTACTGAGAGCTGCCTCTCCCAGCCCAGCTCTGGGAACTACTCTGCTATTCAGAGTGTGAGGAAAAACCTGTAAATTTCTGACCCCCTCCACGATTTACACCATGAGAGGTTGATATCTCTGTACTAGGAGCAGCACTTGCAGATTGAGACTCTGCAATTTGACAAATTTCTGGGGCACTACCCTTTCTATGGCGCTCTCCCCATCTCTCCTGTGCTGAGGACGTGGTCCTTGGTGTTTCCCCACCCCAGCAGCAGGACAGGCAGGGAGCCCTGGTGCCACTCACCTGCTTTCACCTTGAGAGAAAGCTGTAAAGACTGGAAATGCAGACAATCCCTCTCCTGCACATCAAGTTTCATTACTTTTGCTCTGCTGAGTCCTGCCTGGCCCCCAGATAAAAGCGTCATCTCTGTATAGTAAGCTGGGAAAATACCACAGAGAATGAGCCAGGGTTTGAATGGAGAGCTCTGCACCAAGAATTTCGTGGCTTTCCTCGGGGAGCAGGATGTGCAGTGACTCAGGTGAGCCAATCAGCATTGCTCAAATTATACAGAATTCATCCAACTTGGCAGTGAGCCCCTGACGAAGAATTAGTCAAATAAGTTATAAAAAGAAATTCAAATGCATCAGACTATTGCCACCTGTTTGCGAGAAATTTATGAACAAAAATGAAGTTTCATGAATAAATTATTCACAAGTTATCTCCCCATTGCTTTTCATTAACTTCGATAAAACACGCTTTCATCTCTTTCCCTTGCAAATCATTTGGACAGATCAACCTTTTCACTCAACATATTTTAACTAAACAGTAATAAATCCTGAGCAACCAAGCAGCCTTTATGCTAAGAAACCAGTGCCTATTGTAGCCTGTATATAACAATCTGGGTTTCATTTCTTTGCTGAGCAAAACCAATTCCATTTCCAGAATGCCATCACTGGTAACAGACATTTAATAGGCTGGCTTTCTCCAATAAGCTGTATCTTTGAAATAAATCTTGCTGACTCTAACGCTTATAGAAACACTATCTGAGCGTGCTGTGAGACACTTCTAATATCTACATCCCAAAACACCCTTTCCAATTTTGTGGCAAAGAAGCCTTCATGAACAATATCGAATTCAGTCAATCAGATTATTGCATTAAGAAGTCTGTGTCTGGCTGCTGGAAGGCAGCCTGTGTTTCCTCTGACTCTGAAAGAGCAGCATTAGCCACAGGTTCCATCTCTGTTACCTGTAGTCTTAACACCTGCATGTGTCAAACCATAAGACATTACAGTATTGTTGTTAAAAGGAAATATATGGAAGCTTAATCTACCCTTAAACCAATATGCAATTATCTATGGACAAAGGTGTGTGACAATTGAGGTCCAAACCAAGGTGCTGGACTTCACTAATTCAGCAATTTCTCACTGTAGCAAAGAATAAAAGATGCAGCACTGCTTTGCCCTAAAGTCCATCTCAGCCTGGCTGCACAGTAGCAACTGCAAGTGAACAGAAATATTCACTCGGCGTGACAGAGCCCAAAGCCCGACAAAGTCGGGACAGGGAAGAGGGAGCAACAGCCGCTCCTACATCATGATGCTGCTGCCACCAAAAATCTCATAAAATTATGGATCACCTTGCAAGGTACTGGGCCTTATTACAAAACCAAACCATGCAAAACCTAAGTTTTGCAAACACTTCAGACACATGAACCTTTTATTCTTTACACACAAGCCAAGAGAGATGTGTACCCATCCACTGTATTTGCCTTAAGCAACTCATTACAAATGAATAAAGTCATTCATAAACACCAAAATGCAAATGCTTAGGCTGTAATAAGCAACTGGTTTTCTCCAGCTGCAATACACATTACACAAAATTGTTCAATTTACATCAATTATTCTGAACAATAGAAACAAAGTCATTACAGAGAGCACTGTCCAAGTGACATTCTGCTCCATTATTTAGATGACATTCACCAGGATGGAAATCCAACACTCCCCTCATTATAGTTCTAATCAACATGACATCATCACCCACAAAAAAAAACCCCAAAAAAACCTTCAAACAATATCACCATCTGTAGAAATACCTTGGGTAATTCTGGTCTGTAATGCCACTGCTGTTTTTAGTGTAGAGAATTTAAGATGGGTGAGATAAATTAATTCTCCCTCCTCACGGACAGTAAATATTAGGAGTGAGGAACCTTTGGTATATCTCATGCATCTGCTCTATTTCCCAGTGTTTATCAGCCTTTCATCTGTTCACCCATATGGGCTGCCTCATTTTTATAAGGAATTACTCAATATTAGAGATTCATGCGCTGGAACGTTCCATACACTCTTGATATGATGATTATAATTAGATGTGTGAACCAAATTGATGCTCGTGAAACCCTGAACAAATATCCTGCATAGCCATACAAGAGCTTCAAATTTTAATAAACCCTAATTTATGTTTGGAGTGCTAAAACACTAATAATACCAAGGAGTAATTTGCTGGCATTTAAAAACCCTATTAAACTAAAATATGTTAACATAAACCTGTTGTTAGCAGGGAATAACCAGTTGTCACCTAGAACACTGTTCCTCTTCCACTTCACTCTGGTTTGAAAATTCAAGCAGCAACACTGTTTGGGAAAATCTTGTCATATTGTTGGTACTTGTAGAAGTGATTTTTTCTTTCTTTTCTAATACAACCAGTTCCACCCATTCATTACCCAGACATACTTTCAGTGACACAGCCTGACCTTTATCACCCAAGTGATTGCTCAGGAAAAAAATCTTTGCCTGCAAATATCCACATACTCCTCAGTGAGTGAGAGGGTGGCACTGGGACACAGCTGCCACGTCCCCATCTCGTTCTGACCCTGGTGACTCTCCTTGCCCAACATGTCAAACAGCAGCTCCAGGCACACAGAAACTCTGCGAGTGGCCACAGGAATGACACCACACTGAAATTCACACAGCACTGAAAATATTTTTCCATGAAACTTTATCTGTGTGGCCTAAAAAGTGAGAGGCTGAAGAACTTTCCTGGCACACCCTGCTTCCAGCCCATACCCAGGCCATAAAGTGCTACCAGCTCCAATCTCATTTTTTAACTCTTACCTACATCACTCACCGCACTCAATATTTTCACGAGAGTTTCTAGAGAAATTTGGTTTCTTCTACTTTATTCAAAAAGAAATGGACAGGAAAAAAAATCTCACCACTTTGTCTTTCATTTTTAGGGAAAACCTCTTTTTCACTCCTTTAAAGCAATTTCAATTCTCAGGATGAGCTCTGTGCTTGGATAAATCAAGGGCAGCAATGATTGGGTCCATAATTCCCTCTTTAAGGGAATCACAATTATGATAATGAATTCTATTCATGGGATTCATATGTTTTCAGGTAAAAAGTAGAGGCCCTCAGCATCAGGAGCTTACCAATGTATCAAAGCAACAGAATATTCAACTACAAAATGAGCAACTACCGTGTCTTAGCATGCAATGCTGATTTTTTAAAAAAGATTAGTAGGTCACTTGAAAGGAAATGTAACTAGTTTAATAAACTTCTCTTTAAGGACATCCATTAAAAGCCAGAGATGCATTCTCCCAGTGAAATCTAAAGTATAAAACAAAAGACAGACATAAGAGATTAATTCCCAAAGATCCATCCAAAATGTCTATTACTGATTTTCATAAGCAGCTTTCAAACTGGCAAGGATTTTTTATCACGTATCCTTTCTATTCTCACTGCAGGATCATGACACATACACAATTTAATATTTTTAGCCAGGACAAAGCACCACACACTCACACCCAACTGAGCAGCCCCAATGCCACCTCCCCAGCAGCAGCCTGGTGCTCTTATCTGGTGACCACTGACAGGCAGCAGAGGAGGCCCCCACGGTTAAAAATCAGAGATGACTCCTGGTTGGGTGAAATGGGCTTTTGGTTTCAGTTGCAGCGACACTAAGAACAGGTGAACAGTGAGAAAAAGCCCTGTCTGAGGCATAGCAGACAGCTAATTATTGTGTGGGAGATTGATAGAACCTGTTAAACACACAGAGAAACTTTTTAATTAAAGCTATTAGAAACATAAACCCCTTCTTTGAATTCTAGAGGAAGAAGACTTGTCTGGGTTCTGGGTGGTTTGTTGTTTATTGTTTGGATGGTGTTGGGTTTGTTGGGTTTGGGGCATTTTTTTTCAGGGGGAGGCTGGTAGTGTGTTGAAATTTTATATAGCCAGAAGTCAATCCCCTCCTTTATTAGCTCCTGGTATGGGTAATGAACGTACTAATGAGTTTTCTTGGCTTGGCAGTGAGTGATTGTTTTTTAAAGTTGTAAGTGAGGCAGCTGGTAGCTGCTCTGCAGAGGGGAATTCATCTGTGCCTTACCCACAGCATCACATCCCTCTAGTGAGCACCAGCTCCAAACAAACACTACATCAAAGAATCAAGATAATTTGTGCTGCTTCATATCCTTAGTGCAAGTTTCCAGCAATTATTTTTTTTGTAAAAAAGAATAGAAGTTTCGTAGTAATTAGGCAGCCAGGTTTAGGAATTTGAGTACAAAAAAAAAATAAAAAATAGGGGAATCAATGAACTCCCTATCATGATTATTTTATTATCTGTGTATACATTTATATTTATATCTCTTCACAAGAGAATTTAGGCATTCCTTTGGAATAGATATATTTGTGTGAGTGCACATGTGGTGATATATGTATTTTCACAAGAATTTGAGTGTGCAGTATCTTGACAAACCTTTTAAATTTTAATGCTTAATTTCACACTGACATTTTAGTTTCCTGTGAGAGGTTCTGAACGTGACGGGAATTTCAGCAGTGCAAAACTGCCAAAAGGCTTTTACCTGCTTGGAAAAGAACTAATAGAGCTATTATTGTTTAATAAACAATATGCCTGTACCCCAGATATCTCCTCTGAATGAATTGAATGTCCCAGAGGAATCAGATTCAGCATAACTTTTAGATGAGATTTGCAATTCTTCTCGTGAATGACTTTTTTTTTTTTAAGCAAGAGATACTTAATTGAATGTAATTAAATCACTCTACAATCAACACAGGTTTTAATAGCAAAGTACTCCTTGATGAGTTTCATGGAGTTGTGTTAGTGAAAAGCAGGTGAGAAATGCAATGGCCCCGGCTCCTAGGTACACATGGCAATTTCCTCATCAGCAGGGATTTGGATAATATTCATGAAAAGCATTCTGATACATTTGGTTTTTGTTGGGATTTATTTCGTCTGTCTAGGTCAAATGAGACTGATATATATTTAAAAATTCTTCTGATTAACATTACTGCACGTATTTATGAACAGAACCTTTGCAACCTCTTTTATTCTGACTTCAGCTGCAGAAGAGCCTTACTGACTTGTACTTTGATACTCAGTAATAGTCACCAAAAGACTCATGTAATTTTCATTACACTAACTCGATGGGAATCATTTAACAGGCACAAATCTGTCCCCAGTTTTTAAAGGAGATATGCAAACCCTTAATGCTGGTATGGATTTATATGTGTTAACACATCTCCAGTTAGGGCCTGATTTGGATGTTGTTTGAGGTCAGGATTTGTATTTGATGGAATCAGTGACATTCAACAGAAAAATCTGAGCATTCGTACAGAAACAAAGTAGACTCCAATTTCAATAATCTAAACTTAAACCTGATTTGCAGAGCAGTACAGCATTTATGTTGTTTAATATCACTGCTCTTTGAAAGTGCTTTTTATCTGCTTTGCATATATCTATCCTGCTAACTGCACATTTGGAATATACGTATTTATTCCTCCCAGACACCCAGGACAGGCTGCAAAGCCTGTACAAGTGCTCCTACTGAATTCTTACCTGTGTGGATAGAGTCCATCAATAGTTACAGGAACAAGAATACTATATAAGCTAGTCACCTCTGAAATATTTTGAGGTCAGCTCAATAAATAACCAAAATCAGGATTAACAGTCCCCAGCTTGGTAAATCACTTTGGGATTTCTGAAGCCTTCCTAAGCATCAATCTCTTATAGTCATCGGCCTATAACTTTTAACTTATTTTAGCAAAAGCAGCTCTCTGGTCTTGCTTTACCTTATTTTCCTTCTAGTGAATATTCACCAGAAGAGACCCCCTAGGCTCTGTGGGGATAAATCATGCCAACTTGGAGAACACTGCCTGCTATGAGGACAGTCACTGCCAGTAAATGCCAGTTTAGTGAGATCTGAACTGAGAACTATATGCAATACACAGAAAGTTTGGCTTTATGTGACAAATTGCAACACAGCAGCATATTCTCAACTAAATCACATCATGGTCCTGCACAGCATATCAACAAAACTGAGAGGAGGATAACATTTGGGATTCTGTGCAGAACTCCCATCCTGGCTCTCTTTAGAGCTATTGTATAACAACTCTGAAACTACTGATCCATCCTCACCTTAAGGCAGTTTTCCTACAATTCTGGTTTTATGGTGGCACTAAAGTCTCCATGTAGTAGCAGCTTCCACTGGTGTGGAAGTTTTATTACCAAGTGAGAAAAGTGCTGATACACAAAATTACTGTAGGTTTAGCACCTGCTAAATTGGCACTGCTGTATCTGAAGCTCATCTGAGTCTATAGACTGGGGAAATTGAGAGTAGTAATATGACAGGTTTGATTGATTTAAGCACTAGGCTGATTTCAGCAGTGATGAACTGATCATAGTTTCCCTCTTCCCTACCCAAGAATGGTTTTGTTTTATAAAATGACTTACAGACTTTAGCTTGGCTGCAAATGTGAGAGCTCCAGAGCAATTTCACTCTTTGTTTCTTCCCAACAGTCAAGCATCATTTCTTATGGGCCCTTTCCTAAACCTAACATCAGGTCATTCATGCAAGTATTTAATTTTGTTTACATGGTTTTTCTCTTTCAGTAAATTTATGAATTATTTTGACAGTTTCATAAATCAGATGCTTCAAAAAGTATTTTTATTAATATGCCCTGAAAAAGGCCATGACATTTACAAAGACAAGAGAAAAAGTTACACTTTCATGAATTTAATAATTATTGCTGCCACTGGACTCTTAGAGAACTGTTTTTATCAGAAGGATAAAATAAGTTTCAACAAACTCCATATAAACAGCTACTTTTAGAGATTTTGTGAGTGCATACAAATACTCCATCAACTGTAATTACAGAAACATGTGGGAAACAGGGTATAAGTTTTCAAAAATGTCCTTGTAGACCAAGAATCCAAAATATTTGTTATTTCTAAGCTTTAAAAAAATCCAAGAGCCTAACTTCATGAAAATGAGATCAACACTTCAGTTATAATAAATTCCAAGAAAAATAAAAGTCACGAATAATGATATGATCTCAAAATGGACCCACACTGAACTGCTTATATCAGCATAATAAAGCATTAAAATACCCCTTTTAAAACCTGAATTCCCCTTAAATAACGCTAGCAGCACCATAAACAAAGATCCAGGAATTGCCCCTAGAAAAAGGGCCCTAAAAAGGTGGGAAAAAATGCTTTAAGAACTGGCATACTTTAGCAGGAAAGAGTTCAAAGTGTGCCCTTACACTGCGTCCCCGCTCCCACCCAAACATTCCCAGATCATTCCTTAGTGGGTTTTGAGCACAGGACCTTTGGAGCAGACTCATGAGAAGGCTCAAGAGGGTAAGAAAGCAGCACCCTTGCTTTTTTAATAACAAACTTTCAGCTCCTTGAAACCATTTTACTGCTTCATGCTAAAGCCCTTGGGAGAAGATGCTCAAGTAGCTCATTTACAGAATCGAGAAGAATGAAAAAGAAGAAAAACATCCAGAGCGCAGAAAAGATCTCCCAAACATTTCTCTCAAACAGTGCCTGCTCCAGCTGAGTTTGACAGAGGGCCCTGGAAGTTTTTGAGCCTGCCTGGAGCAGCACGAGGTAGATGTTACCAACACCTTTTTACACGATCTGCAGGGCACCAGTGCAGACCCGGGGAGAGCAGAGCAGCTTTAGAGCAGCTGGGACACCTTGCCCATGGGCACGGGGTGCTTATCTCCCTAAAAACCACCACGTTTCCCTGCCGAAACGGAATTATTGGCAGCACTTTAAGGATCAGAGCACCATGTGGAAAGCTGACTGCAAGGCAAAAGCCCAGAGCTGCACGTTTGTGCCGGGCAATAATGCAGCACCATAACCAGAGAAGCATCTCCCCTCAGGCCGCAGCCTCAGCCCCGCGGCGCTGGAGCTGTTCCTGCAGCCCGCACCAGGAGGATTTACACAGACACACCCCAGCGCCGTTCTCTTGCCATAACAAAGGCCCTAAAACTTCCTCTGCTCTCCACTGACTCGGGAGTTTATCCCAGACAAAGAGACATAGATCAAAACCCTGTAAAACCCAGAAGACCTCGGATAGCAGGCACCATACCCATATAATTCTTCATAAGTGGCAGAGCTGCCAAATCCTACCTAGCACAGTTCCAGCACTGCTCTGAGATTAGCATGAGGCTGAGTGAGATGCCTCTGCATTTTTTTTAATTCCTGTTTTTTAAAACCAAACCATAAAGAAACCTTTTTCTAGCTTTATTAAATCAAATGTACATGCAGGGAAAATAAAAGTACAGATGCATCATTTGAATACACAAATACAGTTTCCACAGAGAACTGTGAATCAGGTTTCTTCTGCTGTTATAATTTACAATTACTTATCACGTTAGCTCCTAATTGTCTTTTCAGAGTGCACTCAATTACAAAATTAGAATCGTTATCTTCCTGTAACAGCCACCTTCTAGACAGATCCACATAAAATGTGCAAATTGACTAGAAGAATATTTTTCCTGTTCACCAAAAGGTTGTCCTGAATCCAAGCTTAAGTATGTTTTTGTTTTTCTGCTAAAGAAAGCAAACCAACTGCTTTCTGGAAGTGACTTTTTTAGCCATTTGCTTATACACAGACCCGGTAGTGTCATGGATTAATAATTTTACACAAAATCATGATTTTGCCTTATTTTTTTAAACCAGCTTTTGGCAGTAAGGCATTTTCAATATTCCCCAGCAGCCATTCACTCCAAATGACTGAGGAAGAAATAAACATTTCCTATTTCATCTTTTCCCCATCTCTTTTTAAAAACGGGGAAATTCTCAAGGTTTTGTTCAATCCCCTTGTTTTATGGATGTGGTCATCCACTTCAAAAGGACTGAAACAATTAGCAAAAATCACTTCCTGCTCTGACTGAAGCATTAATGGATACTCCTCACACACACCATTGACTCATGCCTAGCAGGAGGGTAAAACAAAAGCACACCAAAATCCTCCCCATCTTTTGAAGGAGGCTGTTTTCCCCAGCTAATCAAACAGGATGAAATGCCGAGCCGAGGCTGCCAAGGCCCAGGGCTCGATGCTTTGCAGCTTTAAACACGTCTCAAATACACTGGATGCATTGTGATCGAGAAAATAAAACCTGAGCACCTTTCAAAGCCTGCCAGGATCAAATCTATGTTTCATCCAAAGCGGGAAAACTTTGACATCCTACAAATTCAAGTGGTAATAGCCTGTGAAAAAGGACAGTTAAATATTAATGCCTGTACAAATAACAGGCCTCATTCATCTGGAGTGCCATTTATTTCCCTTTTCCATGCTCTCCTGAATGTATTTGCATTTTCTTCTTAGAGCAGACCTAAGTAGGGCTTTTCACCCCGAGTCATAAAATAGTTCACAGCCCAGTTTTTCAGGTCTCTCCATTGGCACACAGGTGAGCACTCAGGGGCTGAGTGCCAGCACTGCATCAGAGCTGTGTGAAAGGAGTCTGCACACACCTGCAGATTGGCACAGCAGCATCAGTTTCCCTGATGTGGGAGCCCCTGTTCCTTGCTCAGACTCTGTCTGGACACAGCTCCCAGAGGAGAGATCCTCACTGCCCCCTGAGACAGGCTCAGGGCTGAACTCATCCCTGCACCAGCTGGATAAACAGTGTTCAGTGGTGGAAATGAGGCTCCACCACCTCTGCTTGAAGACTTTTGTACCCTCATCCCATCCCACAGGCGAAAAGTCTGCTTCTATCAATGCCTGAAAGGAGCTGGGCAGAGAGCTCCAAAGCACAGAGGGTTCCCCAGCACAGAGCTCCTGCCTGACACCACAGTGTATTGTATTTGGTATTTATACTTAGTGTAAAAGTACCAAAGGGTGTTATGTCCAAATTTAAGGTTCAATCTCCAAGCAGCACCAATTTCTCAACATCTCTTTTTGGTTGCTTATTTCAAAAGCTTCCCTTGGACAAACTGTTTTGGGAAAGATTAGAATGAAGAAAGAAGGGTTGTTTATGCATCAGTTCAAAGTCACTGGGAGTCTCACGCTGAACTTCGTGGTTTTAACAAGAAATGGTGCAAAGGGATTTTTAGGATGGTGCACGTAGATAAGTAGGGTAATTCTCTCAGTCTGGCACTGTGTGTTACAAGAAAGGCATGAGAAAGATGAGTGGAGCAGACAGCAGAACTGCAACTCTAAATGACAAGAAATGCATTGGAAAGAAGGAAAAATTCTAGTTTCAAGTGAGTCAAATTTTTAGTAGCTTTCAGATATGACCAGAACTCCCTAGGAAAGCCCAGAGCTGTTTGGGTAACCCTTCATTTACACACATTTAACCCACTTTTTCCAGCTTTTACTTTCCATGACATTTTTGCCATTTTGTAATTTCAAGGTAGCTGCATAATTTTGCATACATTTAAGGTAAGTCGTTAATCATTATTAATTCCATTGGTATTCTCAGTGCTAACAGTAACCATTATTAACCTATTTGACAGTATTGCAGATTCCTTTAGCATTAATGTGATTGTAATACGTAAATCCATAGGAATTCAATTGTAAATTACCATTATTCAATGTACTTAGCTTCAATGCATAATTCTGCAATTTGTGCAGAAGGAAATTACATGTTGACTCAGAAGACATAACTTTTCAGGGCTTCACAAAACCAAATGTGAAGAATTTGTACCTATAATTATATTAAAATGTAAGTGAAATATATAATGCAGCTACATTAAAGGAAATATACTGCTTATATCCTTAGCCATGTTGCTTAAAGGAAAATGCCTCATATTAAACGGGCTCTTTGCATCAGCTACTCATGTAACATGTATTTACTTAAAAGCCAGCAACATGCCAACAGGAGTAGAGGCCTTAATCTAAAGAATATTAAAGAGGAAGTTTTGACAATTTGAGTTTTAAACATATTGCTTTTCAAGGGCCTGTTCCAAAGTCAATCCCTGGCTTCAGGGCGCATTGGATGACATCCTGGCAAAATCCTTCCCTCGGGGGGCAGTCCTACCAGGGGCAGCTGAGGACACTTGGTCTGTCCAGCCTGGAGCACACTGAGGTCAGAGCTCTCCTGGGGCTGCAGCTCCAATCTCTGCTCCCCTGACAGGACCCCAGGGAACAGCTGGAGCTGTGCCAGGGGAGGGTCAGGCTGGAGATCAGGGAAAAGTGCTTCCCCCAGAGGGTGTTTGGGCACTGGAACAGGCTCCCCAGGGAGTCCAGGCTCCCCAAGGAGTCCAGGCTCCCCAGGGCCATGGTCGCAGCACCAGCCCCACAGAGCTCTCAGGGACAGGGTGGGATTGTTGGGGTGCCTGTGCAGGGCCAGGTGTTGGACCCTACAATCCTCATGGGTCCCCTTCCAGCTCAGGGTGTTCTGTGACTTACACAGACAACACATCCTTCTTTAACTCCAAGGGACTTCACAGCACTTGGTCCAGGACCTGGAAGAAGGAGAAAAATCTGAACCCACTCTCACCCTGGAGACAGAACCTGCTCCACTCACTTAAGAGCTGACCCCATTGTTTCTGTGGGCTTTTTATGGAGCTACTGGAGGCAGTCAGACAATGCACGGCATCAAAATGTCAATCATGTTCAACCAAGATTTCATTCTCTGCTCTCAGGAGTGTCATTGAGTTCAAACAGAGCTCTGTGAAATGATCAGAATTTTATCTACACGCTTTACAGGGAGTGATCTTTTCAAGTTATTCACTTGAGTAATTTCATTGATGTTTAAATTTAATGGAATTGCTCGCATATACATTGGAGGTTTGCAAGTTAGTAGTCAGTAAAAAAAAAAAATCCAAACTTTTATCAATGAAGTTCAGATAAGAACTTTAGAAAAGAAAAATTTTTGCTCCAGGCTGTGCGGTAACATAAAATTGGGCCTAAAATTTCATGAGAAGAGGCTTTTATGGTCTGCTCGCTTTAGCCAGAAATATTGCAAGAACAATTTCTGATGATGAAGACTAGAGCTGTGAACTCAATATTCTGCTCTTCTGGGCACAAGGTTCATTTGAAATTCTAGAAATAGAAGGAATTAAAAGAAAGATATTCTTGGATTTATCACCTCAGGATTTTTTAGGGCCAACTCATCAACCCATTCCAGATGGAAGTTAAATTTGCATCTGTCAATAACCAAGTTTCAGAACACGGAATTAGTTCTCAGTTAAATAATCTTGGAGCCAAGGAGGACTGAAGCCTGATCAGGCTCTTAACAGAAAAACACCAGGTTTCCTAGCTAGTTAACAATTTCTTCCTCTTCCTAGAATTCATTCCATTCCCCCTGGTGTTTTTCCAAGCTCTCGGCTGCAGTTTTACTCAGTAAAATGGGGTACACAAATTAGTGGTGCCTGTCTGATAATACATGCAACAGACCCTTGCTGTCAAGGCTGAGGTCCACAGGTGTTGGGACACCTCATGTTGTAACATTCCTCCCCCCAGCAAAGGCTGGGGAGCAGAGCACAGCCCAAAATCTCTGTGCACACCCTGAGCCAGCTCTGCAGGGCTGGAATAACATCACAGCTCCTTCCATCGTCCTGCTGGCACTGTGTGCACATGGATCAGCACCTGCATCCTACAGGTGACACAAATCCATGCTCTGCCTTCCTGTCTCTGCATCCAGCCCAGTGATTAAAGGACAGCAGGAGCTAGGTGGTCTCACTGCACAAAAAGGATATAATTGGGCTCAGTACATTCCTAAATTAATCCGCCCTTTCAGGGTAGCATTCCTTGTGCTGCCGCAGATATTCAGCACCCTCACATCTACCAGTACAATGGTAGCAAATGCCAAAGTGTACTTTGCCTTTTCTGCAGCAATATTCTGCTTTACCCTTCTCTCTTCTTTTAATGACTGCAGGGACATCAGGTGTTCTTCAACCTTTATAGCCGACAAAGCACCAAGTCCACAATTGGCTCAAAACCTTTCTGTTGTGCCTGCAGCTACAGCTGTCCAAGGGAGATTTTCGTCATTTTGGACTCAAGTTCTTTGAATTATTGATGGCAAAGACAGTCATACAATATTTAGTAGATTTAGCTACCTCCAGACTGTGTAAAGTTTTAATCCTTCCTCCTCCATTTATAGCACACAGACGCACGCAGACAAGAAAAACCAAGCAGCTTAACATTTCTTTAGCTGCAAACTGTGTCTATTAGTTGGCATTGCTGCAACCTTAAAGAGCGAGCACAGAGCTGTGCAACAGAGCTTCCTCAGGAAAAGGAGGTGCTGAAGTTTGCTACCTACAGAACAGAACATTTGACACGTCTAAGAAACAGAAGGGTAAGAAATTCCCCAGAGAGAAAGAGAGTGGCACGGATGAGGCACTGGCTCCCCTGTTTCTGCTGATCACCTTTTGATATCACGTTGGTTTCGCTGTAGGACTGAGAGCAGCATCCCTCAAAATGAAGGGGAAAAGGGAAAGCATTAAAGCTCAGCGAGTTCTCTGCAAGTGTGTTAGAAAACTGGAGGCAGAATGAGGCTGGGTTGCGGATTATTCCACACGCACATTTTGCCACAGGGAATAATCTTCCCATAGAACTGGCAGCTCTTTTGGTCTTCAATAGCCCCATTGGGAGGCTTTTAACATTGACTTCCTCCCCCCTCCAGGAAGCCGAGCAGAGCTGGAGCAGTGAGGGCTGTTTGAGCCTGTTCCCACTGACGCTCACGGTAAGCCCCACACTGCTTGCTCGTGTCAATAGTTTTAAAATAAGGATCAGCCAGTGTTAAATACTGATCACTGTGTAAACCTGAGGAAAATGTTAACATTCATAGGAAGCCGAGAGTAATGTTTGTTTTTTCTACCCTATTAGGTTGCCCTTTCAACTTTCAGAATTTGTATTCCCTGTTTATCTTTCTGGCTCGGCCAAAGCCTTCCTTTCCAGTTGCCTGGGAGAAATACATGTCACAAATTATCCTTACCTTCTTTCTTCCCCTCCATCTTTACCCATTCCTATTGTGAGTATTATTGAAAACAAAAAGGAAAAAGAACCAAGCCAGGACTCTGGGGCTGATAGATTTTGCAGAATGATTTGGCTGGGGCTTGTCAGCACAGACTGCAGCTATTGAGCCCACTAAACATACAGTTCAGCTGAGGAGCACTGCTCCCAAATCTGCCCCCAGTGTTAGGCCTATTAGGTTTTAAAAGGGCCAGATTTGATCTAAAATGGGCCAGCAAGCTGTGGCCAGAGACAAGGACTCTTCCTTCCTACTGCAAATCCATAAACTGGATTGGTACTGCCTTTCCACAGCACCAATGGTGATCAGAGCCCATCTCCTCCCAAACATCTTCTGAAGGAAACCCTACTGGAAGGCTCTTTGAGGCTGAAAAGGCAAAGGAAATGATCAAATGAGAAAACATCCAGGGCCTGATCTAGAAGACAGGAGCTGCTTTTGAACAAGAGGGAGACAGAAAATACCATTTGCACCACATTCCTAACAAAAGGATGTTCAGGCGTGACTCACCTTTGGCAATGCCTATCTAAGCAAAGAAAATAAGCTGAATATGAGAACTCCAAAACAAATCATGCATAAAGTTAAAGTAGAAACCAAATTAATTTGGTTTACAGCTCTGCCAGACTGAATTTGGCCATAACTGTATACTTTTACAAATAAAAGACAATGTAAAGGACAAGAAAGAAGGCTAAAATAATTCATCCATGCACATGAATTAAACTGCTTCAGTGGTTCTTTGCTCCATTGAAACCAGCTGGACGCACGTCCTTGCTGAAGCAAGCAGAGTCCAGCTGACTCCCACTGCTCTTCCTATGGCTCAAACATGCATAATACATGTGCCTCTGACAGCTTCTCCCAGTCACAGAACTGTGTCCCCTCATTTATTAGGACACAGAGGCTTGAGCTGGGACTGGGAGTCAGAAGCCACAGGGTCCATGGCTAATTACCCTGTTAAAACAGACCCAAGAGTCCAAAGGAAGATTAACTTCTCTGCTTGAAATGAAGATCTGCTTGTAATTATCTTCAGTGTCGTTTCCTACTTCACTTGTTCATCTCCCAGTATATTTTCAATTACATCCAAGAACTACAATAAAACAACATTTTATTGCTAAGCCAAGCACTCCAACATTAAGAATTGCCAGAATTAGAACTGCCCATGCAACTTCAATTTGGCCCCACTGTACATGTGAATGGTTCTAATTACATGATCACACAATGTTTTATCCACAGGACCCTTGATTAATTTGCACGCTGAACACACTGCTGGAGACTTTGAAGCTATTAATTTTTTTTTAAAAAAAAAACCCAACATTTTTTATATACCAGCTCATACACAGTTCTGAAAAACAGAAAAAAACTATTTCAAGACAGTATTTAACCCCCTGTTTCTATATATTTGGGGAAAGAAGTGTAACAGTTGTGACTGGCACAAGATAGTCACCCACTGATATGAAAGGAGAGTTAGAGCAGATTATTGATCCTGTTCTGGCACACACCTACAGACTGTACAGCATCACTTGATGCAGAACCATCTTGTGACAAGCCAGGAATTGAACCTTCTTCTTCATCTTCCAGCACAGGAGAGGGTTCCCCTGGAGCCATCCACTCACCAAGTCAAAGGGAACAATTTCCTAGTGCTGTCACTGAAGCTGATTCAGCTCAGTGGTTGTGCACAGCAGCCTCACACACTGTGCCCTACCCAACAGCTCAGCAGAAAACCTGCAAGTTCCTCAAAGCCAACTGCTCAGAAACAGAACCTGCAGTGGTTTCCCAGACTCTCTCAGACTCATGGAAGTGGGCCAGTCGATGATACTTATGCCCAAAAGCCCTTTAATTGAACAGAGTAAGAATTCTGCCCTGTGGTTTCTAACAACTTCTCCATGTCATCTCCTGCAGGCTCGAGGGAGCTCCCTCTGTGTGCCCAGCCATGCCCCAAGCTGGACTCAACTTCCCCTTTTGGGGGATTAACTCTGGACTGTCACAACCCTACTCACAGACTGTAAAACCCTCCATCGCCTTGTGCTATTCTGATAAAGCCTGATGAAACCAGTTACTGATTAAAATAGGTTATTTCTATTAAGTAACATTTTTAAGCCCTGACCGTTTGATGTTTTTTCCTCATTTTAAGCCAGCACACACATTCATTGTAGCCGCAAAAACACCAGAACCAAACTGCACATATATAATCTTTTGTTTTCCATGGGGACGTGGGATGAACACTTGGACAGCTTGTATAATGACAATGAAAAACTTGAATGCAAGTTTCTCATCTAGAGCAAATCCAAATGCCAGCTGGATCAATTACCACTGGCCACAAGAATTTTCTTGCTTAACTGCAAAGGAGTCCACACTGTTCCCTCCTCTGAAATAAGTCTTAGGCAGATATTTATAACCTGTGGCACGCTGTCTACGTGCCTGGGAGCTTCTCAGTTTGTTTTACTGGCATTGTTAAATATAGTTTTCTCTGTTCATAAAACATCTAAAATAGATTCTCAGAAATATAAGCAAAGAGGGTAGAACTTTGTCATCTTTCCAGCCCACAAGGCGCTCGTTTGCTCTTTGTGTGCAGGAACACAAGAGGTTTACAATGAAAACAAACAGTGAAATTACACAGAAATTGCAACAAGGAATGTCAGGAGCAGCTAGAGCTAATGAGATAGGAAGAGAAAGTTTTCCTAAGGTAACATCTAAACTGTTCTTATAAAATACATAAACTAATGTAAAACTGTATTCTTTAAGTATGCAATTTTTTAAAAGTATTTAAAGAGTTAAAAAGACACATTGAAAAGGTTGCGATGATGCGGATACAAAAGCCACAACAGTTCCATACTCGCTCTACACTCAGATGACTTTGGATTCTTTGTTCCATTTTAGGTATATTATAAAATAAATTTCATTCTATAATGCTCAAATAAGAGCTCCAAAATTCAGGAGAAAGTACAAGAGAGGCCAAAACAGATTTCCATTTGGATTCAAATCCAATTATATTCTTTTGGGCAGTTTCCTGCCTATTATTTTTAATTAGCTCCTCTTACACCGTAAATCATACACAACAATAAGGGTAGTTTGGGGTTTTGAGTTTTTTTCCTCTAAAAAGTCCTCATTAGAGACCCCACCAAGTATGATGAACACACTCTACTGACAACAGCTAAATATTCCCAGGGCTACGAACAGGCTCCAGTTTTAGGAGAAAGCGGGCAGACCAAGGAGGACTGAAAACAAAAAAAAAATTTAAAAATTAAAAAAATAAAAAATTAAATAAATAAATCACAACTGACAGAAACAAAGGCACAGATTTCCAGGAACTTGTAGCTGCTCACCTGTGGCGCAGCACTGGGCCATATCCCACCCTTGCAAATCAAGGACTTGACTGGAACCCCCTTTACTGACAGAGCTCTGAAAGGACACTGCTCCATTCCACACCCTAAAACAACCAGCAAAGCTCCTGGGTTAGAAATAAAGATGTGGAGGAGCAGTAGCAGCGCTGTAAAAGCAGGTCCTGATGAGTTACTGATGTCAGCCCGCTCTTCCCATTCAGATTACTGAACATTTTACCCTCCAGCACTGCTCTGACGTTACCATTCACTTGCTGGGGTTCAACACTTTTCCTTGCAAAACAGATTTTCATTTCCTTGGTTATTTAGGAAGGTATGACCCAAAATATACCAACACAAGAAAGAAGAGTTTTCAGGCTGGTCAAGCAAGCACTGATGGGTAATTAAAAGTACAGCCACATTTGAAACAGCAGGTGATTGAGGAGGGGAGCAAGAAATTTACATTTAATGGCTTCTAAGCTTGAAAGGTGGAGTCAAGATGAAAGAAAAATCTGATTTACTGCAATTACAAACTATTACCTATGAGTGAGCATCTTCACTATACTGTTCTTAACTAAAACATTGCCTAATTAATTACACAGCTATCACATTAATAATATTCAACTGCACTCCCTTCACACCTAGAGCACACGGCAGCTTGGGAATCATGTGAGGCTCTTTGATTGAATCAAACAAAGGTTAATGCCATCCTGAGGGAGTTTTGAGCACATTATCCATAGGATAAATGATTCTGAACTGGCACATGACTCTCCCACCTTATTTTACTGGCAGTCTTAGAGTAGATGACTAAAACAAATAGTTGTAAGAAGGAACTCTTCAGGTGAGACTATGCAGAATTCTATTTCTAACCAACCAGTGGCTGCTCTGACAGGAGCTATTTTTCTCCTCCTTTCCCCACCAGTGAAGCCACAGCTTTGTCCTTTGTTTTGAGTCAGTCAGACCACTTACTCTCTGTGGCTTCCAGCAGCAAAGATTTTGGATGCCAAAGCAGGAGAAAGATCAGTATCTTTGTATTTTGAAAGTTAAGCGCTGCTTAGCAAAAAGAAAAAAATAAATTTACAACACTACTGTAATGTTGCCCTGTTTTCTGCCTTTCTGCCTCTGTGCAGAACCTTCACACCTAGCCTTCTTCTGTAAACAAAGTTTATTCTTGGAATGTTTGCATTCTTTTCCTCTGAGAGAAGAATTGATTGATGGTGATGTCCACCATACAAGTTAAGAGGTGGCGACCTCTCTAGCCAATCTCTGGACCTCTGTACAAATGTATAAAGTAGAAAATTGTAAATAAAGTAGAGAAGAGTTGTTCCCCACTGCTGCTGTGTCTACCTGCTCTCTTTCTGTCCCTAAAGTGGGACACACCCAGCCTCAGCTAGCAACACTGTAAAACTTCCGTGGACGGAAGAACTGAGAGGGGAATATGCTCTGATTCTCAAAACAGCAAGATTCTTAACGAGTAGCCCAATTCCTTTGTTAATTCGAGATTAAGACAGGATTGATATTACAGCCAGCACTGGATACAGTTTTGAGCCTCTAGTCATGAGCTACACTTAATTTGTTTCCCCTGTTTCATTTACTGGAACCCTCTGTATTTCAGGCACTCATTATTTCATGTACTGAGACATTGGCAAGCCTGGCAGACCAACTCCCTGGCTGTTTTGTACCTAGAATTAAGTCATTGAATTTACATCACAAAGAATAAATGTGTTTTAAACAGTTTAATTCCTTCCCTCACTCTCTTAAGCAGCAGACAGCATGAGAAGCACCCACTGCAGCTCCTTCAATTGTTTGTGAAGACGGGGAAGGGAAAAAAACATAAATCCACTAATTAACAGAGAAACAGCAATACGTGGAATCTGGCCTCCAGTGCAGCCAATGGGATTTCTGCCAGCTGAGTGCACCCACTGAGTTCAACAATGGTTGCTGGAAAAAATGTTAATGGCTCCATTAGGAGTTTGGAGTGAGAAAATAGTCGCTTGGCAGTTGGTTACAGTGGAACAGGATGATACCTCGGTGAAACAGAGAACATTTACCTGGCGCAGGATCTTTTGGAAAAATAACTCTGTCATCGGTGTGAAGGTACAGTAAAGGTTAGTTTGCCTTCATAGTCTCACTGCTTCAGAAAACATTTGGCAGGAAAAATCAGAGTTTAACTGTGGGAGTAAAGCCTTTAGATAAGCATTCCTTCTCTGTGTTTTCAGCTTTAGACAAAGGGCAGAAGGCAAAAAAAACATCTCCAGATAAAGTCAGGGATCATCCTCATGGGAAGCGCCGTTCCACAAGCACATACCAAGGTGTGAGCAAAGTTCCCTTCCTCCAACGTTCCGCCTCAGTCCCTAAAAACGCCAAATCATCAGCCCTCATCCCTTTTCTCTTTGCAGGGCTTCCCTACTCAGACAGGCTTTTTTAGTTGAACCAGGTCCTATGGCAGTTCAATACCTCTTGCCAAATCCACAGATCCACCTACAGCAACAAAAACGCCCCCCTGGCAACTCTGGTGCCTTCTCAGAGCTTTTTACACATGCCTGCTAATGTCTGGTCGGCTCTCTCTGCTTCTCAGTCCCTCCCTGCACAACATTATTTTACAACCTTCACCTTAATTTGGTCCCAAGGTGTTTTCCTGAAGGAAACCATCTGTCCAGCCACACCACAGGATACAAATAGGGAGATCAAGTGGTCAGGTAAGACAATATTGCACATCCACAGGTTTTTCCAGTCACAAAATCTTCATAAGGCAATCCGATAGTAACGAAAAGAACCATGATTAATAATTGATTTTTTAATGTTTACTGTTAGACATTTTATTTGTGTTTCTGCAAAAGCACCTGTTTTCTTTTAGTATTTTGCCTCTGACAAGCTCCTTCATAAATATTTCTACTTTGTAGTATAAAATATTTAAGCTCTTAATTAAACTGTCATTGAAGTTTTATGGCAATAAACGCATTGAAATAAATGACAGCATTTAACAAAATGTGCACATTTTTATAGAGATGATCTCTGTTGATGTTCACAGCCTAACATGAAGGATGGTAGTGTCTTCATGCTGCTCACAAAAAAGACTTTTTAATCACTGAGCTCTGAAGATTATTAGTTAAAAGCTGCTGATGGAAAAAGAGAAAGAGGGAAGAGTGGAGTGGGGAAAGGGATTGACTGACATTCTGCTCTGTGAATGTTCAAGCAGCTCTGAGCAGCAAAATGCTGCCTTGCATTACTCAGAAGACCCTTCCCCTCTGACCTTGGATTTTTTCAAAATCAGAGCCCTGGTTCTTTGCATAGTTATGTCTAATCTATTTTAGAATTTGGAACTATATTTTTATGATCTACAAGAACACTGGAGAAGTTAAATGTGAGGGGGAATATTATTCTAGTACTGAAGTTCTTGTCTATACATACAGAAATTTCTTCACATAAAGTCCCAAGATTTTTTTAAAAAGGTCTTTAAAAAAGATAATATTTTCATAGCATACCATTTATATACTGAAATTACTGAGCTGGAAAGTTTCTTTGAGGGGGACCAGCTGTCAGATATAGGTTGAAGTTAGAAGGAACAAGGTAACCTTCTCACAGCAATTCAAAGACAACTCTTAGGAGCAGAAGCACTAACCTTTGTATAAATTAAAAACAAGATTTCACTTTCATTTAAAGAAGTTCTATTTTTGAAACATACATGAGAACTCTATAGAGTGAAATTGGCTGTGAATAGCTAAACTTCATGGATGGATAAAGAAAAAAAGCAGCTGCCATTTATATTTCTCAGGAAAACATACAGAGGGACAATATATGGTTCTGCTTCCCTAGGAATTCTTACTTCTGCTCTTCCAGCAGCGAGAGACTGCTGCAATGCTGTGCAAACATCAGGGAGAAGGACTGGAGCTGCACTGCAGATGGGGAGGTGCTGAAAGTTTGCACTCTGAAAATTTTCGACCCGTATTATAACCAAAAAAGAGAAAGAACTCCACCCCTCAGCACTACTGGGACCATCCATCATAAAGTAGATTGGAAACCTTTAACCTTATGTTCCAGCCAGTCTAAATATTTCCTAAGGCCGTTTTACGTTGCTCTGTTTTATTCAATGGCGAGGTAATTAACAGCAAGGACAGGTACACACATGATCCTTTTTCTAATCCACACACTGCCCTGGAGACTGATGCCATAAACACCTCCTGTAAAGAATTAAGTGCCTTTGACTCCTTTGGTGCTCTGGAGCGTTCAGGCTCTGTGAGTGATGGCAGGCACTCCCCAGCCCCTGTGTCCCAAGGGCAGGGGTGTGATGGGAGAGCTGCTGAAGCTATTCCCAATCTCCACTGTACACCTGCTAACTTGCAGCTCATTTCATTGCTCTGCCTTTGTTTGGGGAAGAGGAAAGACAGTGCTTTGAATCCAAAAGTACAGACATGAAAGCCAATCAAGTCTCTGTTACAGTTCCATCAAGCCTGAGCCATTCAGAATAGCTCCCAGACTGTGGGCACAGACCTCATGGAGTGGAGCTGCCAGAGGCACTTTGTGTTCACTGGAGATAAATCTCACTGAAATATCCTGAAACGTTACAATTGGCCAGCGCTGCACAGTCCACTCCAGGATTGTTCAGAGAGTGTGTTCTTGAAGGTGTAGCTGCTCTGTGTGACAGCACAGTCCAGACTGAAGGAAAATACAGGGAAATTAGTATTGAATTTAAATCTAATAACTAAGGTCATAAATCAACCATTTCTAACAGACATTGAGGTTAAAGAACGAACCTCCAACTGCATAGCCTAGCCTGCTCTCCTCCCAGGAAAAGCACTTTCCTCCCAAAGTAAAGCACTCATTCTCTTCTGGAATGTGGCTTTTTACATCTTCTCTGTCCCATACAGCAACCTCCATGCTTTCAGTGCCAGAAAATATGTGCAAGCCAGTGCCACAAGGTGATATAAACTCATCCTTGTCAGCCCTAAAGTCAGGCTGTATTGTCAGGACACTCTCGAAGGAACAGGATTGTCTTAGGAGACCAGAATGGAACATGTTCCAGCAGCAGGGCTAATTAAGGCTGATGCTAATCTAGGTAGAATCCCCACAGATACTAAAGGTTTATTTATTCTTAATTTCTAAAAAGTTTCACTGAAAACCAAGATCCAAATAATTGTTTGGGAGTCCATGAAGTCACAATGACCTAGGAAAAGAATTCAGCCCACACTGAATTAGGAGTTAGCATTTCTGGTTAACATTCAAGGAATAACCCTCCTCACCTGACCTTCACTCACTCCCACTGGTTTGTTCCAACATGCACAGTTCTGCTTGTCTTTGTTAGGAAAAAGAAACAAACAAAAAAGAAGAAAGTTGAAAAGGCAACCCTCTCCAGTTCTACTTCCATGTGAAAATCTCTCTCACCGGCTAGTTCCCACTTGCTCTTTGGATGGTTCCAGCATGGTACACTAATGTCCGTCTAGGAGACACAAAATATTTAGATCCCTTTAGGATTTCGGGGGAGCTCAGCTGGGGCAGGGTAAAGGTTGAAGTAATCTCCCAAAGCCCTTTTTAAAGATTAGATACTCCTTTTCTATTCCTGTTCTGCAGATAACCCCAGCACAGTGACAGAAAACCAGCACACTCTTGGCTGAACTTCCCACTAATAAGGACAGTGTTATCTGGATGATCTCTCTCCCTTTCTCTCCCATGCTGAGAGGGAAGGACACCACAGCAGACATAAGAGATAAAATACTCCAACACTTCATAAAGCATAACAGCTTTTTATTTTAATCAGTGCCTGTCACTGGGCTATAAATCCGTAAGGTTTGTACACAGGCCTGGCAGCAGCTTTGCTGTGCAGACACAGGACAAAGACTGAAGGGAGAAGCATTTCCCAGCCCCACCACAAACTGCCCCTGTGAAACATTTATGGAGCATCTTTCAGCTCCCCAGGGTTCCAACAAAGCTGCTCACCCTAAGAGATTTCAAACTCCAGGACAGGGACACCTTTCTTTGGGTATGAACAGTAACAACCAGAATGGGCTTCTGATCGTGGCCTGAGTGCTGCTGCCTTCACAAACACATTGCACGGGCTGCACACAGCCAGGACAGAGACACAGGGGTTGGTAACTCAGGATTTAATGGCCATTGCAGGACTGGATGTTCAGACATCTAAATCAACAACCAGATTTTCTAAGGTGAGAAACAGCAAACGGCTTCCCTGGCTTTTAATATTCAATGGGTACATCACATCCAAAGACAACCAGCAGAAGCAGCAGGACTGAAATTGCAGCCTGGGCCAGGAGGTAGGAACAGTTGCCACATCTGGGGATTATTTACTTCTAGTCCTGCATGACAGCAAGTGACTCGCTCAGTTGAAAGCATTTAACTCCCACAGATTTTATTAATTTTACATTCTCACATACATTATGATTTTTTTTCTCTGTCTCAGTTATCTGTGAAAATTACTAACACAAAAACTGAAGACAAAAAGCAAGTTGAGGGCCGTGACAGACTCAGGTATTCCAAGAACAGGGATCGAGGAGCTGCCCATTTGGGGAAAAAAAAAAAAGAAAAGAAAAAAAAGAAAAGAGGTTGGCAGCCATTAAAACAGGCATCAAAATGCATTGTCTAAGGGGAAAAAAACATCCTAAAATGGAAGCCATGGAAGGTTGTCCTCCATTAGCTTTTATGAAGCAGAATGAACAGACCATGCTGTCTAAAGTGAGGAATTATCTTGCACTGCTTTGCATGGGTTATAATTGTGGTTTTGAAATAATGAATTAGGGACTGCAAATACTTAATAATTCTAGTGGATAGGAAATATTTTCACTGTTTCCTGTGATTTTACTTAGTGCTTCCCCCTGCTAGGCAGCAGAGTATGCGTAGGAGTTAACAGTTCCCAAAAATAAATATTTGCTTTTAATTAAACTCTTCCTCTGCACTTTGTTCAGGACCAGGCAGGATGAGGCCCTCGAAAATGCCTGTGCAGGCCATGCAGTGAGGAAGGAGGATTTATACCTCACAGCAGAGGGGATAAATCAAGTTCATGAAACATGTTATTTCCCACTGTGATGTTACACATACTGCTTTTGAGAAGCAGCAGGAGCTTTCCTTTCCCCATACAGCTGCTTTCAATATGCAAGAAAAGGGTTTAAAAGCCTGAGAAGGCACTAAGAATCTTTTAAGAAACTGATACAGTAAAAGATTTTTAAGAGGAAACTGGAAGAGGAGCATCTGGCAATAAAAGTATCTCCTTGTTAGGTATGGGAACCCCAGCTGCCAAAATTGTCCTTTCCTAGTCTTGCCACCAAGAAATACTCTTCCCAGTGTAACCTGTGGTACCCCAAAGTGGATATATTTCATCTTTGATACAGATTTGCCTTCTAGGGAATCTGTTTCCCAAAATAAAAATGTCAGCTTAGTGACAGTGGGTGCTACTCACAGTGAGCACATTAACAGACCAAGCCATGCTCCCCTTCCAGCAGAGGAGGCAGAACCTCCAGCTCACCCTCAGAGGAGATCACCTTTCTGGTTTTGCAGGTACAGCAAATATTTCTATTTATTTAGTTTCCGCTGGCTGAGCTTGCTGGGCAAAGCATCTTGTTGTGAAGATGTTTTGTGCTGTGAAGGTTCCAGAGAACAGCGGAATCTTCCCAGCTGTGATTTCCCTGTTGCACTGGCAGCATCCTTTGTGCGGAGATTTCCCAACAAACAGGACCCAGCCAGGACAGACGGCAGCCCCTTGGCTGGTGGCTGTATTCTGCTTTTCTCACATTGGCCAGCCCTACCACAGCAGGAGACTCAGAACACCAAACCCAGACAGGCAACACCAAAGGAACTTCCCTGCACACCGTGCTAGACCAGGAGTGCTGACATGAAAAATCTCTGAGCCACCAGTCCAGGTGGGAGATTCCCTTGAAATGACAAGACCCTCAAGAGCCTGATGAGCTCCTCGATCAGATTTGTTATGTCTCTGCAATCATCTGCTCTTTTCCTCTCAATATGATTTGTTTAAATAAACAAGCAGCATGGCTTCAAGTGCCATTTCACCCAATACATGTGCCTCTAGACAGATGAAGAGGCAGGAAAGAGAATAATAGAGAACTGATGAGGAGAGAAGAAAATAATAAATAAGACCAAAAGAAAGAATGAGCACCCTTAGGGTTCAAGTCAGCATCCAGCTGAGAGGTCTGTGGGTACAGAAAAGATTATTTACATTGAACTATGAATTTTGAAAGTAATATTATATAAGCCTTCCAGCTTTAACAATTAAAGAGAAAAGTAATTATAAGAATTACCCAAATGTTAAATGGATCGAAAATAACTGAAATATTTCTGTCTCCCTAGTGGAATGTTTTGTGAGACCAAAACCAGTTTCTAAAAGATGGGGGCGGGGGGGAAGTGGGGGGTTATGATTCATTTTAAAATGCAAATATTTTAATAGGTTTCTTTTAATATATATGTTAATGAGCTTCTAGATGAGACACAAACCACAGGCCAAGTAAGCAGATGTCTTGTCAACAAGGTCTAGAATTTAGAATCATTAGGGTTCTTTTAAGAAACATACTTACTCTGACATAAAACTGAAGCATATTATAATATTTCAAATTCACACTGCTCTGTGTGACATTTTTTCCTCATTAAAATGAAG